>CM019149.1:136568431-136609845 GCA_009733165.1 Naja naja
GTTCTTATAGCCAGCAGCCAGTAGTTGCCAGCCAATGGGAGTGCAGGGTTTCTTCACTATTTAAACCAATACCATTTAACATTTTACAAGAACAGTTCAAATAAACCAATAACATTTAAACCTACATACATAACACCCCTCCCCACTAGGTTCAGTCATACCAAACCCCAACCTATCTAATGTATTCTTTAAATAGGTGGGGCTCTTACGTGCATGCTGAGACCTTCGTGGTTCAGAATTTTTAACGTTCTCACCCAGTGAGAGAGGAAATGTGTCTGCTGATATTTCCCTGCTGGGACTTCCTGTGAAAGGAGACCCTGTTAGACTGTTAGAATCTGGTCTCTCCTCCCAACCCATCTCCATTCCAATGTCAGCACCCAAGTCAGGTAGTAATGTGCAATCTTCCACTTCTAATGATGGATCTTGGCATTGTGACAGGTTTTGGGATGGTTCCTGTCGTAATGGCTCGTTACACATGGGGTTGATTCTTGCTTGCTGATTTTCCTCCTGTTCCTCCCCTTCCCCCCTAGAAGTGACATCAGGTGAGGGAACTAGAGAGAGACAAGGGCGATGTTCCTGAGGAACCTGGATCTAAGTTGATCAATGTGCCTGCTCCAGAGGAGTCCATCCTCTGTTTTTACCCTGTAAGAACGAGGGCCAGTGATCTGAGTTATCACAGCAGGAATCCACAAAGGCTCACCTATAAGGTTCTTAGCATGCACAGAATCACCCACAGTGAATGTACGAACTTTGGAAGTGGAATCCAGTGGTGCGTTGGGTGCGTAAGTGGGATGAAGGCGGTCAAGGGAAGACCTAAGTTTCCTACCCATCAACAACTCTGCTGGGGATAAGTTATTTGATGGGCTAGGAGTGATGTGCTGGATACTAAGAAGTTTTTCAACCTTCAGTGATGTCCCCAGGACCCAGTTGCTGAAGCTTCTCCTTGGTAAAACGCACCATGAGTTCAGCCCGCCGCAGTCGAAGGGTGCCCAGGGGCAGTAAGGGCATATCTGATACCCTGTTGTGCTAGATAGATTCAAAAATGTTAGGTGTAAATTGAGGGCCATTGTCAGAGACAAGAACATCAGGTAACCCATGGGTTACAAACAGTTTTCTGAGCTGCTTGATGACAGCATCAGTTGTGGTGGATGTCATGGGAAACACCTCGAGCCATTTGGAATATGCATCTACTATAATAAGAAAAGTGTGCCCTCTAGTAGGACCTGCGAAATCAATGTGGATCCTAGACCACGGGCCCCTAGGACATTCCCATTCCTGTGTGGGGGCGTGAGGTGGGGCAGGCCTGACTACCTGGCAATTGGGACAAGATGCAACCCAGTTTTCAACCATTTTGTCAATACCTGGCCACCATACATAACTCCTGGCCAATCCCTTCATCCTTACAATACGAGGATGACCCTCATGTAACATTTCCAAAACCTCTTTTTGCAGTTTTGCAGGAATAACCACCCTGTTACCCCACAAAATACATCCTCTTAGTACAGATAATTCAGTTTGCCTGGACTGAGAGTGGTGCCAAAGGTGGGAAACTCAGGGATCGGTGAGGGAGAAGGCAACCCTCCGTTGGATCATAGAGAGACCCGGCAGAGATCAAACAGCAATAGATCGCCGGCGCTGTCATGGCGATCCTGTAACCCAAACGACTACCAAAGGGGAAGCAGATAAAAGACAACCTGTGGGGTGAGTGATCAGTTTGAAGGAGGAATTATTTGAGTTCCTAACCAAGAGAAACTGAGAGAGAGAGCAGAAGCAGCAAGGAGCCGAGGGGAGTCGAATTAAGGCGGCAAAAAGAGGGAGAGCGAAAGGGCACCCAGAAGGAGCTGGAGATAAATCGTTAAGGAGGAAAGGAGAGAAAAGGCTCTGACTGCGGAAACCTGCTGCTTGGATATCAACTGGGGAAATTTATTACTTGGTCACATGGACCTTGTTCTGTTTTATTTTGCTTGGAGTTACGATCTTTTTCGGCTGGAAGGGAGAGAAGGAGACTTGGATAGCACGGAACAAGAGAAAGGAACCGAAAAAGTGGACTAGGAGTAGATAAGTTACAAAGTAACAAGACCTCATTTGAACTTGTAGATAAGAAATAACCAGTGTCTGGAAGGAAGTTCGGTGGGTATTTTTTGAGTAAACCAACCGCAGGAAAATAAGAGCTGAAAGAAATAAACTTTTCCAAGCGTTCTAAGACAGTAAGACTTACAGAAGTGACTCAAAAACCTCCCACTTGCTTTGATTGCAGGAAAAATAGACTGATTTAATTAACTGAATACTTCTTTACAAGTGTGCACTTGGGATTTGAAGATCAATTAAACAATAGTATCGGGATATATAATTAACTAAATCAATTAATTAACTAATTAACTAAAACTGAACTTTTGTGGTGTGATTGATTTTAGTTATAAAACTGCTTATATATATGTTCTAAGGATTTATATTTATATAATTTTTGATAATTTTAGGATACAGGAATATATTATTGTAGAGTATTAATATACTATTTTATAACATAGTATAGTACCCATAGATATAGAAATAGTTAGTTAGAGTTATTTTAAATAGTAAATATTGATATAAAGAAAGAAATAAGAAAATAAGAGAAGTTAAAGAAGTTAAGATATTAACTGATAGAAAAGAGAATACAATTGAGGATAAAAGATTTGATGCCAATTTGGGACAACATATTAGATTTATTACAAAAACAAAAACAAATCTTAGAAGAAATGACTTCGTTGATGAGTACAACATTGAAGACAGGAAAAAAGATGACAGCTGCAACAGCTTCACCCTCATAGACAACACAAAAGTCAATTGAAGAATCTCTGACAACGGAGAAACAACCTGCCATATCTAACGCCAATATCTATTCTATTCTACTCTCACTACAGGCATCCATGTCTACCTTGCAGGAAACAATGTTTAAAAATCATAGAGAAACCAGGGCAGACATAAATGAATTAAAACAGGAAATGGAGAAACTCAAAGAGGAAGTGAAGGGAGATATTTCAAAACTAGATGGGAAAATTGGTAAGATGCAACAAGCATTAGAGAAAAATGAAAAGACAATAAGAGAAATAGAAAAATGGACAGAACAGACAGAAAAGAACCTGGAGAGAGTAGATGATCGATTAAGAATGGTGAGCAAGGAAACGGATGACTCTTGGTGTATCTCGAGATGGACAAGGCAGCATTATATCTGAGATTTCAGAATATAGTAGAGACTAGAGAGGAGGATATAGACCAAGTAATGGCAGAAATCTTGGCAGAAGTTATAGAGAGAGATAAAGAGGAGATCCTGAAAGAATTGGACGAGGTTTATAGGGTGAGTACCAGCTACGCTAGAAGACATAAATGCCCTAGAGAGGTGCATGTCTGTTTTGTAAGAGCAAGGTACAGGGACATTATTTATAAAATAATGAGGGAGGAAATAATCAAATACAAGGATAAGGAAATTATTGTCTTGAAGCAAATCCCTAGAAGGGTCAGAGAAGCGAGAAAAGATTATAAACAATTAGCAACTCTGTTGAATCAAAAAGGTGGTACATTTAGATGGTTGGTCCCGGAAGGAATGCTGGTCACATGGGAGGAAAGGAAAATTAGAGTTGATACATTGGAGAAAGCACAAGACTTATATGAAAAATTAACAGGTGTGGACGAACAGACTAGTAAAGAGGAATTGGATCCGGACTCCCAGGAAGACCAAATGTACTCAAAAAAAGGACAGAAGTCGGTAGACAACTTAGAAAATAAACAACAACAACAGAAGGAGAAAGAAGGAGTTGTAACAAGACAACAAGCAAAAACTAATCAGACTTAAAGAAACGAGGAAATAAATTTTGTAGTTTAGAATAATATATTTGGAAAAGGAAGTGATTAGAAATTAATAGTAGTATATAGAAATAGAAAGATGGAATTAGAAGTTAAACTCCTATCTGTAAATATAAATGGTTTAAACTCGAAAATTAAAAGACAAAGAACTTTTGCAAGGCTAATCAAGCAAAAAATGGACATTGTATGTTTACAAGAAACCCACGTGTTAAAAACAGAAGAAAAATGTTTAGAGTGTAAGAAATTAGGGAAGGTATTTATGGCATCAGCGGAAGTGGAAAAAAATGGAATTGCGGTGTATATTAAGGAAGAGATAGAGGCAGCATTAGTATTTGCAGATCCCAAGGGAAGATTTTTGGCAATTGATATGCAAATAAACTTTAAAAAATTTTATTAGTGGTTATCTATGCCAAATCTGAACCAAAAGAATTTTATAAATGCCTGTTTAATAAAATTATTGGATTAGAAAGAACAAACCATTGTATCATAGGGGACTTTAATGCAATAATTGATTTTCAAAAAGATTATAAAGGGGGAACAAAAAGGAAAAGAAAAAGAGGAGAGAATTACCAAGGATTTGTGGAGAAATGATAAATGAATTAAATTTGAAAGATATATGGAGGAAATTGAATCCCAATAAGAGCCAGTATACTTTTTATTCATATCCTCATCAATCATGGTCATGCATTGATATGGCGTGGATATCTGGAAGTTTAGTAGAGGAAGTGAAGGATGCAGAAATATTGACGAACATCTGGGTAGATCATAACCCTCTGAAAATAACATGGAAAGGGAGGAAAAAACCGAGGAGAAGATGGACATTGGACACCCAATTGTTAAAAAATGAGAAATGTAGAAAAAAAATCAAGGAAGAATTAATTTTCTATTTTAAAGAAAACAACAAAGCAGACACATTCATTCAAAATCTTTGGGATGCTATGAAAGCGGTTATAAGAGGAACTATAATTTCATATTCGGTCCAAGAAAACAAAGAAAAACAAATCCAACAGAATAAATTACATCAAAAGAATTAGAAGATAAATTACAAGTCTCCCCACTAAATTCTAAAATACAGGAACAATTGATTTTATACAAACATAAAATTAATTTGATAGAGCAGGAAGATTTAGTTAGAAATATGAAGATAACTACACAAATATATTTCAAACAAGTGAACAAACCAGGCAGATGGCTTTCCTACAGACTTAAAAAAGAAAAGGAGAAAAGATTTATTTGCCAATTACAGGACGAGGAAGGAAACTACCACCATACCATAGAGAAGAAGAAAGAGATAATATATAATTATTTTAAAAATTTATATAAGAAAGAGATGGTGGATGAAGATCAAGTAAGGGAATATTTAAAAGGGAAAGGAGGGATGGAAATTAGCGAAGACTTAAAAGAACATTTGACAAAAGATATAACTATGATAGAACTAAAACAAGCACTTATAAGTCAGAAAAGTAATAAAACCCCTGGCCCAGATGGCTTTCCAGCAGAATTTTACAGGACTTTTGAGGAACAATTGGGACCAATAATGGTAGAAGTATATAACGATGTATTACTAGCTTCTAACATGCCCAACACTTGGAAAGTGATTTCGCTAATCCCGAAGGGGGACTCAGATATAAGGAAGATTCAAAATTATAGACCAATTTCATTGTTACATGTAGATTATAAAATTTTCATCACCATCATTGCTAACAGACTAAAAAAAATAATGAATAAGTACATACACCCAGACCAATAGACGTATTAGAAACAATTTAAGAATCATATTGGACAGCCTTGAGTACTATGAAGCCCATCCAAAAAAACAAGTAGCTTTTGTTTTCCTGGACGTTCAGAAAGCATTCGATAATCTCAACTGGCAATTTATGGTACAACAAATCTATGATATTAATTTTGGCACCAAATTTGAAAATATTATTAATGCAATTTATTCAACACAAAACATAAATATTATAGTTAATGGAGAGACCACCCAAACAATAATAGAAAAAGGAGTAAGGCAGGGATGTCCATTATCCCCTCTGCTCTTCATATTAACATTGGAAGTGTTATTAGAAAACATCAGACAAAATATAGGAATAAAGGGATTAAAAGTTAAAAATGAAACATTCAAACTTCAAGCATTTGCGGACGACATGGCGTTTATCATAGAGGAGCCACTGGAAAGCGGGTCAATACTTGTTAGAGAACTTGAAAGATATGGAAGGGTAGCAGGATTAAAAATCAATAAGCAAAAAACTAAAATTTTAGTCAAAAATTTAACAGAACAACAAGTAACAAAATTAGAAAGGATTTGTGGATTTCAATCAATAAAAAAAATCAAATACTTAGGAATTTGGCTGATGGCTCATTGTAAAGCAATCAAAGAGAATAACTATGATACCTTATTAGCACAAACAAAGCAAGATTTAGAATCATGGAAGAATTTGAAACTATCATTAATGGGCCGAATAGCAGCCATAAAGATGTCTATTTTACCTAAGTTCCTATATCTATTTCAGACCATTCCAATGAAAATAGGAAAACCCTTTTTTGATATCTTAAACAAAATAACATTAAATTTTATTTGGCAAGGGAAGAAATCAAGGATAAAATTGAAATATTTACAAGATATGAAGAGCAGAGGGGGATTGGGATCGCCAAATTGGAAATATACTACAGTGCAGCAAATTTGATATGGTTGAAGGATCAATTTAAAAAATAAAAGAATGTTAGCCATTTAGGGTCATGACTTGCAAAAAGGATGGCATGCCTTTTTGTGGGAGACAGGAGACACAAAACAAAAATATTTCCATAGACATTTAACCAGAGACTCCTGATGTACAATTGGATTAAGGTAAAAAAAAATATTATACAAAAATCCCAATTTGGTTATCCACGATGGAAGCAATGATTCACCCAAATAACTTAGACTTGTACAAAATGTTAAAATATAAGGACTTATTAGATACAGATGGAAATTTAAAAACGATAAATGAACTCCAGGAACAAGGGCTACAAGTAGACTGGTGGGCTTATCTTCAAATATCATCAAGATACAAGAAAGATATTAAAGAATTTGGAATACAACTAAAACCGTACTACCTGGATAAAATTTTATTAGGTTCAGACCAAAAAAAATTACAAAAATTTACAAATATTTATTAGAAACGGAATTAGAAGAAGAAATTGTAAAAGGGTGTATGATTGCGTGGGGACAAAATATAGGACATAATATAAACTTAGCGGACTGGGAAACAATTTGGAACAGAAATTATAAAATAACAAAATCAGTAAAATACAAAAAAAATACATACAAAATGTTTTATAGATGGCACCTTTCCCCTTTGAGATTGGCGAAAATATATTAAAAAATGAACCCCATGTGTTGGAAGTGTAAGGAGAGTGAAGGAACTTATTATCATATGTGGTGGACCTGCCCAGAAGTGCAGAAATATTGGTATAAAATTCAAATTTGGTTGCAGGAAATCATTGAAGAAAAAGTAGATTTTGAACCGGGGCTTTTCTTATTGGGAATCCTCAGAAAGAAATATGAAAAAAGTATAAAATATCTTTTAATACACATATTAATAGCCACAAGGATTACTCTAGCACAATGCTGGAAACAGTCTGAGATGCCAAGAGACCAATGATCATACAAAAATAATGAACTGTGCTGAGATGGATAAGTTAACATTGACTTTGAAAGACAAAGAAGATTCATTATTCTATATGGTGTGGGAACCTTGGTACAATTGGTTAGAATGGAGAAAGTAATGGGATTAAGAACTATTAATTAGAGAGTTAGACAGAGCAAGTATACTTGAGGAGTTAATAGTGTATAGAAAATGATTATGTAAATATCACCACAGGTTGTTATGAATGTAATATTTTTAATGTTTTAATGGTGAGTGTTTGTGCGTCTAGTTTGTCTTTTTTCAATGTAAGTTTGTTTGTTTGTTTAATGCAATAAAAGTCAATAAATTATTTTAAAAAAAAGACAGCAATTAGAACATTACATGGATGTGTGGTTCTTCCTTATAGTACTTCCTGTAACTATGAGACAAACATGTCATAGAAATCTCTTTTTTCTATCACATTTACATTTCCTTTGGGCCATTCCCAGCCTGTATCTCAGGCTGCTTAAAACTGTGCTTAGCTGTTTCACTTCTGAAATAGTGTTTCCTCTTATCCCAATAGCAATGGTCCCTTTGTGTAGAGAGATGGGGAATCAGAAAAGCAGTTTCAAGCATCTGTAGGCAAACCTTGGACCCAATGAAGGAGTAGATTTGTTTAACTATACATACTTGTCCTTTTAAGTTCAGGGACCAAACTTTAAAGCCAACATATAAGTTTCCTTTGAAGCTTCAGTCTGTTAAACTATTAAATCAAATTATTCGTGAATAACTAGAAATAAGCCTCTTATCTTTAACATACTTTCCAAAGAACACTACATCCCTGTTCAGAAATAGCCCAGCAGGTAAGAGACACAGAAAGGTTGTTGCAAGCAGAGTCATCTCAGAGACTTAATGAAGTTCCCTCAACTCCTGTTCATAATCCACCAACTTCAATGATGGTGAGACAGACACCTCTAAGAGGTGGATTATAACAAACAAAGGAAAGAAGCGGCAGCAGATACGATGTAAAAGAGTGGGAATTTTAAATAGACTAAGGAATGGAAGGGGGAAACCCTCTCCCTTCAATCTTTCTGACTAATTTACGCTCATTTGCTAAAAGATGGATGAAATTCTCCTTTTAAATAGATGCAATTCTGATTTCTACAATTCAGCAGTTCTCTGTTTTATTGAAACCTCGCTTAATGCAGAAATTCATGATGACAACAGCATATGCATCCCAGGATTTCAGATATTTAGATCAGACAGAATTGAAGAGACATCAGGTAAAACAAAGGGTGGAGGATTATGTTTATATATCAACAACAGCTGGCCCCAGAAGATAACTATAATATATAAATTCTGTGATGAAAACTTAGTCTTTACATATCAACTGCAAGCCATTTTATTCTCCACGTGAGTTCTCCTCATTTCTCCTAAAGCTGTGTATGTTCCTCCAACAAGCTTGTGTAAACAAGGCATTACAAAGCCAAACGCCCAGATTCCCTTCCCATCATTTTACGGGATTTCAATCAAGCAAATTTAAGGAAAGAGCTCCCAAAATATTTCCAGCATGTCAATTGTCTCACCAGAGGCAAAAATACTTTAGACCACTGCTACACAACAGTAAAAGATGCTTATAGTCTTTACCACGAGCAGCTGTCTACAGACAAAGACTTAAACCATGAAACCAACAATTAAATCAGTGAGGACTTGGACTGATGAGGCAAAGCTGAAGCTTCAGGCTTGCCTGGATTGCACTGATTGGAATGTTTTTGAAAATACCTCTGCAGACCTAGATGAGCTCACAGATACTGTAACATCATATGTCAACTTCTGCGAATATATACACTTATGTGTACCAACAAGGAACCTGCAAATATATAGTAAAAATAAACCTTGGTTCACAGCTAAACTTAAGCAGCTATGTCGTTCCAAAGAGGAAGCCTACAGAAAAGGTGACAGAATGCTATACAATCAGGTCAGAAACATATTAACAAGAGAGTTCAGAGCAGCAAAAAGAAGCTACTCTGAAAAGTTAAGGAATCAGTTCTCAACAAATGAACCAGCAAACATGTGGAAAATTCTTAAAAACATCACTGGCTACAGCAAACCTTCTTCCCAGGCAGAAGGAAATCAACAACTAGCAGATGACCTGAATGTGTTTTACTGTAGGTCTGAAAGGAAACTACAGCCATCTATCTCTACAACCCCCATCTCAAACACACCAACAGCCAAGCCTCCTACAACTGACCCCAACCCATTGGGTTTGTAACCTCTGGTGATCACAGAAAAAAAAAGATCTATTTCACAGACAAAAGCCAGGAAAAGCACCAGGGCTAGACAAGATAACTCCTTCTTGCTTAAAAGTCTGTGCTGACCAATTGGCCCCCATCTTCACCCAAATCTTCAATAAATCACTAGAGATGTGCTATGTTCCTTCTTGCTTCAAACACTCTACTATCATCCCAGTGCCAAAGAAGCCCTCCATTAGTGTTCTATAGGAATTTTAGGAAATCTGTTGAGGCTGTTCAAGAGCGTTGATTCTACTGCTGTGGGAGCGCCGTACAGTTCATCAAGTCTTTTCCATGCCAACCGTAGGGCAGCATCTGGGTCGTCTAAGTGGGAGGTATAAAGTGCCTTTGTTGCTTTGGCAGACTGCGGCCCTAGCCATGTTATCAAGTGTATGAGTATTTCATCAGGTTTCAGGCGTGCATCCTGAATGGTGCACAGGAAAATTTTCTTCCAGAGGAGATATTCGCTGCCTGGCTCGTCAGAGAATTTGTATACCCTGTTGGCAGCCAAATCTAGCTTTCCTCTCCTGAGAGCCAACTCTCTCCAATAGTCTGCATCATCTGTAGAGGTGGATTGGGTAAGGGGCATTGATGTAGAGGGTGGGTTCGGATTGTATGTCAACGAGGGGTCGTAGTGTTCCTCCCAGTGCTTACGGAGGATGTCGTCCTGCCATTCCAGAGACGATGGTGGAGCTTCACACTACTGTGTAGGCTGGCTGCGGTTATCTTGTTGTACCTATGAGCTTGGGTAGTGTTGAGGTTGTGGCTGGAATGGTACTGCCTGTGGATTGAGTGTGGCAGGTGTTGTTGGTTGCATGTCTACTTGTCGAGAAGTCATCGTGATCACTGGTGAGCTAAGGTGCTTGCCCGTCAGGCCATTAGATGTTGGAGTAGGGTTGCTGATTCTAGGAAGAGAATCTCGGACTTTAGGTCATACAATGTCACTTGCGTGACTGAGGTTTAGAGTCTGTGGTTGAGATTCACTCCTTTTTTTTTAGTAAACTTTATTAACACACAACATTACAATAACAAAAAGAAAACATACTTTAACGAACTTATTAAAAAGAAAAAAAAACCCAAAAATTCACTCCTATGCTTCCCCTGGTTGTGGGAGACTGCTAGGCAACAGAGGTGGTTCCACCTGCTCGTTTCGTAGAGAGTGCTGCTCATTCACGTAGGCCTTGACCCGCTTATCTGGGTTCTCTTCTCCCAACTCTTCAAGGTCGAAGGTGAGGGAGGCAGCGTTGGCTGCCTTCTGCCATGCTGCGGCCCGTGCTGTTTTTGCTGCCGTGTCTGTCATTCGAGAAACTCTACTTGGGCCTGAGTTTTAGCTATTTCTGCCTGTTTTTTGGCCATTTCTGCTTGTTGGTTGGCCTGAGCTTTGGTCATTTCTGCTAGTTGGTTGGCCATTTCTGCCTTCTGTTGTATCACCTCGGTCGTAATATGTAAATCTGCCTCTGCTACTGCAGCTTCAATTTGAGCTTCTACAGCTCATAACTTGCTGCTTTGGAGGCCTTAGATGCATCGCTGAGATGGGAGGATGCTCTGGAAGGATGGTGAGACCCAGCAGCAGAGAATTGGTGCGAGACACTGGAACCTGCTTGTGATCTAGCCAGTTTGGGATGGAGGGAGGAGGCTTTCTTAGAATGGTGGGAGGAGGCTGCTTGTGACTGAAGACCTATTTCGGATGTGGCCTTCTCCCTCGATACTTGTTCCTCCTGTAGAGCATCGAAAAGCATGGCCTGGAGGGAGTTTTTCTCTTCCTGAATGGTCTTCGCGTTCTTTGTTCACCTCCTCGAAGCATTGAATGTGTTCTTGGAGCTCTGGGTCTTCCAGGTTCGACTGTATGTATTTAAGCTTACTTTCACTGTCTCTTCACCATGCGAGATGCTCCTCTACCTCTTTCTGCATTACGAGTAGGCTCTTGAGGGGCAACTTGCTTTTGGGGGTATCACAGATCCTTACCAGCTCCACCCATGCATCTGCATGACAGCAATACTGCCTGGCCCAATCCTCTTTGAAGCATGCCACCGCGGGTGAAGTAAGCTTCCTATGCCATCTGAGGTCGTAGGCTTTCTGAGGTATCACCATGTCTTTGGAGGTTTGGATGTCCAGATGAGGGCTTTGGGAACCAGGCTCCACGTTTACATCTAGGGTGGGAGGAGGATTCGAGTCCTCTGGTACTTCAGGTACATCTGTCATGGCTGAAGAAGTTGCCATGCTTCAAATTGGCAAAGGTGAATTTTGGAAAATTTAGTAGTTTTCCTTTATTTTGCTAGGGCGCTGTGCGCAGGTAACAGAAAGTAAGAGTGTTTGCTAGATTCAGTACTTGAGCACATAGGTGGCGCTGCACGATATGGCTGCTTTTAGGGTGCAATGCGTGCTTGCAGCACAAGTGGGCGCTATAGAGGGCATTGTCGCTGAGTCTGAACACATGAGAGCAAAATGCAGGGTTGCCTGTTAGGTCTGGAAGACACTGTTGCTAAGCACAGGTTAGGCTGCAGGTAGTACTGGAACCTTGCATTAAGTTACTTAATGTTTCCACAATAATTACACACACAAAAAAGGAATTGTCATTGGTTAAACACTGGTTAAGTTTGGGGAAATTCACAGACAAGTCTTTGAATTCTCTGGGAAATTTCTCCTAGACCACCAGATGGTGCTGTGGGCTGCTTTGCTTAAGTCTGTAGCGGGACGGAATTACTACCCCTTTCTATGGAGATGGCTGGCTGCTAGGTAAACTTGTGAATCCTCTCGCATCTGCATTTGTAAAGAGTTTTGAACCAATGACAGTGTACTAGCTGGCAGTCTGTTTCTATGGTGATGAGGAATGCAAGGTATGCTTATTGTTTGCTTCCTGTGGAAACTTTTTTCATTCTCTTTTGGTTGAAGGGCTAGGGAAAATGCAGTTTCTTTGTTTGTTGCAGGACACAGGAAATATTTTTCAGACTGTCTTATTGCATTTGTAAAGAGTTTGTAGGTGGTAACTGGGAAAAAACTGGGGTAGATGGGTAATACCTGGCTCCTCCCTTTGTTTTGCAAATTAGTTCTTCCTGAGCTAGCAGATGTAACTTGTGACAAAGAGGCTTCTTTTGCTGAAGAGAGGGGAGGGCGGATTTGCCCTTTCCTGCTGCCACGATGAGGTTTGAGGTACAAAGGAATAGCATGCACATTTACTCCTGGCTTCAAAATATTTATCACAAAATATTTATCACAAAATTCAAATCACTTTTAATCTTTACAGGGATTCCGATACAGCAATAATTCTTTACTTTTAAGAGTCCAAATTAACTGACTTTATACTGAGGGAATCCAGATCATCATTTTACTTTTGGGATTGCAGCTCAGGGATTTCAGATCTTTGCATCTTTTTACTGTTTCCAGGAATCAAGATTAATACATCTTTCTACTGTTCTGCTTATTACGTTCTGGATGGATATAAAGCAGACAGAGCAACTGCACAAAGCATCCATACAAAGTCTTTTTTATTGGTTCATCAGGCATCCTGTCAACTCACATTTATGATGAGGTTCTTAATGTCCAATCCTTTGCATATCTGAATTGTGGTGTAGAAAGATATTAAACTCTCATCCCCATGATGATGACCATGATGAAGTGAGGGAGCCTCCGCCAACCCAACAAGGGTCAATTTAGTGACCAATCAGGATTACAGATGTGACCACATGACATGGACTACATTTCCCAGGATACCTTAACTACATTTACCATGATGCATTCCCTTAAGGGGACAGCTCTCAAATCCTAACTAACTATCCCAAATCCCATTAACTCTAAACTGGCTGGACAGCACAATCAGGGAACTACAATCAAGGAACTGAACAGACCAGTTACTCTAACATCTGTAGTTATGAAAACCTTTGAAAGGCTAGTGCTGTCCCACCTAAAAACCATCACGGATCCACTGTTAAATCCCATTGCATGCCGAGCAAATAGATTGACAGATGCTGCTGGTAATATGGCTCTGCACTACATCCTACAACACCTTGAATCTCCAAATACCTATGCATGGGTCCTCTTTGTAGACATCAATACCATTATTCCAGACATTCTTCTAACTAAACTAAAGCAGCTAGCAGTACCTGAACACACTTGTAAGTGGATCATAAGCTTCCTAACAGACAGGAAGCAGAAGGTAAAGCTAGGCAGAATCACATCTGATACCTGTACAATTAGCACAGTGCCCCCACAAGGCTGTGTACTTTCTCCACTTCTCTTCTCCCTGTACACCAGTGACTGCATCTCAAACGATCCATCTGTTAAAATACTGAAGTTTGCAGATGACACAACAGTGACTGGTCTCATTCGAGATGACGACGAATCCGCATACAGACAGGAGGTTGTACAACTTGCCTTGTCGTGTGACCAGAACAATCTGGAACTGAACATACTCAAAACCATAAAAATGGTGGTAGATTTTAGGAGAAACCCTCCCATACTACCACCTCTTACAATACTAGACAACACAGTATCAACAGTAGAGACCTTCAAATTTCTAGGTTCTATCATATCACAAGACCTAAAATGGATACCTAACATCCAAAAAGCACAACAAAGAATGTTTTCTGCGCCAACTCAGAAAGCTCAAACTGCCCAAGGAGCTGCCGATACAGTTCTACAGTGGAATTATTTAGTCTATCATCTGTATCTCTATAACTGTCTGGTTTGGTTCTGCAACCCAACAATATACACACAGACTCCAGAGTGTAATTAGGACTGCAGAAAAAACAATTACTACCAACCTGTCTTCAATCGAGGACCTGTATACTGCACGAGTCAAAAAGAAGGCTGTGAAAATATTTACAGACCTCTCAAATCCTGGACATAAACTGTTTCAACTCCTGCCCTCAAAACGACGCTATAGAGCACTGCACACCAGAACAACCAGACACAAGGACAATTTTTTCCCGAACGCCATCAATCTGCTAAACAAATAATTCCCTCAACACTGTCCAACTATTTATGAAGACTGCAGTACTATTACTGTTAATCTTCTCATCACTCCTTATCATCCATCCCTCCCACTTGTGACTGTATGACTGTAACTTTGTCGCTTGTATCCTTAGGATGTATATTGACTGTTTCCTAATATGATTTGATTGCTTATTGTATTAAGTGTTATGATTAACTCTTGACGAATGTATCTTTTCTTTTATGTACACTGAAAGCATTTGCACCAAGACAAATTCCTTGTGTGTCCAATCACACTTTCTATTCTAATTGTATTCTTTTCTATTCTACTCTACTCCACTCTATTCAACTACCGTAGCAGCCACACATTTAAAAAATGTAACAGCATACCCTACTGCATTTTTGCTCTCAGAGTTCAGCCTCTATCTAGTCCACCATCTGGTTTTTTTTCCTTTTATCTTGCTTATCATTAACAAAAGCTCTTATATTAAATATTCTGATTTGGTGACAGTTCTATCAACCGGAAGTAATATACTTCCTTCAGCTGGTATCAGTTTATCAGTTGCCATCTAGTGCCTGGGTGGTGTAACTGTAAACTTGATTCAAGAGTTCACTTCTTTATACCAAAACATCAAGTCTGGTATCACCGTTTCTGACCTGTATATTTTATGAAAAGGTGCAAGTTTTCACCAGTTATAGCTCACTTCATCAGATGCACAGATGTCTTTTAATAAAATGTTAGTGAAAAAAAGTGCTATCAGACATCTGATTTTTTTTTGCCACCAGAGACTAATAGGACTCTCCTAATACCAAGAAATCTTAATACATTACTATAAGAGTCACTTTGTGACAAGATGGGCAGCCAACAAATTTAATAAATAAGGCTGTCACAAACATACCTTATAACCCACCCATTTTGACATATGCATGAAATAAAAACAATGGATGTGATTATTCAGACTTTTATTTTATACTATTACTGTTTTCTGTCTTCTATTCCATGGTCAACTCACTGAATTCCCCATCAGTGAAAAGCATGAAGTCTCTGAGCTGTTTACACTTGCTTTCAAAGAGCAACAAATCGTTGTTCCCTCTAATTTGAAATGTAAATGGTCACCTGTGACAGGGGTATCTGCTGACACAAGGGATTTTAACTCCACCTCACAAAGAAAACTGGTCTGCAAATCACACAGGTTGCAAATATTTGGCCCCGGGGTGCTATTTAATCCCTTTTCCCTTTTCCCTCCTCCCGTTTTCTCTAATATCATGCCTAAATTCTGAACATTAAAAAATAAAACTTTGTCAATAAATAAATTAGCAGATTTTGAATTTAGAGGGTCCCCCCCACTTGATCAACACAGCACCACCATGCTTTATTGGTTAAGCGGTGCTACAGCTTACAACCACAACTGAGCCCAAAATTGCAAGAACGTATTTTACATGCAATAAACTGCTTCACTTCATGAATCTGTGAAATGTCTGACTCGTGAGCCTGTTTCTCACACGTCTGAATGCTGATCTTTGCAGCATCACGGGGATGCTGCAAAGATCGTAAGGGTGAAAAACGTACATAAGTCACATTTTTCAGTGCTATTGTAACTTTGAACGGTCACTAAACGAACTGCTCTAAGTCGGGGACGATTTGTCCTGCTAGGCTTTAGAAGAGAAGCGGTGGAGAACTCGAGTTCAGAAGAAACAAACACGTGTGGACCCCAACACAGCCGAATCCTCTCCTCCCCCTCCCCCCCCCGAAGAGGCGGGTCTTATTTTCCCTCCCCTCCCTGACAATGCCACAACTGCAGCAGCTGCCCGGAGTGGAAGCGGCAAGAGTCTCATGGAGGGGTTGCTAGAGAAACTGCGGGCAGGGTTTCCCGCGCGGCTTCGTCAAATTGCGCCGCTTGGAAAGCCCAACGCTACCCATTCCCACCAGCGCCCTCCGGAAGCGCAAGCCTCGCTCTACGTCCACGTGAGTTAGATTAGAGGCCGGGAGAACGTGAGCGAAACCCCGCTTGCGCATGCGCCAATCGGGGCTGGGTAGGCGGTGGACGTTTCCGCGGATACGCGCGGCGGTGGACGTGCCCTGGCTCCTCCTGCAGACGAGCTCGTGCGCTGGGGTTCCGGTGGCCGCTTTCTTCCTGCCTTCTTGCTGGCTTGTGCGGAGGCTTGGAAGTATTCTGCGCATGTGCTTTTGCAAACCCTGAATTGTTTGTTCCGCTAGTTGGCGATGGGTGGAAAAGTTGCTCGAATTTTGAGGTAGTGACGGTCCTGCTTTTCTTTGGTCGGTGTTGTACGCCAGATGTTTTAGTTGCATGGGATTTTCATGAGCTGTAAGCCATAATCATCACAATTATGGCAAATCACGGCTTGAACTATCCTGCTTTGCATGTAATGAGTATCTCATATATTAGTTTCACCTTTTAAGTTGCATTACTGAAATAAATGAACTTTTGCACCATATTCTAATTTTTCGAGTTCCACCTGTATATGTGACAAAAACCAATTCTTAGAGGAATGGAAAAATGTTAGCCAAATGGAAACAGAAGTGTCAGGTTGAAAGTAAGTTGTATGAAAATGACTGGCAACATATCTGATATGTTTCTGTTAAGACAACTCTTTTCTTGAAGACAGTAACAGTAGAAGGGCAGGGAAGTAACTTTAGGTTTGCTAATTATGAATAGCTATGATTATCATTTTCTCCTTTCCTGAATTATGAGTATATTCTTTTATCTCCAGGAGTCCCTCTCATTATTTTCTTGAGGGAATTACTCTATTTATTTAACTGCACTTTTGAATAAATAAATACTGCAGTGAGCAGGATTTGATTGTTAGGTTTTGGGTCCTGCATTTGATTCCACAAAAACTAAAGAATTATTGTCTTAATAGAAAGAAACATATTGGTTATGTTATCATAGAAATTTTGATAAAGCTTGCTGAGATACTTCGAAGTTGCCAGAATTAGCACATATTAGCACAACCTTATGTTTTTATTTTGCTAATATATTCCCATTCCTCTTAGATTTTGTTTTCCTCACAAATAACTAGTTGTTAGTTTTGTGTTAAGGAAAGAAAATCAGTAGTAAGCTCTAGAGGGCATTGTAATCTAGTATTTTATTTCAAGCTCTTAGGAACAAGCCTTTCAGTTGGTTGAATGTCAGCTTTTGCTTCTCACTATCAAGGTTATATCTCAGGTTTTTTTGTTTTGTTTTGTTAAGCATCAAATTACAATATACACGATATACAGTACCGTATTTTCTATGATTGAATTTATGATTTTTTTCATTTTAAAGCAAATAATATACCAAGAAAATCATTTTTGACTGAGTTCCCCATGTTTGGTTTTCGATAGTTTTTTTCAGTAGCATATGATATAGTTGAACAGAAAAGTAGAATTGGTTTTCTGATAATTGTTGGAGCTTGAAGCAATCTTTTAGTGTGTGTGAGTGTCCCTGAAAGCAGGAATCTGACCTTTAGCAATGATGAATGAAGCAGATGCTGTAACTATAAGAGAAAGGAGCTGGAAACATGCTAGGAAATACACCTAGCTAACTCATCCGAGTGAGGAGAGTTAAAAGAATGTGTCCTCTATGTATCTATATGGCAATGAAAAAAAGCAAAAGGGAATGATACCAGTTTGATAGTCTTTTAGGCAAAGAGCATGCAGGCACTGAGATCATAAATTACTGGAGTCAGTCCAACATTAACTGGCTCTGTTTCAAAAGGCAATAAAATACCACAACACCTTTAAAATCTGTTCAGGACCACCTCACACTGCATACTGCTTTCATTCTAGGTCAAACATTCTAGGAGCATATTGCAGATGGAAACAGCTTGGCTAGTGTTCAAGACTTCTATATAATTTAATTATTAAGCCATTACTTGATGCTTATGAAGTTATAGCACACATGAAGAATGCTCCACGACTGAGACACACTCACATTAACTATGTCACCCATCTGCCCAGTATTTGGGAGATGCCTACTGTTGATGTTTTTCAGGTGCTTATTAAATCTTTTCTACTGAATCCTCTCTGTACAGTGGTTCTCAACCTTTTCTTCACCACAAACCCTCTTTAAATAACCTTGACCGCAGACCACCAAGACTTATTAACTCAAGATTTAAATCATAACATTTCTTTAAGCCTTCGCAACCCCCTGTGATGACATCACAGTCCCCACGAATCCACGGACCACAAGTTGAGAACCACTGTCTCTCTACATTTTTAATATTCTCTGTGTGTGTATTGGGTATGCAAAATATTTCGGTCTCAACTTTGAAATATTGCATGTGGCTATTTTAAATCAGCTTTTAAAGTATATTGTAACTTTTTTGTATTTTTAATAGTTTTAGTCTCCTTATTTACTGTATAGACTATTTGAAGATGTTAACCTCTATAGAAGGGTGGAAAAAAATGGAAACAGTAGCTATGAGGATGCAGCATGGTACTGAGTATTACTATTCTGATGGGAAGCCTCTGGAAATTGCCCCTAGCTAAAGGCAGACAGTCTTTATGCTTGGATGGCATTTATCAACTGAAACTAATTTATTGTGAAGTTGAGGTTTTATATAATAAGACAGTTAGCATTTTAAATTGTTATCACAATATTTTAAAATGCTGGGCATCAGGATGTCTTGTGGCATAAAGCTGTTTAAATCTTCACAGATCAGGCTAGTTTTAAATAATTTCTTTTGTGTGTGGATCTATATTGCTTGATGATAACTAATGACAGCATAATACTGTTAGCTAAGAATATAAGAAGGCTCCCATAAAAATGTTTGAATAAAATCCCTCTTGTCATTTTGGTTCCTTAGTGGCCTTACTGTGAGAAACGCTGCAGTTACTGCAACTTCAACAAATATATTCCTCGAAATCTGGATGAGCTTAGAATGAAGAACTGCCTCATTCAAGAGGCCCAAACTTTGATCCAACTAAGCGAAGTTCAGAGGTAAATGATAGGACAAGAAGTAAAATGATTTGGAAGTCTCCAAATCTATCTTTTAGATTTTTAATTAAATTAAGATTCCCCCATCTACATCATTTATCTGTTTTACAAGTCAGTACCTTCTGTACAAAACACACTGCAATGCCCCAATATTCTTAAATGTAGCACCAAGAAGACTTACTTATTTACTTATCAAATTTGTGTAGCTACATATCTCACAAATATGACAATAAAACCAACAGTTAAAAACAACTCTAAAATAATCACTAAGAACAATTCAACATAAATAAGACCTCAAAAAATGGATCAACATTCTACACACAATATATCTATCTCTTGTGAGCTCCCTATTTCCATGAGTTCCTCAAGCTAATTGGGGTATTTTTAAAATTAATTTTTATTGAATAATTTTGTACAGTGGTAAAAATTACACACAGTCAAGAAACAAAGAGAAGAGTAAGGATAAGTGGTGGATAGATAAAAAAGAAAAATATAAAAAAGTGGTTTCCAGTCTTCTTTATGGAAGTTACAAAATTTATCTTCTGTCCTCCCTTTTTAAGGTTATGTTTTTTATGCTTTCTAATCATCATTTTATTCTTTCTAATCATCAAATCCATAGGTTGCCAGTTCATTTTTTTCCATTTTCAACAAATCATAAAGGATTTCCAGTCATTAAGAAATGTAGTTGTCTTTTCCCTAAACAAACAGTTCAGTTTTTCCATTTTTACAAATTGTTTATCTTCACCAATCATTCCTTCAGTGTAGATATTTCCAAAATTTTCATTTTTGTGGAAATTATTTTTAAATTCTTAACATAATGATTTTTAAAATCTACAGTAACCAGGCTTTGAAAGATTATTACAATAATCTAGTGTACATGTAAGTAAAGTATGTGTCAGTCATATTTGATTTCATCTGGAATTCAGACAGACTTAATATACCAAAAACCACATGTCATCTTCCAGGTACAAAGATGAATCCAGAAGCCGCCCCAATTGATTCATTCTGATTATTCAGTGAGAGTTCTACCCCACTGAAAACAATTGAAATTCTCTTCCCAAATCCATCTGTTCAGAAGCACGTCCGTTTTGTTCGGATTGAGTTTCAATTTATTAATCTTCATCCAGATGATTATTGTCACCTGACACCTATTCAGGATACTGACAAGTTCCTAAAGATAGATTAAAAAGAGAAATCACCATATTTACTTGCTGATGATAATGGACTCCAAATATCCTTACTCTCTCCAATTTTGCATATATGTTTAGTATGGATATGAATATTTATTCATCAGCCCAGTGTTCCCTGGGCTGAACACATTTCTCCTATCTTCCTGAAACTGACTTCAAGGAGAGGCTGGAACTATGATAAAATTATGCTAAGGACACACATAAAATTATGCCACGGACACACAGGTAGATTATTAGGATCTGCTATAACCAAAGAATTCAAATCACAACAAATGTAAGGAACATTATTCACAAAATGTCTTAACTGTCTTCAGTAGCAACCAAGTTATTTTTCTTAGCTTTACTAGATCCTTGATATAATAGACTTCCTACATCTTTAAATATATGCCTATGGGGGTTTCATTTGATCCTTGTACTATTTCTTTGCTAACCTTTGCTCTGTGTTTCTGATCTTAAAATAGAGTGGCTCAGTTTTCAGTGGCTCACATTCAAAACAGTGGCTCGGTTTCCAACACTTCCAAAACAATCAGAACATCCCATTTTAAAATTAAGTTTGGTGTCTTGCAGAGTATTTGCCTTTGAAATGGTTTAGTATGTTTTTGCATAAAATATACAAAGAATATTAGAGGTTGAGAAAATAGGGACAGGACCATCAGTTCAGTGGTGGGATTCAAATTTTTTTTACTACCGGTTCTGTGGGTGTGGCTTGGTGGGCGTGGCAGGGGAAGGATACTGTAAAATCTCCAGTCAGAGGTGGTATTTGCCGGTTCTCCGAACTACTCAAAATTTCCGCTACTGGTTCTCCAGAACTGGTCAGAACCTGCTGAATACCACCTCTGCATCCGTTCAAATAATCCTCTTTTCTTTTTTGGCTTTAGAATCACTTCAGTATATTTTGGTGGGGGAACACCAAGTTTAGCCAGCCCACTCACCATTGATGCTATCCTGGACACTGTCTCCCAGTGCTCACATTTAGCAGAAGGCGCTGAAGTTACTTTGGAAGCAAACCCCACTTCAGCAGATGCCCTCCGCCTTTCAGAATTCCAGAAAGCTGGTGTGAACCGCCTCTCCATTGGTATTCAGGTGAGAGGTCAGAAGCATTGCTTTCAGAACTGCAGTAGTCATCATTCACTTACAGTGCTAGAATAATAAAGTTAAAAGCATTTAAATAATCTGATGTTAATAAAATAATCTAATAATATTAAGCAAATTTACTTACATTGGATTGAACTGAAATATACCAGTTTTTTTTCTGGTCTACTGAACAGTTTCTTCCTCCCTCTCTCCATCCCATATACATTTTCTTCCTCGCTCTCTCCATCCCATATACAGGTGAAACTTGAAAAATTAGAATATTGTGCAAAAGTTCATTTATTTCCGTAATGCAACTTAAAAGGTGAAACTAATATATGAGATAGACTCATTACATGCAAAACAAGATAGTTCAAGCCATGATTTGTCATAATTGTGATGATTATGGCATACAGCTCATGAAAACCCCAAATCCACAATCTCAGAAAATTAGAATATTACATGCAATCAATAAAACAAGGATTGTACATAGAACAATATCAGACCTCTGAAAAGTATAAGCATGCATATGTACTCAGTACTTGGTTTGGGCCCCTTTTGCAGCAATTACTGCCTCAATGCGGCGTGGCATGGAAGCTATCAGCCTGTGGCACTGCTGAGGTGTTATGGAAGACCAGGATGCTTCAATAGCAGCCTTCAGCTCTTCTGCATTGTTCGGTCTCATGTCTCTCATCTTTCTCTTGGCAATGCCCCATAGATTCTCTATGGGGTTCAGGTCAGGTGAGTTTGCTGGCCAATCAAGCACAGTAATCCCACGGTCATTGAACCAGGTTTTGGTGCTTTTGGCAGTGTGGGCAGGTGCCAAGTCCTGCTGGAAAATGAAGTCAGCATCCCCATAAAACTCATCTGGAAGGAAGCATGAAGTGCTCCAAAATCTCCTGGTAGGCTGGCTTGACCCTGGACTTAATGAAGCACAGTGGACCAACACCAGCAGATGACATGGCTCCCCAAATCAACACAGACTGTGGAAACTTCACACTGGACTTCAAGCATCTTGCAGTGTGTGCCTCTCCATTCTTCCTCCAGACTCTGGGTCCTTGGTTTCCAAATGAGATGCAAAAGTTGCTCTCATCAGAAAAGAGGACTTTGGACCACTGAGCAACAGACCAGGTCTGTTTTTCTTTAGCCCAGGTAAGACGCTTCTGACGACATTTGAAGCCCATGTCCAGGATCCATCTGTGTGTGGTGGCTCTTGATGCACTGACTCCAGCCTCAGTCCACTCCTTGTGAAAGTCCCCAACACTTTTGAATGGCCTTTTCCTGACAATCCTCTCCAGGCTGCGGTCATCCCTGCTGCTTGTGCACCTTTTTCTTCCACACTTTTCCCTTCCACATAACTTTCTATTAATGTGCTTTGATACAGCACTTTGGGAACATCCAACTTCTTTTGCAATTACCTTTTGAGGCTTTCCCTCCTTATGGAGGGTGTTAATGATGGTTTTCTGCACAACTGTCAGGTCAGCAGTCTTTCCCATGATTGTGATTCCTACTGAACCAGACTGAGAGACCATTTAAAGGCCCAGGAACCCTTTGCAGGTGTTATGGCTTAATTAGCTGATTAGCGTGGGACACTTTGAGCCTAGAATATTGCACCTTTTCATAATATTCTAATTTTCTGAGATTGTGGATTTGGGGTTTTCATGAGCTGTAAGCCATAATCATCACAATTATGACAAATCACTGCTTGAACTATCTTGCTTTGCATGTATTGAGTCTATCTCATATATTAGTTTCACCTTTTAAGTTGCATTACGGAAATAAATGAACTTTTGCACGATATTCTAATTTTTTTAGTTTCACCTGTATATTTTTCTTTATGTATACTGAGCATATGCACAAAAGACAAATTCCTTATGTGTCCAATCACACTTGGCCAATAAATAATTCTATTTTATTCTATATGTTTTTAGACTACAATGCGATAAGCAGCAAGTAAGGAGTGACAACTACTTCGCAGTTATAAACTCAAAAAAGCCAATTCATATGCTGTAGGGGAATCAAAATCCAAGATCATGGCCAACGTGATTTATGGGAAATGGCTTCCTAGCTTTAATGAGTTTTTATAATTAAAGTAGGTAGAAGTGCATCGAGGTCCAATCGCCCAGTGCGCTCCCACAGGCAGGCCCTCCTGGGGGTGCCGTTGACCAGACAATGTTGGTTGCGGGCCCCCGGGGGAGGGCCTTCTCGGTGGGAGCGCCCACCCTGTGGAACCAGCTGCCCCTGGAGCTACGGTTGGCTCCCAACCTGCGTTCCTTTCGCCGCGATCTAAAGACCTGGCTATTCTTACAGGCTGGCCTGGATTAAGAGAGATTGGGGCATTTAATTGGGTATTTTAGCATAATTTTATTCTTTATTTGGATTGGACTAACATTTTAACTGTTTATGTATGTATATTCTTGTGTGAACCGCCCCGAGTATCCCACCCCCAGAGATGGGGCGGCATATAAATCCAAATAAACATAAACATAAACATAAATTTGACATGGAGCATAACAAACAGCAGCTGGATTGAGTGTTTTTGCTGGAATAGCAGCATGGGAGAAAGATTTAGGTATATTTTCTATTACTATTCTGGTCAGCATATTAATGGGTTGCTCTTTTCCATGTAATTTGGTTAACAACCTATTCTGTGTAATTCTTAACACCCTCCTCTTTTTTTTACTTGCTATTTACAGGCAAAGATTTATATATTATATGTATCATAATCTAAACATTATATGCAGATATTTGCATTTTGAGCATATGTGTACACTGTGTGTACCACTGAGTTGGTAGTGGGACATTGACAATAGTCTTTGGGCTTACAAGGTTATTTCAAGATTACAGTCCTTGACTTATGACCAGTTATCTAATAACCATTCTGTTCACAGTCACTACAGCCTCGCAACAGATGATTTACAGTTTGAACATGCATGGGGCTGATGTAAATCAGATTATTTTTCTTTTTGTATACCTTCAGTTTCTTTGGCTTAATATTTGTAGTCCTTTTGTGTTTTGTATAACAACAAAAGGGAACCACATAGCAGCTATGCAAATATGTATGCTTTTTACAATATTTCTATTTTTCTTACTTACCATAATCATAATTCTCTCACAACACACTTGTTTCCTTTTTCTTGAGTTGTAAAGCGTCAAGCATATTTATGATTTTTATTTCCATCTGTGCAGTCACTTGACAATGCAGAATTGAAGCTTCTTGGAAGAAACCACACAACTTGTGATGCTTTGAGAACTTTAGAAGAAGCCAAGAAACTCTTTCCGGGGCGTACATCTATTGACTTAATATTTGGTCTCCCAGGACAGACTGTTGCTTCCTGGATCCAGGGATTGGAGAAAGCACTTGCAGTATGCGATGACCATGTATCCCTTTACCAGTTGACTCTAGAAAGAGGCACATCTCTCTTCAAGCAGGTCCATCAGGGCTTTCTGCCCATAACCAATGTGGATATAGTATCAGAGATGTATGAGTGTGCACGACACATTCTACAAAATTCAGGTTTTCATCAGTACGAAGTCTCCAATTTTTCAAAGAATGTAAGTCTTTTCCTTTAGCTAAACCTTGTGCCATGCAACTCAGTAAAAGGAAGTAGGCCAAAGAAGTTCAAAAGGTTCTAGTAATGAAATAAGATTTTTTTCACTCTCTTTCTCTCTGTATTAGAAAGATAATACAAATAATTCACTTCTGCCAAAGTGAAAGGAATATGATTTAAGAATTTTTCACAATAGTATAACCTGCTCAGCTGAGTAAGATCCAAGTCTTACTCTGCTTCTTATCTCAGGAGAGAATGGTAAAAAGTTGCTACTAGAAACAAAAAAAAGAGCATGCTTTAATAAAAATTCTGTATTCTATTCTGCTTTGCACATTGAATTACAGTGGAAGCGCCTGAGAAGACTTTCCTTCCTCCTCCCTGGCCTTCCCCCTTTTTCCTCCAAGCAGGAAAAGTCTCCTAAATGACTGTTAAACCCAATGAGGTGCCAGTGGTTTTTTTAAAAGCTACTCCTTAAAAGTTGTTTCTCTAATATAACGTTACAGTTGTGTGCAGACTTGCAGTTCCTTAGCATTGTTTGTTTGTTTGTTTACACAGGGGGCATTTAGTACTCACAACCTCTCCTATTGGCGAGGGAGCCAATATATTGGCATTGGACCAGGTAAACCTATTTGGGGAAATGATGAGCCAAGCAGTGGCAACTGCTTCTTCAGTTGGTTCCAGTATGTACTGGAGTACCATTTCAACTATGCCTTTTTTTAAATAAATAAGGGGGGGATTGGAAAGTAAGTGCTCCTCAGCTAAAATGGGTGGCTGCTTAGTAATTCCTTGGCTGCTTAATAATTCCTTTTCATATAATAAATAGCACTGTGGGTTGTTCAGAACAATCTCCTTCTTTCTCAGGAGCCCATGGGCGATTTGTACCACGGGGAGATGGTCGAATCCATCAAGAGGCAAGAATACAGACTTTGGAACCAGATGTATGGATGAAAGAAGTATTTGCCTTTGGGCATGGGACCCGGAAACAGACTCCACTCAGGGAACTAGATAAGTATGTAAGAAGAAATGTGGAGAGGTTCTTCCTTATTATTTCCTTTCTTTAAGCATATGTGATATTCCTGAAAACTCAGTCTTATTAACAAGCCCATTTTATAACCTACATTGCATCCATAATATTGGTGCAGTGGTTAGAATGCAGTATTGCAGGCGAACTCTGCCCATAGCCAGGAATTTGATTCTGATTCGCTCAAGGTTGACTCAGCCTTCCATTCTTCTGAAGTCGGTAAAATTAGGAGCCAAACTGTTGGGGGCAATATGCTGACATTTGTAAACCATTCAGAGAGTGCTTTAAAGCACTATGGAGCAGTATATAAGTACAAGTACTATTGCTGTTGCTATTTTGGATCTGGAGCCTATTATATATTTAAATTCCAGTTTCCATAAATCCAAAGTGTTAAATTACATATAAAACTTAGTCTATACCTGCTTTTTGGAGCTATGTAAAACATCTCTCTCTCTCTCTAATCTATTTTTTTGCATGGCCTTTTTACTTTATAACTCTGATTATGTTAATAAAATCTTTAAACTTGCCTGAAAAATTTAATAAAAATATGATTGTTACTAAACATGCCACACTTACTTAACCTCCAGTTTAATGGTAATAAAAATGTCCTTATAGAATTGTTGTAAAGTTTATTCAAAGCATGT
The DNA here is from genome assembly GCA_009733165.1 of Naja naja. Taxonomy (NCBI): domain Eukaryota; kingdom Metazoa; phylum Chordata; class Lepidosauria; order Squamata; family Elapidae; genus Naja; species Naja naja. The sequence continues at coordinate 136,595,520 of CM019149.1, forward strand.
TCGTACATACATATATACATATCTAGACACACACATATATACACACATATATACACATGCAATTATATATACCGTGTTTCCCCGAAAATAAGACACTGTCTTATAATTTTTTTGGCTCCCAAAAACACACTAGGTCTTATTTTCGGGGTAGGTCTTATATATTTATGGTGCCAAATAGTGGGTGTGAGTGTGTGGGGGGGGTGTTTCGTGGGTGCACGGTTGCTCCCTGAAAAGTCTTCCTGGAACTGGAGATTTACACTAGGTCTTATTTTCGGGGTAGGTCTTATATTAGGGCAGGTTTAGAAAATAGTGCTAGGTCTTACTTTCGGGGTAGGTCTTATTTTTGGGGAAACACGGTATGTGTGTGTGTATATGTATATATGTATGTACATATATAATTGAAAGTAGATGATATAGGTGAAGATATACGAATACAGGTGCAGCCCTGGTTAGTATGTTAAAATCATTGACTAGTTCCCTTTTTCCCACTGCTGTTGGCACAAATATCTGTTTATCAAAATTCTAATGATTGTCCCTTTTGTAGACTGGAGGAGGTTTTGATGCTGGGACTCCGTATGGATGTAGGAATCACACACCAGGTATAGTTCTCATATTTTAGTGTAATGGCTGTTCACGTTTGAAATGTTTGAAACATTTATTTCCATAATTCCAAAGCGCTTGGGTGGAATGATTTTGCAGAAATGGCTCATTACTTTTTCTTTCTCTATATTGTGTGCCTTTTCAGTTATTTACATGTGATGTTACACTTTGTGATTGCATTGCTTAGCCATGTAAATTCCAGTTCCAGTTGCTGTCATAACTCAAGGACTGCTTATAGTCAATGCTAGAGATAGCAGAGGAATAAATAGCATATACTGGTAACTAGTTTCTAGTCTTTGTTTTAGAAACATGACCTGTGATTACTAAATGCACAGAGACAGGAAAAGATCCTCCTGAGATTTCCACTAAACATTAGATTGGATTTTAAGACCTACATATTTCTGCTCAATTTCTTTGAACCTAGTTTATTTTTGTAAAATAAGAATTGTACTCTTCAATGATCTATCAAAGATGGGACCAAACATGATGATTGACTTAAGGCTGTTATCAAAAAAAAGATCATTTCAAGCATTTGCAGTATTTCAAGTGATGTTCTGCGTATCTTGCAATAATTACAGGAAGCCTTCAACGTACAACTATTTGTTTAGTGACTGTTCAAAGTTACAACAGCACTGAAAAGTGACTTATGACCGTTTTTCACACTTCAGGACCATTGTGGCATCCCCATGGTCATGTGATCAAAATTTGAATGCTTGGCATATTTATGACAGTTGCAGAGTCATGTGATCAGCTTTTGCGGCCTTCTGACAAGCAAAGTCAACGGAGAAGCCAGATTCACATAACAACAACTGCAGTGATTCACTTAATGATTGTGGAAAGCAAGTTTGTGGGCAACAGTGAATAACTGTCTTACTTGGCAACCAAAATTTGGGGCTCAATTGTGGTCTTAAGTCAAGGACTACATGTATAGCAAAAAAGGAAGGTTTTAGACAGTAATCCAAATTGTGGTGATGGATCCTAGTTAAATTTGAGTTATATACGTTTATTTCAAAAGAGGTGGAGATTCTGAGAAATTCATCAGGGTGACATTTTAAGAAACATATCTCCTAGAATAATTTGTGTCTTCCTACATTAGCCCCCAAATTATGGTAGTTCTTCAGTTGAAAAAAAATGTAAAAAACCAGTTTTAAGGTTATGTTTTTCTTTTTATAGCATTGGTTACAATTTGCCCCCAGTCTCAGTCTGTGGGATGTGTTTGGTGAATCAGAGGAAATCAAAGAGCTGAAAGAGTATGGGTTACTTTTTTTGGATGACAGGTAAGGAGGCTGAAGATTCATGTGTCTTAGGAAGAGGATACTGGTATATCTGGAGGAGGGTTCTTCCATGAGTGTCTTTCTTCAGTGACAATTATTTCTTTTTGTAGGGGACTTAGGTGCTCTTGGAAGGGTCTGGCTGTGCTTGATTCTCTCCTGCTGATACTCCTGAAGCAGCTCCAACAGACATGGATAGAAAGGGAAAAGGGAGTGTGAACTAGCTCCCAATGTAATTTTCATATTGGAAGTTAAAGAGTTTCAGAGATGGTTTATAGTCTGGAAAATTGTTCCAATGCAAAGGTCACATTCCCAAGAAATGATTGTGCCTTCAGTGAAGCCAATGAGCTGATTGTGTTGTCATGCTACTGGATGCAGGGTTTGCTCTGAACTAAACAATTACCGCACCCCTGGGTTTTGTCTCTTTATACTAGGATGAAAAATGATCTATTATTCTAGTGTCATTGTGGCTTGTACTGGAAATAAATGAAGCATGAAATATCTTTACGCTGCATAAATAAATGGATTATACAGGAACTGGTTTTCATTAACTAGAATCTTCCACTTTTGCAAGTACTAAATAAAGGAATGTTCCTGAGGGAAGAATTGACCGTGAAGATAATAAAGGATTTGCATGTTGTAAATATATACATTCAATTCAGTACAGCTGGAATGTCTTTGGACTGTTGCTTACACACAAAGGCCACTAATGCTTCTAGCACGATAACTTGCCATATAACATTCCACTGCATTCATAATCCCAAAATTTCATTTACATTTGACCTATTATGCTCCCTATTGAAGGTTTACCATAGGAACAGTCTAAATTAGTTCAAGCTGCCTGCTGTGCTTCTTCTGTTTATGATTAATTCCATGCAACCCATTCTTGACAATACATTTACTGGAATTTATTTATTTATTTATTTATTTATTTATTTATTTATTTTATTGGATTTCTATGCCGCCCCATCTCCCTAGGGACTCGGGTCAGCTACAATCATAAAACAATACAAATACTATACAATTAAATATATATATATATGAAACCCAATAATCAGATTAAAACAATAAAACAATTCAATTAAAACCCCCATCCCCCCTCTCAGTCCAGGTCGGCGAGTTGGAACAACCATGTTTTCAGGCCCCGATGGAAGGATCGGAGGTTGGGGGCCACCCGAAGCTCCAGGGGCAGCTGATTTGATAGGATGGGTGCTCCCACAGAGAAGGCCCTACCCCTAGAGGTCGCCAGCCGACACTGTCTGGCCGACGGGACCCCAAGGAGGCCCTGCCTGTGAGAGCGCACGGGACGTTGGGAAGCCGTTACTGGAAGCAGGGTCTCCCGCAAGTACCCCGGTCCTAAGCCATGTAGGGCTTTATAGGTCAACACCAGCACCTTGAATCTCACCCGGAGGGCAACTGGTAACCAGTGCAGCTCACACAGGAGGGGTGTAACATGGGAGTATCGGGACACTCCCATCACAACCTGCGCCGCCGCATTCTGGACAAGTTGAAGCCTCCGGGTGGTCCTCAAGGGCAGCCCCATGTAAAGAGCATTGCAGTAGTCCAGACGGGAAGTAATGAGCGCATGAGTGACCATGCGTAGGGCATCTCGATCCAGATAGGGGTGCAACTGGTGCACCAGGCGAACCTAGGCAAATGCCCCTCTGGCCACGGCTCCCACTTGCTCCTCCAAACTGAGCCGTGCATCCAGGAGGACACCCAAGTTGCGAGCCCTATCTATGGGGGGCAACACCTCTCCCCACATAGCTAAAGGTGGAATATCCTGGATGATTTGAGATGCCAGTACATACAGCCACTTGGTCTTAGCAGGGTTGAGCCGGAGCCTGTTCCTCCCCATCCAGACCCGCATCGCCTCCAGCCACCTGGACATCACATCGAGGGCGTCACTGGGTTGATTAGGGGTGGAGATAAAAAGCTGGGTATCATCAGCATATTGATGATACCTCACCCCAAACCCACGGATGATCTCACCCAGCGGCTTCATATAGATGTTGAACAGGAGGGGCGAGAGAACTGACCCCTGAGGCACCCCACAAAGGAGGGGCTTCGGGGCCGATCTCTCCCCCCCATCAACACCATCTGCGTATGACCCGAGAAGTAGGAGGAGAACCACCGCAAAATGATGCCCCCCACTCCCAACCCCTTGAGGCGTCACAGTAGGATACCATGGTTGATGGTATCAAAAGCTGCTGAGAGATCTAACAGGACTAGGACAGGAATGGCCCCTATCCTGCGCCCTCCAGAGATCATCCACCAGTGCGACCAGCGCCGTCTCCGTGCTGTACCCAGGCCTAAAGCCTGATTGGTGCGGGTCCAGATAATCGGTTTCCTCCAGGAACACCGGGAGCTGTCAGGCCACCATGCTCTCAACAACCTTCGCGACAAAGCAAAGGTTGTAGAAAGGACGGAAGTTATTTAAATTAGCTGGGTCCAAGGCAGGCTTCTTGAGGAGGGGCTTCACCACCGCCTCCTTCTAGGCGGGGAGAAAATATCCCTCACTCAAAGAAGCATTAATTACTGCCTGGAGCCAGCCTCGTGTAACCTCCTGGGCGGCATAAACCAGCCAGGAGGGACACGGGTCCAGTAAACACGTGGCAGCACTCAGCCTCCCCATGATCCTGTCCACCTCATTTGGAGTCACAGGATTAAACCCCTCCCAGATAAAATCCCTAAGACCCGCCGCATTACTCCCATAGGACTCTGACCAGTTGGAGTCCAGGCCGGCCCGGATCTGAGCGATCTTGTCCGTCAGATGCTGACTAAACTCCTTGGCAGGTCCCTGCAGAGGGTCTCCCCCCCCACCAGTTGAGGAGAGCGGGTGACCCTGAACAGGGCGGCTGGGTGATTATCCGCAGATGCAATGAGAGCAGAGAAGTATGCACACTTTGCCACCCTCATTGCAGCAAGATAAGATCCAATATAGGCTCTTAACTGCGATCAGTCAGATTCGGACCTGCTGGACCTCCAACAGCTCTCTAGGCCTCTCCTCTGACACTTCATTTCCCAGAGCTCCGCGGAGAACCAAGGAGCCGACCGGGATCTGCACCGGGTCAGAGGCAGCAGAGGAACAACTCGGTCAAGCGCCCCGGAGGCAGCCGTCTGCCAGGCGTCCACCAGGGTCTCGAGCTGTGAACAAGGGAGGTCGGGATTAACCCAAGTGCCGTCTGGAACCCCTCTGGGTCCATTAGGTGCCTGGGGTGGAACCACCTCATCAGTTCCACCTCCCAACGACGAGGGGTGGCATTTCAGAAGATCAGCCCTAGGAGGGAATGATTGGTCCATGGCAGGGGATGAATAGTTGGAGATCCCCCACCAAGGTCATTACACCACTGTCCCGAGATAAAAACAACGTCGGGTGTGTGTCCCCCCTCGTGGGTGGGACCCTGTATTATTTGAGTCAGGTCCATGGCTGCCATGGAAGCCATGAACCCCTGATCCAGCCTCAACCCTCCCCCTAGAGAGGGCAAGTTGAAATCCCCCAATACCATGAATTTGGGGAACTCAACCACCACTCCCGACAAGACATCGAGCAGATCAGGCAGGGCTGTTGCCACGCAGCTGGGAGAGAGGTACTTGAGCAATAGGCCCAACTGACCCCGAGGGCCCCACCTCAAGAGAAGAGACTCACACCCGCCTATCTGCAGGACAGTGGCCTCCCTTGGACAAAGAACCTCCCTGATCACAATAGCCACCCCCCCGCCCCTGCCCTGAGTCTGAGGTTAGTGCAATACACGGAACCCCGGTGGGCACAGTTCTACCAGACGGACCCCTCTCTCTGGGCCCAACTAGGTTTCTGTAATGCAAGCCAGGTCCGCATCTTCCTCCTCAATCAGTTCCCGGATGAGGGGAGCTTTGTTCCCATGGACCTGGCATTCAAATAGACCAACCTCAGCTCAGGGCCCCAATCCTCCAAGCCCCCAGGGGAGTGGGCAGGAACCGGAGGGTCAGAGCGCGCCACTGCTCGAAGACAGCGGGGGCGCACTCCCAAGAACCGATATGGCCCCCCGTCCTTACCTCTGCTGCCCTTCCCAATCACTGTGGGAATCCCATACCCCACCCGTTCCCCAAGAGCTCCAGACAGCCCCAACCCCCACACACCCCGCAGCCCATTTCCAACCTGGACTGGGACAATCCTGGTGGGGCTCCCTCAGGCTCCAACCAGGCCTGGTTACCCACCCCCCTCCCTAAACCCCTAAAAATTTATTTAAAAATTTTAACAGAGAGGTCTTGGCACCCCTCTTGCCACCCAACCCAAGACCCCTACCCCTATCCATGCAGTGCCATCTCTCGGGATCCCAAGATCCGTCATCAAGGTAAGTCTTCGATAATGCAGCAGGCCACACCCAGGATAGAGGTGAATCCCTTAGGCCCTGCAGCTCCGCAGCTATATAGGTCCGCAAAGTTCAGATCATAAGATATGGGGAGAGAGATGACAAAAACAAAGTGGAAAATGTCCAGATGGAATAGTTGGTCCAGGTATAGTTTTTGGAGCAGTCCAAACCCGGGGGTGCTTTCACGGTCACCGGGGGGCCTGATGAAAAGGGCCCAGATCATGGACTGGCCACTGCGCTCTCACCATCAGTGGCACTCCAACACTCGCCCATCCGGGAGTCCTGGCCAAAGCCTACAGAGATAACGCACCCAGCCTTCACTGTTCTCCCACAACAGGTTAGCGGGTGCGCTCCTATACTGTTCACCATTGCCCTCTCACGGCGGCGGGAACATCCATTCTGACAGGCACCACTGGAACTGAGAGAAGGGAAGGAGAGAGGGACCCCAGTTCAGGTCTCGAGGCGGCCAAAGTCTCCAGTTGGCAGAAAAGTTGGCAGAAAAGGGATCAAAAGCCCAGCTACCCTCGCCCGAGCCAGTACCAGCCAGGGCAGGCAGGCAACCCCTGCAGCAGCCAATGCCGCCTAGGGAGCGTCCCATCTTCATCCAAACTCCAAGGAGGAATGCTTGTCCGGGCCAGGGCACCGTCCACCCAGGGCTGGGTCCAAGGCTCTTCCAGGCCCAACACCAGTAGCCTCCAGGACAAGCCTGGGAGCCATTCCAGCGCAGGCCCCAGAGGCCCCAGTTCCAACGGCACCAGCTGACAAAAACCGGGGGTAGGCCAACCAACTGGCCCAACCTTAGGATGGTAAGCCGATCCCCCATTAGGGTAGCGAGCCCCATTCCTCGAATCCAGTGTAAGCCACAAATCTGGGGTGAGTTCCACCACCTGTGGCACTCTAACGCCTGCGGCATCCGCTTGCCACGCCAGCAACCCCAAATCAGGGTTAGATCTTCGCGCCAGCCGGCGCACCTCCCAACGCCACCAACGCCGACCCAGGAGCTGACAGGAATAAGCCCAGCGGCAGCAAAAGTGGCAATAGAAAACAGCCCAGCAGCGGCATCAGTAACGGCAGCAGCTTCCACGCTGGTTTTGCCTCCAAACGGAGCTCCAGCCGACGCCGAAAACTCCTGTTGGCCGTCCACCGCCATCATCGCCATCGCCATCGCCATCACAAACCGTGAGCAGGTCTTCACTTAACAGCCGGGGGCCAAAACAACTGATATCCTCCAGACCCCTGAGCGATTTGCTGCCGATTCTGGGGATCAGGGGATGGAAGCCGAGACCCCTACCCTCTCAACCAAGACAAATCCACTACTCCCCTTCACGGAACTCTAGATGCTGCTAGCGGCCATATCAGGTACTCCTTGGGTTACAATAGCAATAGTGGAATTTCAGTTGCTAAATGATGTGGTCAGAAAGCACAGTGTCACATGACCACATCATTTAATGATGGCAAATTGCTGCAGTCCCATTATTGTTAAGTGAGGTTTGAGTCTTTAAGTGAGCATCTCTTTGCAACTTCCTGCCAGCTTCCAACAACTAAATTAGTGGGAAAATTGGCAGAAAGTTGCATGTCCCAGGCGCTTTGCAAACAGGTAGACAGGTAACTGGCTGCATGGGAGAGGGAATGAAGGAGTGTGTGGGTGGCCAAGGAGGCATGGTGCAAGTGTGGCTTGGAGTGGCTGCTGCTGGGTGGGGAGGGTGTGCAAGGATGCACAAGTACCAGGAGGAGTACGTAAAAGTGGCCAGTGAGGTGCAGCACAACCACAATGAGGCTCAGGGAGTGCATATGATGGTGTATCAGCAGCATGCAAGATATATAAGTATAATTAATGAATTAATAGCACTGTTCTGCTTTACGCTCTAGATGAGTATAAAGCAGACAGAGCAACTCTACAAAGCATCTATACAAAGTCTTTTTATTGGTTCATCAGGCATCCTGTCAACTCACAGTTATTTTATTTATTTATTTATTTATTTATTTATTTATTCGATTTATATGCCGCCCCCTCTCCCGAAGGACTCGGGGCAGCTTACAAATTAAAAACAATATAACAATAAGTTATGATAAGGTTCTTCTTAATGTCCAATCCTTTGCATATCTGAATCGTGGTGTAGAAAGATATTATACTCTCATCCCTATATTTCATCCCATAGTCATAGAGGCAGGGGATATAGCTGCTACCATGAGGCTGTGTGTTCAGGCAAGAGAGAAGAAACCTCTCCTAACCCACCAAAGGTCAATTCAGTGACCGATCAGGGTTACAGATATGACCACATGACATGGACCACATTTCCCAGGATATCTTAACTACATTTACCATGATGCATTCCCTTAAGGGGACAGCTCTCAATTCCTAACAACCTATCCCAAGTCCCATTAACTCTAAACTGGCTGGACAGCACACTCCCCGCCTGGAATTGTAAATGCCACTAAGTAAGGAACAATTAACTAAGATAAACAGTAAACAGTAATACTAACTGAATAGCAGATAACTATATAACTAAAATAAACAGTAAACAGTAATACTAACTAAATAGCAGATAACTATATAACTAAAATAAACAGCTATTTAAGTAAAGGAAACAGTAAATAGCGATAAAGCATCAAATAAAGCAAAGCATGCAAAGCTTGAGGTTCAATCTTCAAGTTCAGCCTTTCTTCGCAGCAACACTAGGTCGGTGACCCGTCAGGAGTAGAGCTTCTTGGTGCAAGTCTTCTGGTCACCTCTGGCGGCCTTTTAGGGTGGATAGGTACTCTTGGTGGCAATGGTGAAAGACTGGTAGTTGCTTCTGGTGGCCTTTTAGGATTGACAGGTCTAGGTGCCAACGGTGAAAATCTGGTGGTCGCTTCTGGTGGCCTTTTAGGGTTGGAGTGCTACTCTTGCTTCTGTGGTGTCAAAGGGCATAGGGAAGCTGTTGGAAAGGGTGTTGCGGAGGCATGTGCCTGTGTAGAGCATCTTAGTGGACGTCTGGTGGTTGCTGTGGTCATTTACGATGGAACGGCATTCTTGTTTTCGATGGTGCTAAAGGGCGTCGGAAGTCTGTTGAAATGGATGATGCTAAGGCATCTGCCTGGGTTGGGGCCTGCATCCAATCGACACTGACAAGTCCTGAAATTCCCCAACCCAGGTCTGTTTTGAAGGCATAGGGTGAGTATCTCGGGCCTCTGACTACTTCAGTGTAGACCACAGCATCAGGGGCATCTAGTCCCAGCAAGAGCAAAATCTTGGCTTCAGGATCTAGGGCGGGAAAGTGATGAGCCATATGCTTTAGGTGAGGTATGTTGCTAGCTACCTCTAGTGTTGCAATGTGGCTGTGTCATTTGGTATCCCGTCAGATTCTAACATGGGCGGCAGTACGAACTGGGAACTTCCATCTAATGACTCTATACAGAAGTCCAGTAGCTCTCCTTCCCGCCGTGCTTCTTGGTGCAGTGCACGTTGATATCGTGAAGTGCACTTCTTCCTTCTGAACATAAAAGAGGTTGAAGAATGCAGACCTGGCTAGTGAGCGAGTGCTCTGAGGATCTAGGATTACGTACATTTTCACTGTTTCTTGTGGGCGTCCATCAGAGTAGACTTTGGCTAAGCAGATCTGATGACACAAGTGAGGGGCTGGTGTGTTATCGCACACTGACGTGCAATGGACACTTACCACTGGCTCCAATTGTGCTTTCGTGGCGTGCTGAGGCTCCTTGTTCAAAGGAGGATTAGGAGTTGTCTGCTGTGGTGATTCAGAGTCTGGATGCAGAGCAGTTGGGTGCTCGTTGCTGTTTGCATAGGTGGCATTACACCTTGGCTGTGCAGTCTTTTGGTGCATGTTTAGAGGATTTGCAACACTTGTAGCAGACTCTGAAGTCCCATAACAAATCTTTCCTTTGGGTCAGGGATTTTGCTGCAAACCCTTGGCACTTGTTCAGCAAATGTCAAGTGTTGTGCAAAGGACAAAGCTCGACTCTCTTTGTAGTTGGAGATCTAGATTGGGTTGAGGCTGATGAGCTAACGGCCAAACTCTTTATGGTTGAGGAATCGATCTCAGTTTTATGGACAGCCATGTAGGGTTTTCCCCTTGCAGTGGGCGTAGCGCTTGTGTATAGTATATAGTTGCTGTTGTATCTTTTTTCATTGGGAGGACTAACAGCTCTGAGTCCATGGGCCCTGAAGGTGTTGCACACTGTTGCCTGGTGGGCCACAAATTCTTTGAGAATGGTAAAGGGCATATAGGTTTTTTTTAAAAATTCACATTTATATGCTGCTCTTCTCTGGAGACTCAGGGCGGCTTACAATCTTTGGAGCACAACCCAATGTGCTCAGCAATAGCAATATAGCAATAGCAATAGCAATATAGTTGTGGTGACCCTTGGCCATGAAGGCATCAGGCAACTGGAGCCGCTGTTCAATTAGCACTTGTGGGAGTTTCCGAACGATTTTGTTTTGCATGTCGACATGGTCAAGACAAGCGAGTCCTGGTAACTGTGGATCCTGTTGTGCTGATTTCAGTTGTATGAGTATATTAGAGAGTTCCGTGACCAGGTGAGGCTTGTCAATAGGAATTTTAGGAAATCTGTTGAGGCTGTTCAAGAGCGTTGATTCTACTGCTATGGGAGTGCCGTACAGTTGGTCAAGTCTTTTCCATGCCAACTGTAGGGCAGCATCTGGGTCGTCTAAGTGGGAGGTATAAAGGGCCTTCGTTGCTTTGGCAGGCTGCGGCCCCAGCCACTTTATCAAGTGTATGAGTATTTCATCGGATTTCAGGTGTGCACCCTGAATGGTGCGCAGGAAAATTTTCTTCCAGAGGAGATATTTGCCATCTGGCTCGTCAGAGAATTTGTATACCCCTTCGGCAGCCAAATCTAGCTTTCTTCTCCTGAGCGCCAACTCTCTCCAGTAGTATGCATCATTTGTAGAGGTGGATTGGGTAAGGGGCATTGATGTAGAGGGTGGGTTCGGGTTGTATGTCAATGACGGGTCATAGTGTTCCTCCCAGTGCTTACGGAGGATATTGTCCTGCCATTCCAGAGACGATGGTGGAGCTTCACGCTGCTGTATGGGCTGGCCACAGTTATCTTGTTGCACCTATGAGCTCAGGTAGTGTTGAGGTTGTGGTTGGAATGGTACTGCCTGTGGATTGAGTGTGGCAATTGTGGTTGGTTGCAGGCCAACTTGTTGAGAAGTTGTCATGATCACTGGTGGGCTAAGTTGCTTGCCTGGCAGGCCATTAGACGTTGGGTTAGGGTTGCTGATTCTGGGAAGAGAATCTCGGACTTTAGGTTGTACAACATCAGTTGGGGAAGATTTGCAGTTGGTGGGAAGTGAATCTCGGACTCTGGATCTTACAATGTCAGTTGTGTGACTGAGGTTTAGAGTCTGTGGTTGAGATTCACTCCTTTGCTCCCCTGGTTGTGGGAGACTGCTGGGCAGCTGAGGCGGTTCCACCTGCTCATGTCGTAGTGAGTGCTGCTCATCCACGTAGGCCTTGACCCGCGTATCTGAGTTCCCTTCTCCCAACTCTTCGAGGTTGAAGGTGAGGGAGGCAGCGTTGGCTGCCTTCCGCCATGCAGCGGCCCGTGCCGTCTTTGTTGCAGAGTCTCTGTGCCGTTTGGCCAACTCCAATTCGGCCTGGGCCTTGGCCATTTCTGCTTGTTGTTTGGCCATTTCTGCTTGTTGGTTGGCCTGGGCCTTGGCCATTTCTGCTTGTTTAGCTGCTATTTCTGCCTGTTGAGCTGCTACTGCCGCCTTCTGCCATGACACCTCCTCTGTTGAGCATAGATCTGCATCTGCTACTGCAGCTTCTACTTCAGCTTCTGCAGCCCGGTCAGCATAACTTGCTGCTTTGGAGGCCTTAGATGCGCTGCTGTGACGGGAGGATGCTCTGGAAGGATGGTGAGAGCTGGCAGCAGAGAATTGGCGCGAGATATTGGAACCTGCTTGCGATCTAGCCGGTTTGGGATGGATGGAGAAGGCGTTCTTAGGAAGAACGCCTTGGGAAGAAGACTCGTGTGATCAAGGAGCTATGTCAGATGTGGCTCACTCTCTTGTTGCTTGTTCCTTTTGAAGCACATCGAGGAGCGCTGCCTGGAGGGCTTTTTTGCTTTCCTCAATGCAGTCTTCGCGTTCTTTGTGAAACTCTTTGAAGCATTGAACGTGTGCTTGGAGTTTTGGGTCCCCAGTCTTGACTGGATGGACTTGAGTTTATCTTCGCTGATTCTCCACTGTGCGAGAAGGGCAGCTAGATCATCTAGCAGCGTGCGGATTTTCTCGGGGGCAGCTTGTGTTTTGAGGCATCACAAATCTCCTTGAGCACCAGCCATGAATCAGCGTAGCGGCAATATTGCCTCTCCCAATCCTTTCTCAAGTGTGCCTCCATGATTCTGTAAGCTTCTTATTCTTTCTGAGATCGTAGGCTTCACGAGGTCCGGCTGCCTCTGGGTTTTGGGAACCGGGCTCCACGTTTACATCAAGGGTGGGTGGAGGGTTCGAGCCCTCTGGTACATCAGGTGCACCTGTCATGGCTGAAGAAGTTGCCATGCTTCAAATTGGCAAAGGTGAATTTTGGAAAATTTAGTAGTTTCCTTTATTTTGCTAGGGTGCTGTGTGCAGGTAGCAGAAAGGAGAGTCTGCTAGATTTAGTACTTGAGCACGTAGGTGGCACTGCACAATGTGTCTGCTTTTAGGGTGCGGTGCGTGCTTGCAACACAAGTGGGCACTATAGAGGGCATTGTCGCTGAGTCTGAAGACTTGAGAGCAAAACGCAGATTTGCCTATTAGTGTTGCTTGTGACACAAATTGGCACAATAGAGGGCGTTGTTGCTGAGTCTGAAGACTTGAGAGCGAATGCGAGTTTGCCTGTTAATGTTGCTTACTAGGTCTGGAAGACACTGTTGCTAAGTACAGGTTAAGCTGCAGATAGTACTGGAACCTTGCATCAAGTTGCTTAATGTTGCCACAATAATTGCAAAAAAAAAGGAATTTTCATTGGTTATACAGTAGCTAAATTTGGGAAAATTCTCAGACAGGTCTTTGAATTCTCTGGGAAATTTCTCCTAGGCCACCAGATGGTGCTGTGGGCTGCTTTGCTTAAGTCTGTAGGGGGGCTGAACCCCAAAGGAATTTATTTGATTACTGGCTAAAAGAGGAAGTCATCAAACAAAGACAGCATTCCAAAGGTTGCATGCAGCCTTGTGTCTTGGGAGGGGGGGAATGGGCTCCTTTGCTTTGAAGACAGTCCTTCAACTAATGAATTATAACCCCCAATAAAACAACCGGAGTGATTGTAAAAAATAGCTGGAGAGGCTTCTTTATTGCCTTTGAGCTGGAGCAGAGAGCAGAGAGCTTTAAAAAATGCTAAGCTTTTCAGTTTGAATGAGCAAAGCAGATTTTAGCTTTTTTCTTTTTTAGAACACAGGAAATTCTACTTTTTACTTATCATCTGCATTTGAAAGGAGTTTGTAAGTAGTAACTGAAGAAAGACAGGGTTACTTGGATACCTGGCTCCTCCATGTGTTTTGCAAATTAGGTCTTCCTGAGCTAGCAGAGGTAACTTGAGACAAAGAGGCTTCTTTCCCTGAAGAGAGGGGAGGGGGAATTTGCCCTTTCCTGCATCCACGATGAGAGGTTTGAGAGAGGTACAAAGGAATAGCATGCACATTATTCCTGGCTTCCAAATACTGTTAGTCTTTATCACAAAATCCAAATTACTTTTAATCTTCACAAGAATCCAGATCATCATTTACTTTTGGGATTGCAGGAATTCAGACATATAAATCATCATTCCACTCAAGGCTTTGGATCCCTGCATCTTTTCATTGCTTCCAGGAATCAAAATTCAAATATCTTTCTACTGTTCTGCTTTATGCTCTAGATCAGTGGTTCTTAACCTTTTGAAAGAATTGCCCCTTGAGCCATTGAGGAAGTTGTCCTCTCCCCCCCCCAACATAATCACCTCTGCCACCTCTTAGCATCCCTAAAGAGGCCAGCAGAGGGTGCTAAGAGGCGGCAGGGGCGCTGAGGCACCAGCCCTGCAGGTTCACCCACTGACTGTAGTAATGCTCTGGGAGCAGGGCGCCAATGTGGAAGCAGTGGCATGTTATGTGCCACCA
>CM019149.1:136610845-136783010 GCA_009733165.1 Naja naja
ACATTTATATGCTGCTCTTCTCTGGAGACTCAGGGCGCTTACATCTTTGGAGCACAACCCAATGTGCTCAGCAATAGCAATATAGCAATAGCAATAGCAATATAGTTGTGGTGACCCTTGGCCATGAAGGCATCAGGCAACTGGAGCCGCTGTTCAATTAGCACTTGTGGGAGTTTCCGAACGATTTTGTTTTGCATGTCGACATGGTCAAGACAAGCGAGTCCTGGTAACTGTGGATCCTGTTGTGCTGATTTCAGTTGTATGAGTATATTAGAGAGTTCCGCGACCAGGTGAGGCTTGTCAATAGGAATTTTAGAAATCTGTTGAGGCTGTTCAAGAGCGTTGATTCTACTGCTGTGGGAGTGCCGTACAGTTGGTCAAGTCTTTTCCATGCCAACTGTAGGGCAGCATCTGGGTCGTCTAAGTGGGAGGTATAAAGGGCCTTCGTTGCTTTGGCAGGCTGCGGCCCCAGCCACTTTATCAAGTGTATGAGTATTTCATCGGATTTCAGGTGTGCACCCTGAATGGTGCGCAGGAAAATTTTCTTCCAGAGGAGATATTTGCCATCTGGCTTGTCAGAGAATTTGTATACCCTTCGCAGCCAAAATCTAGCTTTCTTCTCCTGAGCGCCAACTCTCCAGTAGTATGCATCATTTGTAGAGGTGGATTGGGTAGGGCATTGATGTAGAGGGTGGGTTCGGGTTGTATGTCAATGACGGTCATAGTGTTCCTCCCAGTGCACGGAGGATATTGTCCTGCCATTCCAGAGACGATGGTGGAGCTTCACGCTGCTGTATGGGCTGGCCACAGTTATCTTGTTGCACCTATGAGCTCAGGTAGTGTTGAGGTTGTGGTTGGAATGGTATTGCCTGTGGATTGAGTGTGGCAATTGTGGTTGGTTGCAGGCCAACTTGTTGAGAAGTTGTCGTGATCACTGGTGGGCTAAGTTGCTTGCCTGGCAGGCCATTAGACGTTGGGTTAGGGTTGCTGATTCTGGGAAAGAATCTCGGACTTTAGGTTGTACAACATCAGTTGGGGAAGATTTGCAGTTGGTGGGAAGTGAATCTCGGACTCTGGATCTTACAATGTCAGTTGTGTGACTGAGGTTTAGAGTCTGTGGTTGAGATTCACTCCTTTGCTCCCCTGGTTGTGGGAGACTGCTGGGCAGCTGAGGCGGTTCCACCTGCTCATGTCGTAGTGAGTGCTGCTCATCCACGTAGCCCTTGACCAGCGTATCTGAGTTCCCTTCTCCCAACTCTCGAGGTTGAAGGTGAGGGAGGCAGCGTTGGCTGCCTTCCGCCATGCAGCTGCCCGTGCCGTCTTTGTTGCAGAGTCTCTGTGCCGTTTGGCCAACTCCAATTCGGCCTGGGCCTTGGCCATTTCTGCTTGTTGTTTGGCCATTTCTGCTTGTTGGTTGGCCTGGGCCTTGGCCATTTCTGCTTGTTTAGCTGCTATTTCTGCCTGTTGAGCTGCTACTGCCGCCTTCTGCCATGACACCTCCTCTGTTGAGCATAGATCTGCATCTGCTACTGCAGCTTCTACTTCAGCTTCTGCAGCCCGGTCAGCATAACTTGCTGCTTTGGAGGCCTTAGATGCGCTGCTGTGACGGGAGGATGCTCTGGAAGGATGGTGAGAGCTGGCAGCAGAGAATTGGCGCGAGATATTGGAACCTGCTTGCGATCTAGCCGGTTTGGGATGGATGGAGAGGCGTTCTTAGGAAGAACGCCTTGGAAGAAGACTCGTGTGATCAAGGAGCTATGTCAGATGTGGCTCACTCTCTTGTTGCTTGTTCCTTTTGAAGCACATCGAGAGCTGCCTGGAGGCTTTTTGCTTTCCTCAATGCAGTCTTCACGTTCTTTGTGAAACTCTTTGAAGCATTGAACGTGTGCTTGGAGTTTTGGGTCCCCAGTCTTGACTGGATGGACTTGAGTTTATCTTCTGCTGATTCTCCACTGTGCGAGAAGGGCAGCTAGATCATCTAGCAGCGTCGGATTTTCTCGGGGCAGCTTGTGTTTTGAGGCATCACAAATCTCCTTGAGCGCCAGCCATGAATCAGCGTAGCGGCGATATTGCCTCTCCCAATCCTTTCTCAAGTGTGCCTCCATGATTCTGTAAGCTTCTTATTCTTTCTGAGATTGTAGGCTTCATGAGGTCCGGCTGCCTCTGGGTTTTGGGAACCGGGCTCCACGTTTACATCAAGGGTGGGTGGAGGGTTCGAGCCCTCTGGTACATCAGGTGCACCTGTCATGGCTGAAGAAGTTGCCATGCTTCAAATTGGCAAAGGTGAATTTGGAAAATTTAGTAGTTTCCTTTATTTTGCTAGGGTGCTGTGTGCAGGTAGCAGAAAGGAGAGTCTGCTAGATTTAGTACTTGAGCACGTGGGTGGCACTGCACAATGTGTCTGCTTTTAGGGTGCGGTGCGTGCTTGCAACACAAGTGGGCACTATAGAGGCGTTGTCGCTGAGTCTGAAGACTTGAGAGCAAAACGCAGATTTGCCTATTAGTGTTGCTTGTGACACAAATTGGCACAATAGAGGCGTTGTTGCTGAGTCTGAAGACTTGAGAGCGAATGCGAGTTTGCCTGTTAATGTTGCTTACTAGGTCTGGAAGACACTGTTGCTAAGTACAGGTTAAGCTGCAGATAGTACTGGAACCTTGCATCAAGTTGCTTAATGTTGCCACAATAATTGCAAAAAAGGAATTTTCATTGGTTATACAGTAGCTAAATTTGGGAAAATTCTCAGACAGGTCTTTGAATTCTCTGGGAAATTTCTCCTAGGCCACCAGATGGTGCTGTGGGCTGCTTTGCTTAAGTCTGTAGGGGGCTGAACCCCAAAGGAATTTATTTGATTACTGGCTAAAGAGGAAGTCATCAAACAAAGACAGCATTCCAAAGGTTGCATGCAGCCTTGTGTCTTGGGAGGGGGAATGGGCTCCTTTGCTTTGAAGACAGTCCTTCAACTAATGAATTATAACCCCAATAAAACAACCAGAGTGATTGTAAAAATAGCTGGAGAGGCTTCTTTATTGCCTTTGAGCTGGAGCAGAGAGCAGAGAGCTTTAAAAATGCTAAGCTTTTCAGTTTGAATGAGCAAAGCAGATTTTAGCTTTTTCTTTTTAGAACACAGGAAATTCTACTTTTTACTTATCATCTGCATTTGAAAGGAGTTTGTAAGTAGTAACTGAAGAAAGACAGGGTTACTTGGATACCTGGCTCCTCCATGTGTTTTGCAAATTAGGTCTTCCTGAGCTAGCAGAGGTAACTTGAGACAAAGAGGCTTCTTTCCCTGAAGAGAGGGGAGGGGGAATTTGCCCTTTCCTGCATCCACGATGAGAGGTTTGAGAGAGGTACAAAGGAATAGCATGCACATTATTCCTGGCTTCCAAATACTGTTAGTCTTTATCACAAAATCCAAATTACTTTTAATCTTCACAAGAATCCAGATCATCATTTACTTTTGGGATTGCAGGAATTCAGACATATAAATCATCATTCCACTCAAGGCTTTCGGATCCCTGCATCTTTTCATTGCTTCCAGGAATCAAAATTCAAATATCTTTCTACTGTTCTGCTTTATGCTCTAGATCAGTGGTTCTTAACCTTTTTGAAAGAATTGCCCCCTTGAGCCATTGAGGAAGTTGTCATCTCCCCCTCCCCCAACATAACCGCCCCCCTGCCACCTCTTAGCATCCCTAAAGAGGCCAGCAGAGGGGTGCTAAGAGGCGGCAGGGGGCGTTTGAGGCACCAGCCCTGCAGGTTCACCCACTGACTGTAGTAATGCTCTGGAGCCGGCGCCTCCAATGTGGAAGCAGTGGCATGTTATGTGCCACCGCGGCCGCATTTGATGCACCGCCCCCCTGCCACCTCTTAGCATCCCCAAGGCCAAGGGGGCCAGCAGAGGGGCGCTAAGAGGCGGCAGGGGGGTGTTCGAGGCGCCGGCCGGCCCTGCAGTTTCACCCATTTTGGCGCCGGCTCCGGAGCGGTGCTACAGTCAATGGGTGAACCTGCAGGGCTGGTGCCTTGAATGCCCCCCTGCCGCCTCTTAGCGTCCCCAAGGGGGCCAGCAGAGGGGCGCTAAGAAGCAGCAGGGGGGCAGCACATCGAACGCAGCCGTGGCAGCACATAACGTGCCACTGCTTCCGCATGGGAGACGCCGGCTCTGGAGCAGTGCTAGTCAATGGGTAAACCTGCAGGGCTGGCCGGCACCTCGAACGCCCCCGTCACCTCTTAGCGCCTCTCTGCTGGCCCCCTTGGGGACGCTAAGAGGCGGCAGGGGGGCGTTCAAGGCACCGGCTCTTCAGGCTAACCCCATTGACTGTTGTACCACACCTGAACCGGCGCCTTGAATGCGGCAGCATGTTGGGAAAAGCCGCCGCCACTTTCCCAACATGCTGCCGCTCTCACATTCTTTCTGTCTGTCCCTCCGTCCGTCCATCCATCCATCCATCCATCCAAAGGTCTGTTTGTTTGCTTGCCTGCCTTCCTGCCTATCTATCTACCTGTCTGTCTTTTTGTCTACCTACCTACCTACCTATCTACCAATATAGATACCTCTCTCTCTCTCTCCCCCAATATAGCTCGCTCCATCGCCCCCATATCGCCCCCTTCCGTTCCTTTGCCCGTCCCCCTTTTGTTCCATTGCCCCCTGAAAAACAAAATCGCCCCTTGGGGGGCGATATCGCCCAGGTTAAGAACCACTGCTCTAGATGGGTATAAAGCAGACAGAGCAACTCCACAAAGCATCTATACAAAGTCTTTTTTATTGGTTCATCAGGTATCCTGTCATCTCACAGTTATGACGAGGTTCTTCTTCTTTTTTTTTTAATTACATTTATATGCCGCCCTTCTCCGAAGACTCAGGGCGGCTTACAATTTTTGGGATACAACCCAATGTACTCAGCAATAGCCTTCATTCCATTGTATATGCCTGCTTATTACTAAGCGGCATTTTTACAAAGTCAGCTTATTGCCCCCAACAATCTTGGGTCCTCAATTTACCTACCCTGAGAGGATGGAAGGCTGAGTCAACCTTCTTAATGTCCAATCCTTTGCATATCTGAATCGTGGTGTGGAAAGATATTATACTCTCATCCCTATATTGGTTGCCGGTTGCCTCCCGGGTCGCCTTCAAGGTATTAGTTACAACTTATAAAGCCCTTAATGGCCTGGGTCCAGGTACTTGGGGGCAGCCTCCTGCCAGCATCAATCTCCGATCGCCCTGTTCGCTCTCATAGGAGGGGCCTCCTGGGGTGCCGTCAGTCAGATATTGTAGGCTGGCGGTCCCCAGGGCTAGGGCCTTCTCTGTGGGAGCACCTGCCCTCTGGAATCAGCTCCCCGTCGATCTCCGTTTGGCCCTGACCTCCGCTCCTTCCGCCGGGACCTGAAGACATGGTTGTTTCAAGGGCCGGCCTTGAATGACCGGGGGTTGGGTTTATTTTAATTTATTTGGCTTGTTCACTGTTTAATCTTGTTTTATTGTAAATTTTCTCTGTTTTAATGTTAGCCGCCCTGAGTCCTTAGGGAATAGGGCGGCATACAAGTCGAATAAATAAATAAATAAATAAATAAATATTTCATCCCATAGTCATAGAGGCAGGGGATATAGCTGCTACCATGAGGCTGTGTGTTCAGGCAAGGGAGAAGAAACCTCTCCCAACCCACCAAGGGTCAATTCTGTGACCAATCAGGGTTACAGATGTGACCACATGACATGGACTACATTTCCCAGGATACCTTAACTACATCTACCATGATGCATTCCCTTAAGGGGACAGCTCTCAATTCCTAACTACCTATCCCAAGTCCCATTAACTCTAAACTGGCTGGACAGCACAAGCACGTTCCTAATTGCTAAATTTTCTCCTGAAAACTAGACTTAACTAGCATGTAATTCACCAACCCAACCTTTTTATTCATTTTTACTGTACCTTAATTGAGTTCTGTGACCTCTTTTTCCCCTCTGATTTTAATAAAACTTCATAAATTGGGTACTAAAATATGAATGAAAAACATTTTCTGGAATGTTTGGTCTCCAGAAAGGAAAACAGTAGATGAATATTGCATATTGCCATCTGTGGAATTGTAGATAGCATTTAGTTTGATTATCTCCCTCTTTAGAGTTTCTCAAACCTGGGTAAGAGCAATGACACAAACAGAAAGGTTGGTTTCAAACAGATAACAGATACATTGTGTTAAGTCATGATTTGCTTAACACCCTATAGCCAAAAGCAAACAAATTATGTCGGGATTGGCCCAGGAGTTCATGGCCTCCATGGCGGCTATGGGCCTGACCCAACTAATACAGGCCCCCACACATGAGGGGGGCAACACACTCAACCTTGTTTTTGTCTTGGAACGATGGCGTAGTGATCTGGGGGTGGACACCGTGAATGTCCAACCCGTAGCATGGTCAGACCAGTATCTCCTGCGGCTGGTCTTCCAACAAGCGCCCCACACCGTTGGGATGAGGAGCCACTGCGATGGTTCCGCCCCAGACGTCTGATGGACCCTGAAAGGTTCCAGATGGAACTGGGGTCTTTGTCCGCCTCCCTTATCCACAGCTCGGCTGAGGTACTGGCGGATGCCTGGCAACAGGCTGCTGCTGAGGCCCTTGACCGAGTTGTCCCCTTGCGTCCCCACACTCGCCACAGATCCCAGATGGCTCCTTGGTTCACGGAGGAGCTTAGGGAGATGAAGCGGCATAGGAGAGATTTAGAGAGCAGGTGGAGGTCGACCCATTCCGAATCCGACTGAGCCCAGTTAAGAGCCTATATTAGGACTTATCTGGTAGCTGTGGGGGCGGCAAAGAGGTCATACCTCTCCGCTCTCATAGCGTCTGCAGATGACTGCCCAGCTGCCCTGTTTAGGGTCACCTGCTCCCTCTTACATTGGGGGGTTTGGACCCTATGCATGGTAGGGCTGAAGAATTTGGTCAGTATCCATTGGATAAGATCGCTCGGATTTGGGAAGGGTTAGACTCTAATTTGCAGTTGTCTGAGGAGCGGGATGCAAGAAGTCTGGCCAATATCATCTGGGCTGAGTTTGATCCTGTTTCTGAGGATGAAGTGGACAGGATTATGTGACGTCTGAGTTCCACCATGTTTGTTGGACCTGTGCCCTTCCTGGATGGTATATGCCTCCAGGGAGGTCATGTGCGGCTGGCTCTGGGCAGTGGTCAATGCTTCACTAAGGGAGGGCTCTTTCCCCGCCGCCTTGAAAGAGGCGATGGTGAAACCCCTCCTGAAGAAGCCTGCCCTGGACCCAGCTGTGTTGAACAACTTTCGTCCAGTCTCCAACCTTCGTTTTTTAGCGAAGGTTGTTGAGAGCATGGTGGCTCAGCAGTTTCCGCTTTTCCTGGATGAAGCGGACTATCTAGATCCCTACCAATCGGGCTTCTGGCCCAGGTTTAGCACAGAGACAGCATTGGTCGGCTGGTGGATGATCTCTGGAGGGCGCGGGACAGGATTTTCCTCTGTCCTGGTCCTATTAGATCTCTCAGCGACTTTCGATACCATCGACCATGGTATCCTATTGTGGCGCCTTTGGGGGTTGGGAGTGGGAGGCACTGTTTTTCAGTGGTTCGCCTCCTACCTCTCAGGGCGTTCACAATCGGTGTTGGCAGGAAGGCAGAGGTCGGTCCCAGGGGCTCTCACGTGGGGTCCCTCAGAGGTTGGTCCTCTCACCCCTCCTGTTCAACATCTATATGAAGCCGCTGGGTGAGATCATCCAGGGTTTTGGGGTGAGGTATCATCAGTATGCTGATGATACTCAGTTATATATCTCCACCCCAAACCAAATCAGTGATGCCCTCTCTGTGATGTCCCGTTGTCTGGATGCAGTACGGATCTGGATGGGCAGGAACAGGCTACAGCTCAGTCCGGCCAAGACTGAGTGGCTGTGCATACAGGCATCTCGCTCCAGTGAACAGATTCCATCTTTGGTCATGGGGGGAGAGGTGTTGCCCCCTGTGGATAGGGCACGAAACCTGGGGTTTCTTGTGGATTCACGGCTCAGTTTGGAGGAGGAGGTGGGGGCCGTGACCAGGGGGGCCTTAGCCCAGGTTCAGCTGGTTTGCCAGTTGCGCCCGTACCTGGATTGAGATGCCCTTTGCACGGTCACTCATGCACTTGTCACATCCCGACTTGACTACTGCAACTCTCTCTATTTAGGACTGCCCTTGCATACCATCCGGAGGCTCCAACTGGTGCAAAATGCGGCTGCACGGGTTGTGATGGGAGTTTCCCGGTACTCCCATGTTACGCCCCTCCTGCGCGAGCTGCATTGGTTGCCGGTTGCCCTCCGGGTGAGATTCAAGGTGTTGGTATTAACATTCAAAGTCCTTCATGGCTTGGGTCTGGGGTACTTGCGGGAGCGTCTCCTGCCGACATCAATTACCGATCGCCCTGTGCGAGCACACAGGCTGGGACTCCTCGGAGTGCCGTCTGCACGACAATGTCGGCTGGCGGTGCTCTGGGAAAGGGCCTATTCTGTAGCGGCTCCCACCTTATGGAATCAACTATCCGTTGAGCTCCGGCTGGCCCTCAATCTCTCCTCTTTCCGGCACGATCTAAAAACCTGGTTGTTCTTACAGACTGGGCTGGACTGACCTCCTGTTGGGGAGGGTGGAATTTTAATTGGGTTTTTACTGTTGGATTTGGCTTGTTAGGTTTAATCTTTTTAAAATTTATTTATTGTTCTGTGTTTTTATCTGTGAATCGCCCCGAGTCCTTTCAGAGAGTGGCGGCATACAAGTCAAATAAAATAATAATAATAATAATAATGTGAACAAGACCAGAATGCAGTGTGCAGACATTTCTAAGGAGTGATGGCACAGAACTAGTGGAGCTCTGCATATATTCTGCCAGATAATTTTCAAAAACTCGGTTTAAGAAAGTAAAGAGACTCTAATATGATTAATAATAATTGATGTAGAACAATTTGGTAATATTTTATTCATGTAATATTGTACAGAACTTTATTTCCCCCCTCCCCAACTGCCAAACCACTCATTATCATATTTTTTGTGAAGACCTTCAGTTCTCTTAGGGAAGCCAACATACTCTTATGGAATGACTGGGATTGATCACAACAGGAAGCAATATCCTATGAAGCCTCAGGAACATTATCATGCACCTAACCTTATTTTAACTGATACGTTGCCTACTCCAATTAATCTCTGATGACAACAGTGGCATTTGCCCTATATAGAAGGTCAGAATTGCAAAAAGAAAATATGGAACATAATGATATTACTCACAAGAAATAATCCTAATGTGGAATATAAAAGAGATAATCTGTCCTGCAGAATTTAGCTTTGATGAATTAAATTACCACTTCCTTATATTAAAATAGAATATTTAAAATGACAAGGGCAAATATATTTCAAACTACAATACTTCAAGATACATTCATAATTTAAATGCAGTATTTGTTAGCAAATGCCCACCTTAAATTATGCAATAATTATAGGTAGTATAGAATATTGATGCATTATGTAATGAAATCATTAATTTCCCTACTGTTTAGCATTCAGAAAAAAGCAGAAAAGAAAAGTTAAGCTAAAAATAAAGCAAGCAATTGTTAAGTACGACCTCAGTTACAATGTCAGTGTAAAGTTAACAAACATTTTAATAAGATCATCTCAACATTATTTTAAGGAGACAAGAAAATTTAAGTTTTAGCTATACTTATTTTTGGAACTTAATAAGAAAAATGGTAACTCCATCTCTGTAAGGAGAAGAGTGAAATTTGCTATATGAAAAAATAAAATATCTGATTTTAAGAATCCATATTGTCTTGTGTGTGAAACAGACCCACCATATTAGAAATTTTCTAATATTAGTTTTTAATTCCATTCCTTATACAAGAATCCTGTTCATGTGTAGTTTATTGCTACAAATTCATTCCAGTTGGCTAGCTCTTTGTTACATTATGTGTATAAGTCCTAGATAAAATCTTGCAAAATTAAGGTTTTTTTCCATAGGTGCCAGTCAGTCTTAGTAATTAAAGTTTCTTAATGCAGTTTTATTTTCACAGTGTAATCAAGTCATGTTTTTACATCAGTATTTAAATGGGGAGTATAAAAGGGAACAGAAACATACCTAAATTGTACATATTTGTTTTCAGAACTGAATTGATAAAATCAGGACTGAACACAAAGGGAAAGAGAAGTCACAAAAAGAAAGGGATGCAGGGAATCTGCTCATTGGGTCTTTGACTTTTAAGGAAGAAAAATATCAAAGGAAGTCATATTTTATTGGGTAGGACAAAACATGGAAATTAGGAATGTTTTACCTGACTCATTGCATCATCTCAGCCTTATGGTATACATAAGATTTTTCTTGGTTTAATTTTCTCCACATATTAAAAGAGGGATAATGAACAGTAAGTCTGAAGATGGAAGATGAAGCACCACCACAGCATTAATAATATGGAAGGGAAATTAAGGCAACTAAGTGCACCAGGGTTAATTGATCTCACCTGGAACAGGACTCAACTGTCCTCATATGACACAACAGGATGTGTGAGTAATTACAGGTCCAACCAGATGAACAAGTATTGTGTATTACTGGATAAAAAGATAGCTATTGTTACATTCTGAGGGGAAAATATATACCAGTAGATCAAATTTAGCCCTAGAATTTAAAGAAATAGAATAGTCCTGCTCTTTATTCCGTACTTCAGCTTCTCTCTTTTTTTCTTCCTCCGCTTAATGAAATGTCAGTGAGAGGTTCAGGTGGTTCTGGAATACAGTCCTTTCTACTTTCCTGCTTTATAAAATCAATATTAAACTGGCAAATATCATAGTTTTAATATTCACTTTTGGGGAAGAAATGTTCCAGGAGAGAAGGCAACAGAATTCAGAACCAACGACATGGTTCTGAAATAATAACTTCTGGCTATTACATAGAAATTGAGAGATAATTTTAAAGTGAAAAAGCAATATTATTAATATAAATAAGCATGGATTCTCACTCATAAAGCACGGCAGTACTTAAGAAAATATTTTTATTTAAATGCAATACTAGGCTGTGTGACAAACACTTTATTCACATCCTTCCAAAGCAAGTTCAAAACCTGTTGAGACAGCAGTGGCTTAGTAACAGAAGAAATAGCTATGATTGCTAACCTTAATTATAGAAGTTGACATTCATGCATAGGCTTCAGTAGTTAACTTTGACATTCAATCCAAATGTCAAAAGATAGAGAAATATCACATCTGTATCATCAGAATGGCATTTCAATGCCAAATCCAAATACAAGCATATTTTTAAAGATAAATATGATTCTTTGGAATGAAATTCAACAAAGGAGTCCCAACTCAATAAACATTAGTCATAACTGAAATCAGTGGGATTTAACATTGACAAGTTATTCGCTCCACTGACCACAGGGGAAAGTAAAAAAAACAAAATTACTCAAAATATCTGAAGAGGTAAGCATGCATAAATCAATGAACTTCAATTCCTCTCTGTGTATAATTGGACTGCAATTTTCTCTAAATTAAGAATAATATTTGTTAATGAAAATAATACTTGATTCCACTTAGGTTCAATGGTCCTTTTTAATTGGCATTATTGAAAACAGAGACTGCTATTGATAAAAATATACACAGGACGGAATCTGCTCTCAATTCCTTGAAAACAATCTTTTATTATATAGGCTTGGAAAGGCTTATATATCAAACAGATAAAACAGGTTTTTTTAAAATTAAATAAATACATAAAGATTGGTGATGAAGCTGCATTTGTCCCAGCCTCACAAAACTTGGCAAAGCATGTACATCAATGTAGTGAGTACTACAAGATGGCCAATTCTTGAGGGGGGAAAAGGAAATTACTGATATAAGTGTAAATTTTTTAAAAAGTAAAACACCATTTTCAAAATTTGTGATTACTTTTGTCTAATAAGTTATGTCTTTTTTCTTTTTTTAGTTCAGAGGGCTTACAATACATCCTTTCATGAATTTGTGGCCATTCTTTGCATATGTGTAATTCTGAAATTTCTAGTCCTTGAAATCAGGACAAGGCGCACATTTAATATAGACATAATGTATTTTTTTGCACCTCTTCATTCAAAACCACATCTTTTTCCCCCTCTGATGGTGCCTTCTTCCCTTCCGCAATCCATGAGTGAGGCAGCCTTAAGTTGTATTAATTATAACAATTCTAAAATAGTATTCCACACCCTTTTCTGACATCATCAAAAGGCAACCTCCATGGCTGTGCAATGTATTGGACTTTGCCTTCCCCTACCCCCACCCCTTTTGGAGGGAAGTGAGGCGATTGCAGTGATCTGGAAAGGGCGTTATAGTAGTGGGATGGGGATTGGCAATACTGTAGGGCTGCATAATTCCTACTGTTTGCTAGTTTCCTGCTAATTTGGATAGGGGACGAGCACTTCAGTTCTGTGGTAGTGGAAGAACCTTAGTAGCACGTTTCCCCCTCATCTGTAAAAAGAAGATGGCTACCTCCAAACCAAAGAAACCTGCAGTTGACAGCAAAGGTGGGAAAAGAAAAGACAGCATCACACACACATAGGGGCTAATACTTCAGTATCTGTGGGAAGTTTGTAGGAACAGTTTAGACATCTTGTGTGAAGCTTTTGAAAGATTTGTATGCGAAGAACCTGCAGGCAAAAGTCTCTGTGAGGTAATAGGTGAATTGGCATACCTGAGTGTACATGGAAGAAGGCTGGATGCCTGTGAAAAATGTCTCTTGAGAAGCTTGTATGTTGGTAGAAATATGTAAAGTGGAACTGAGTTCAGCTAGATAAGTGCTTGTAAGTGTTGGCCTCTGTGTGAGAGAGTTTAGCTTTGCAAATTTCGGCCTAGACTGGCTGGGCCTGGATTATATAAAGAGATTTTGTTATTAAGTGAAGCAGTTAAACTTATTCTGCATCCAACGCTTTACATAATTGTTCATGTTCTTTAAATATAGCAGTTCAGCTATGCTTGTGGTCGATTTAACAGTCGGTTCTGATGGATAATATCTGGAGAGTTAACTCAGTTAAAAAGAACATAGAGCCTTGTGACACCTACAAGTGTTGTCATAACAGCTTTTGTGCATCTCCCTCAAATGCATTGTGGGCAACCCAGATGAAGGAAAAATATTTATACACAGCTATTAAGTGTAGGGCAGAATAGTATTAAAAAAAAGAGGTAAGAGTAAAATTTTCCTATGCATAGTGACCGTTAACAAAACAGTAGTTAGATCTGACAGGATCTTGCATTATTCTAGTGCTTAATATGTGGTGCTTAATCCAAGTGGTATTAAGTCGCTTAATTCATTTTTGTTCCATACAGTACCAATCTTTGTCACTTTATATTTGTTTGTATTTATTCATGTTCGTATACCGGCCACTTTCTCTAAAATAAAATGGAGCAGGGGGTCACAGATTACAGAATACACCTCATTAGAAAATGAACATGGCCCTGGTTACCTTTGCCAAGCAAAGGAGCAAAGCTGGCATGTGATTTTCTGCATGAATTTATTTTGATGACTATATCACTGCAGCACTGTTCTCACCAATTTGTAAACCTGCCATTCAAACTCTCCAGAAGGGAAATATATAAATATGCTGGCTGGGCCCTGAAGAAGAGCCTTTTTTGCTATGACTCCCGCCCTCAGGATCATCATGCCCCTTGTTTCAAACGAGCCTGAAATCCTGGCTCTACCAAATGTCCTGTGGGCCTAATGGGAGTGAGTCATACTGGAGGTGGCTAATGGATTAAAAATAAGATTCTGCCTCCACCCTATGTGTCCTTTGCTTCCTTCGTCTCCATTTTTCACATTTTAAAGGTTAATTTTAATGCTAACATTCATTACTGTATTGTTTTAATGTTTTGTTTTATTCCTTTTACTTCTTGTGAGACACTTAGTGTTGCCTCCCTTGAGATGGGAGGCATATAAATTTCATAATATATAAATAAAACAGATATAGGGGACATCTGTAAAAGTCAGTTTGGTATTGTAGTGGTTAAAGCACTGTTCTGGAAAGCAGGAAACTGAATTCTTGGGCCTGCCTTAGGCATGAAAACTGGCTGGGTCATTTAAGCCAGTCATTCTCTCTCAGCCCAATCCACTTTATAAGGTTTTTGTTGTGGGGAGAATAGGAGGCAGGAGTTATACATAAAAAGGTGCATATAATAATAATAATATTGTCCAGGCATGGCTGTATATCATTTGTGATACTTTTCAGTAGTTAGCTGCAAAAATAAAGGACAAATCACATTCTGTTTGTTATCTCTTCTGGTTTTATTTTCTAATCCAATGAATTATTCTTGGAAATTTAGATTATTTTTTTGCCTGACTTTATTGTGTATAGTTTGAGAAATGCCTGATTTAAACCCCTTAGTTGCCTATGTTGAATGGATCTGAACAGATGCAGTTGCATATTATAGGGCTTGCCATGAATGTAAACTGTACATTTGTGGTATATTCTCAATAGAAACTGGACATAATAAACATGTCTCTTTCATACATGATGCAATGTTTATACAGGCAATTCTCATTATTCACAATAGCTACATTCTGTGAAAATGCCACACGTACAGTACTGAATTAGTGAATGTTGAAATCTCAACTGCGAATATATGCCTTAGGCAATTCCAATGTTTTGTGGTTCTGCATGCCTACTAGTAAGTGCAGCAGTGCCATGAGAACTGATTTGGGGATGATGAAAACGTTTTTGCAAATAAACAGATTCACAAATAAGAATTACTTGTATAGTGCTCATGTAGTCTTTCAGAACTATCCAGAAATTTGCTGCATAGTCTGATGTTGGAGTAAAAGTTATTGAAATCTTAATGGAACGAGGGTCCTTCCTTAACAAGGGTCTGGTGTCCATCAATCTAGATAATAATTATATTTTTATTACAGTGTGTTGTTTTGTACATGCTTTAACATGCTTTATGAAATGAAATACTGTACTAGTAGGCATTCAAACTGACCAGGTAGTAGAAGCTAAGAGGGTAGGATGAAGTAGGAAGAATTGTTCCCAATGTTTCTGCTTGGTGCAATCTCTCCTTTGGATGTTTCATGTCAGATTTTTTTTTTAGCAAAAAGGTAAATATATTATCTGAGGAGAAACCTTGCTAAATCTGTATTCCAAATTAGCTTGGCTGACAAGAAGACATAGGAGAGAATGGGAGGACATGATTGATAACAAACATGTTCCATCCTCAGCTAGGCACCATAAAAACTACTGCAGGAAATGCCAACACCCTGTGAATAAGCAATCCAGTCGAGTTATGAACTTCTGGCCATCCACATCTAAAAATAGCCAGACAATAGCCATAGAAAATATGTGTCCTAGATTACACTTCTTGGAATTGCACAATTGTTATTGTCCTGAAGGTACCTGTAACAAGTCATTACCATGGCACCTAGGGCAAAATGGTACCTGATTTCCCCCAAGGATACATAAATATTATGGCACAAACCACTGTAGAAACTGCAGCTGAATGAGACCAAATTCCTTGTCATTACTGCATCCAATGGCAACAGTACTAGCAACATACAATACTCCTTCCTATTTTAATCAACCTTTTGCGCAGTATTTTAATTGTGCTCTTTTGACAGCACCTATCCTGTTTTTTTAAATAGAGATCTGGTACTTTTTCAAAAAAGCACTAAGCCTATTGGAAAGGACCACCTGGGCATTATATGGACAAATGCCTCTGAGTAAGCCAGATGGCTAATCTTTCCTCCATTCTCATAGAGGGCTGCTCCAGCAATTGTAGCAAAAGGTAGTATGCACACAACAGTCTGAATTGTTCAGTAGGAGCTGGTGTTGCCTAGAAACTCAGGTACCCCAAGTTTGAAGAAGAGCTGATAACAGCTTGATGCTTGAATCTGAGAAAGACTTTTTACCTTTCAAAAGGGGCTTGTTCACTCACTCAAAAATATGAATCCCCAGTAATTCAGACAAGGCAAATAGCATTTATTAAAGGGGGTTAAGTCTTTTTATAGGGTACAGAAATAAATGATACATAAATTCAGTTCAGTATATATGATACCTCAGAAAGAAATGATCAAACAATAAAAGCAGATTACATGTGAGAATTATACAATAGAAAACTTTGCTTTTAGATAACATTCCAAGAGCAGCAAATTTATTGATTACATTGCTCCCTTTCCCAGCTGAGTTTGTATCTTCCTTAAAACTTGCAAGTGTATTCAAGGACTTTTCAGAATATTGTTTAGTTGCAGAATATTGTTTAGTTCTTTTATACCAAAATGGCTAAGAAGAAAAAAAGAAAATAACTCCAGATTGCTATGCTAAAATGCTAATATTGCTTTTAGTAAAAAGTTAATAATTAGCCTAAAATTACAGGCAACATTGGCAGATCCCATCCTTGACCATTTCAGCAACAATGCTATGGATAGAGAGCTGGATTGTATGGATTACAAAAACTGCCTGGAGAAGACACTATTTTAAATTCAACAGGAAGACCCTCTGTGAGGGAGGTGGCTGGTTAAAAAAGATCAGAAAAATTGGCATTCAAAACTCATTTACACTATAGTCAGTAAGAAATGAGCAGTAGACCTGGAAAACGCTGCAAGTTGTGAGAATCTAGCTATACGGCACTACTGAGGAAACAAGCCTTTCCTATAAAGCTTGATTTTCCTGTGAGCAAAAATATATACGAACCAGGAAAGAAAGTCAACAAAAATAATAACAATCTTGGGCCACTTTATTCAGGAAAAAAAATAGCATAAGCGCAGCAAATAGTATTTGCACACACTATATTCCCTGCTGCGGAGCCAGGTGAATATAGTTCAAAGGATTTAGTTTGCATTCTTTAATGAAAAAAAATAACTCTAAAAGCTCACGGCCCGACTGAGCACACCCGGTATGCGCAACGAAGCGCGTGCACAACTGCGGGGGCCTCGACGACCCCGAGTCAGATTCCGCACACGAGCCCTCTGAAAGCCGGTCCCGTCCCGCGCGGGCGCGACTTTCCCCGTGCCTTGCCAAAGGGAGCCCAAGGAAAGTAGTGGACTTCCAGGCTAGCCTTGAGGAAAGCGATTGCCATGGAAACGAGAACGCGGCGGCTTGCGCGTGCTCTAGGCTTCTGGAACAGCAGCAGCAATCCTGGGATAAGTTGGGCTCTTTCCGGGTCATGATGAACAAGATGGGAAAGAAGGAATCGCGCACCATTAAAACACCCCCCGGTAGGCTAGTAAAGGGAGCCATTCTAAAAACTGCAGTTTTTGCAGCAGGAACAATGCCTCCTTTAATCGTGTGTATGCGCGGAGGATTCCATAATGCTTTTAAAAGGCATGGCATTAGAAATAAGCATTGGAAAATGCATCTCTTTGTTTAATAAATTTCATGTAAAACTCAGCCTGTCGGATCACTTTCTGTATGGCTTAATATTGTTACAGTGACTAGCAGTAATAGTGGAGAAAACAGGGATAATGCTTTGTGTGTTACCTGTAATTGTCCTGATACCCTCAGAGATAAAGGATTATTATTAACACCTTTAATTAAAATGTTTACCATACTGAACTAGATCTTTTCTCTTTAATTCCATGGGAGTGGCTGCAGCAGGCTTTTTTGAACCAGATTAATGAACTTTGTGTGACCTCACATGTACTTTACTCTCTTACCATGTATTTCAATCTCTAAAATTCATTGGATTGAAAACATTTAAAACTGTTTAAATCATTTTATAAGGTTGAATGCTTGCTCAACTTGATAGTTAGAGATGGGCATTATGCTGGCTAAAGAAAGTATAAGGAATGGGTTTGATTAGACATCAAACTCTAGAATGACAGATAGGAAAAACAAGAGGGGCACTGAGCATCCTAGCTGGGAATGCTTTAATGCAGACAAAGCACCACATGTGGGTGCAAAGTGAAGGGAGAAGACAGTGTGACCAGGCAACATGCAGTAACAATAGATCCAAGACAAGCAGTGTTTAATGTAGAATATGATTGTGAACTTTAATAACTTTAAAATGTGGTTAATGAATGAATAAAGGAATAGACCATATTGTCTATATTATAAAAACAAATGAACTGAAGCTCAGAAAAATCAGGCTATGTAGTTCAGTTACTGTGGTCACTTCTTGCAGCCACTAGTAATATCTACCCATTGCTAAAATTATGGTTTGAATCCCTAAAGTTCTTTTTTCTTCCTTTAGTCAGAGAGAAGCAGCTAACTAAAATTAGCTAATGAATAACGATCCTGGAAATGTGTTTGATATTAATATATCAATATATTATATAATTTGTATGGCAGGATCCATGTTTTCAGTGATGGAGCATGACAAATATTGTAGGTATCTGGCAGGACATTTTCCATTGTTTTGGGGTATAAGGTCAGCATCTCAGACCAATAATATCAAAATTTGCCTGATACAGAAGTAATAGATTCTCAAATAGATGTAAGATAAGGTTGTGGAATAGCTGAATCCTGGACTTGTACTGTACAATGAGGTGAAGCTTCACCAAAATTAGCTTAGTAAATGGGATAAGGATAATATAAATTCAGCAAGTGTGCTTTAACAAAAGGTAAGGAGAAGCAGATGAACAGATATTATAATAACACGCAAAACATAGAGTAAAGACAACATTCAATTTCTGTTTGATCAATATGTAGAAAGGCTTGCATTATTTTTATAAACATAAGGTTCTCTACAGGAAAGCACAGAATGCAGCACAAAACATGAAGCTATGAACTTCACTATATACATTATAACGACATAGATCTTGACTAATATATTGGAATGTGCTGCCAAAGGAAATGTTCTTGAGCCATCAACGCTCTTCTTTTAGAAAGTGGTCAAGACTACCCCCATGATTGGCATTTTCTGTTTTTTTTTTAAACTAACAATTTGCATTGTACCGTTTAACTGAATTTCAAATGTATGTTATTTTAATGTTTAACTTTGATTTGACATTTTGGAGGTATTATTGCTTCAGGTTGTTCAGACCAAGAAGTACTGTAGGATAGAAAAGAATAAAAGAGAATAGAGGAACTATTCTTACAAGGAAACAGAAACACATTGCATTCAAGATCAGGGCTGGATGATAGGGTATTATTAGGGACCTGCTTCACTTATTATAGTGCAAGTTTAGGTCACTTGGAAAACACTCTTTGACAAGTCCTATCTCCCCTTCTGTGTGGTTTCCTTTCTCCCCATTCATGAAAATGATGGTTGTGTCTATGTTATGCATGTGTGATCTCTGACTAACAACCATTTAGCTCCGCGAGCTTCTCTTTGGACCCCAAAACATGACATCTTTGATTTAGAGCAGCGGTGTGATTTTCACCCAATGTCTTGGCTATGGTCCTCATAATCTCTCCAGAAGTTACTGTTTCTAACTGAATTTTTCATAATTAGCATAATATTGAATTAATTCTGTACATAATACAATTAATTAAATGTGAAAAGTGTCTGATTTAGTCATGCTAAAACCACCATATATATTGGAATTACTATATGACTGGGAAAATGAGGAAAATTGAGGAATTTGTAATACATTTTTATATAATAGAATAATAACATTTTTAATGATGATCATGCCTACTTGCAGTTATGGCCCTACTACCAAAAAAGAGAAATGCTTCCTGAATTATTTTAATTGCATGCAGACAGTATGTGTGTATATTCTCTCCCTCCCTCCCTCCATCCCTCCCCTCTCTGTCTCTTTTATGTGTGTACAGTGTACACCGCCCCCTATATATGCAATAGAGAAAATTAGTCCTTTTTTTCAGAAAAAAAAAGAATCAAACCATTTGAGCAGCCTTCTTCACCAGTCCTAGAAGAGCCAGAACCTGTGAGCTGCGTACTGCAAGGAGACGAAATCCAGGCTCTTGCAATAAAGCCAGAAGATCTGGCAAAGGTAGGTATACATTTTTTCCCTAATTCAGGTAATTCCTTTTGCTGGTATAGCTTTCATGCCCTTTATCTGTGGACAGTGTTGAGCTTCAGTGTTTGGTAACAGGAGATTTCCTTATGTTTTGTGGCTGGCATCTTCAGAGGCCAGGGACTGGCTGGATTCGATGGCCTGTGGTCTCTATAGCAGATCCTTTGCCTCTGAAGATGTCAGCCACAGTTGCCAGTGAAATGTCAGGACTGTTAACTGTTTGTTAACCGTTTATCTTTATGGAAATCTCTTCCTATAGCTCTGCCTCCAGTCAGGCTTTGCACTACAGGCAAAGTGGAACCAAAGAGACAAGCTCACAAGAATCCAAAAACTTCCAATATATGACCTAGTATATTAGTAGTATAGTATATCAGTATACCAGAGCCATCTCTCCCTTGACTGGAGAAAAAAATGAAGGCAGTGTAATAGAAACATGTCAGAAAAAGCATGTTGCCAGGGCATGTTTGTGGCTAGGCACAAGTGGGAAAAGGGATCATAGGCTCTTTTAGAGTCATCCAACCATCATGGTGTCAGTGGAACAGTAAAGGGGACAAGACATCTTTTTAAAAAATTCTCAGTAATGGCAATATGACATTAGAAGATGCCATAGGTGATTGCTATGGAAATGGCCTTTCTGTATGTCACATTGTTATAATATTTCAGATTCTTTTTCTATTCATATGGGAAACATAGTACCTTCATTATGAGGTAGCTACTTACCAATGGGAAATATTTATGTACATTTTATGCAAAAAAATACTATTATTCCAATGTATACTAAAAACTTAAATGTTAATAGGGTACTACATATGCAATTTAATGTATTCATGCCAGGAAAAGGAAGAGGTGCCTGTGTTATGGAGTAAGCCAGAAATGTTGTACAAGAGATAAGGGAACCCTGGAAAGTATGTGGATACCTAGATTCTGACATGAAGAAAGAAGATTCTATCATTTTGTACATGAAAAGGGACAGAAGTGTACATCAAGCTTCATTCCATCCTTTGGATAAATTTGGTAGCTCCTATTATTAGCAGTATAATGAGAATTATGAGAGTAGAACCATTGTAAATATTGTTTAATTGAATATTTGTTATGTAGCTTCGGGCTGAAAAACCTGCTCAAGAAGAGAAAGAGAAACCTGTTGTTATCAAGAAATACCTTATACGCAAATCCAGGCCACAAGAAATTGGGAAAAAAGCTAATTTGTTGGTTGCTTATCCAGCTCTTCCAGATGAATCAAAGAAAATACTGAATTATTCTGGTACAATTATCTCCATTTTTTCATGTTGTGGTTCTAATGTTGAAATGTGAAATAATTTAGTGCTAAAAGAACCATTATCCATCTTTCGATAAGCAGAAAACAAAACTGGCATGAAATTTAGCTTCCTTATTGTAGTCCCAATTGTGCCTTGACTGCTTCTTTTCATTGCAGTCATCTGACTTCAGATAATGGGTGACAGAGCTTAAAAGATTGCATGCACACTGAGAGAAAAAATAATAACAGTACAGTTAGTCATGATGTACACCACAGGTGTCAAACTTGCCAAATCACATTGCCATCATGTGATGTTTTTCCCCTTCACAGAGCTGGAGTGGGCATGGCCTGCATTATTTATTTATTTATTTATTTATTTATTTATTTATTTATTTATTTATTAATTTGACTTATATGCCACCCCATCTCCAAAAGGACTCGGGGCAGC
Source organism: Naja naja (assembly GCA_009733165.1). Classification (NCBI taxonomy): domain Eukaryota; kingdom Metazoa; phylum Chordata; class Lepidosauria; order Squamata; family Elapidae; genus Naja; species Naja naja. The sequence continues at coordinate 136,632,430 of CM019149.1, forward strand.
TCACAGCTAAAAAATACAACAATAAATTACCTAAAAACATATTAAACAGTTAAAGCCGAATTAAGGTTAAAACCCCACAGTTAAAACAATCCAGCCCCCAGAGGATCAGCACAGCCCGGTCTTCAAATTGTGGTGGAAGGTGTGATCGGGGGCCAACCGACGCATCTGGCCCACGGGCTGCCAGTTTCACACCCCTAATGCTGTCTCACTGGTGATCATACTATAAAGATAACATTATGGAGACAGAACAGAAAAAATACTGTCATGGTTATATGTAATTTAGGAAAGATGGAAAATACCAGAAATTCCTGAACAGATTTTTAAATTCAGGATTATTTGGGTTTTAATTAATTCTGGATAGAATGATGATAGAGATGTACAGATCAGTCTATATTTATTTTGACAACCAAAGTTCATAGGGGAAGCCAGATTTGCTTAACAACTATGTGATTCGCTTAACTACTGTGGCAAAGAAGGTACCAGCAGCAGCAAGTCTGGTCCCAATGGTAGTTGTGACTCAAGAATTACCTGTAATACATTCTAAGCCTCCCCACCCCATGGTCCTGGGTCCCAGAGCAAAGTCCTGTACTTCCTAGTATACACATGCAAACAAATACTGCTGAAGAAGGAATGGAAAGAATTCCAGAAGACAGCCTGTGCATGCTTTCCTTTCCTTGTTTATATGGAAGGACTGTGAAGGACTTAGAACCAATTCTCCAGTTTCAGAATTTTTAAATTTTAAGTGCACGCCATTTTGGCTAATTTCTGAATGATGAATTCCCAGTTGTAAGCCAGAAATAGAAGAATTTGCATCTATTGTCTTAGAATGTGTAGGCTGAATCATTTATTTAACATTTTTAATATTATATATTAAATATTAATATTATTATAGGTGTAGAAGGACCAATAGTTGACACCTTTGGATATATCACCCCATATAGCATTTTAGGAACTCTCCAGGAATTCAAGAAAGAAGCCATAAAAAAAGGTCACTCTCAGGTTTGTATCACTATGTTATTTGCAAATTAGCTAAATATTTCCATTGATATGTGATTCTTCCTTTCATGTGTTTTTCACAATGTATCAACTTTTATATTGAATGAGAGCTTATGTTATTTTTTTCCATTATTTCAGTCTTGCATTTTCAGCTATTGCTTTGCTTTTATGTTATTTTTCTGCTGTTCTTCCTTCCTGTGCCAAAGCAGCCCATTCTGGAAAGAACAGTGATAGCATAGTAGCCACCAATTTTATCCATATATTGACTAATTGACTTAGTATGGAATGAAGCTGTTGAAAGAACAACATCACACAAGGTCATCAATATGTCTGAAGGACAACTCAAGAGCCCTTCTTCAACAGCAGTGCCCTGGGTCATGCAGACAGCATAAAAAGATAACATAATTAGCGAGGCTACCTATCACGACATTGTCCTGCCTTTCTTAATTTGTCATTGTCTCCTTTCAGATAGTGCGAATGATTCCTGAGGAATCACAGCTTTCTTGTGCAATCTCAGTTTTTGGAACTTACAGAAAGAAACCTGAGGAAAAAAAGAAAGTAGCCCAGAGCCCTCCTTCTCAACACCGGGCCCTTCAGAACTGGCAGCGTAACATGGCAATCAGGAGGAGGCAACAAAAAAGGCTGTGTGGTACAAAACTTTGACAGATCTACTACTGTGCCTGTGGAAGATACATCTTAGTGTTAGCAATCATCTCTGGAAGGAAGTTCTGGGCAATTTTGGAAGTAAAACAGATAGACTTTAAGGGTGAAAAGATCTATATGAGGATAATTCCCTGGGGATTATGATATTTTGAACACACGTTATTGTGATATTGTTTCATTTCTTATTTTTGTTTTCAGAATGTCTTCAGAAATCAGAAAGTCAGTTGCTGATGAACTTTTCAGAACATTACAGGAGAATCCAGGAACAGCGAACTTTAATTGATCGTAGTATTCCAGCTATGTATTCGGGAAAGGTGATAATTCTGCAAATAATTCTCCTGGTTTTATTTAGGTCAGAAGTTCACGCTCTAGTCATTTTATATTGGAAAAACCTGCAAATATTTTGATAACCTTGCATGAGATCTCATAAGATTTCAGCTTAGAAAGTGCATGATTGTTAGATTCTTAGGAGATGTGATGATGTTTTGGGATTTCAGCCACTAAAAAAATCTGTTAATTTTTGATTTGGAGGCCCATTGTGCCTGAATAAGCTGTTGATTATTTACTTTTCTATATAATTACGATTGCATATATACATCCATAGTGTCCAAAAAAAAAAGTCAGTTGTACTGGAAAGGAATGAGCAAATCACCTATATATTTCAATAGAAAACAATATATGTGGCTCAGGGTTGAATTGTGCAGTTCATTGATGGTGTTACCTAGTTAGGTAATGAAACATTTGCAAGCAAACCTGGAGACTAGCAAGAATTCTCTACCTATATATGATCACATACTGTAACACTGAGGTCAAAGTACTGTAGAAATATGGTTGTAGACACTCAATATAAAGTACTTGTTGGTTGTAGGCAAATAATATAACGTAATTGGAAGAGCCATTAATGCTGTTCAATTTAGCTTTCTGCTCACTGCAGGAATACAAATTAAAACATTTCACACAGAGGTATGTCTAGCCTCCATTTGAACAGATCTGGTAAGTAACTTTTATGCTGTCAAACTGTTCTACTGTGAGAATTACCGGTATTTAAAAAAATCAGTTGGAATGTGCATTTCTATAACTCAAGATTTGTTCTGTTTATATTGTTTTGCTTTAGATTTCTTAAATCTATTCACTTGCTTAGCGCTTTTTATTTCCTGAGTTTTCCCGTGGAAGACAGCATGGTTTTTTTCTTTTTCAATAGATGTGTAGGGCAATAAATATATACGTTATCAAAACAGGATAGGGAAGACAGTAATTACAGACAGTAGGAACAAATTTGGATATAACTTTTGTCATCCTTTGGTGAGCTGCTATGTAACAATTAGAATAATTTTCTCATCCCTGCCCTAGAATTGGACATGACTGGAAAGGGGAAATCTATACATCCACTTTATTCTTTTTCTGTTGTTTTTTTCATTGGTCTTCCTGCCAAATGTTATTTCAGATTCTTTGTCTCTCAAAACTAAGCTTATATCTGTATGACTTTGGCTTTCTTCATTATTAATAGGGCTATTCAGGGAATGAGTTCTGGAATCAGCCGGTGCACGTTGGGGATGAAATCAAGGGTCTAACCACAACATTGGGTCAGACAGATTTGGGATTTCCAGAAGAGGTCACTCATGTTGGGAAACCACGTAGCATCTGGAGAGAAATGGGTGAGGCACTATAAGCACTGGAAATTTATACAGGGTTGTGCCATTAGAGAAAAAGAAGAACTGAAATCATATCTTGATGGCAGTATACAGCTATGGAGAAACTTGGGGAATCATAATAGATTTTGGCAATAGCTATGCATCAACTTAGTAAAGTTATTACATGTATTGGTGTGTACATGCCAAGGTAACTCTCAGATATTCTTACAGGTACCAATCCACCAAAGTATCTCCCTTTTCATCGGCCCTGGGAAAAAAGTCTCTTTCTGCAGCATCGGAGAAATGAGTTAAAGGAGGTTTTAGAAACGCTGGATTTTTATAGCCCGGTATGATACTTTCAACACATAAAGCCATTTATACATTAGGAAATTGTCATATAACATTTCCCGAAAGATTATATTACACATTTCATTTAAACATTCTGATTCTTCTTTTGAACAATAGAAGAAAAATGAATGAAAACACAGTGCTTTTTCTTAATTTTCCCTTCTTGAGGAAGGATCTGGATGGGCTGGAAGTCATAGGCAGAAATCAACCTTTCACCAGTGTGTCAGCAGACAGTTTTTCAGCTTGTGATGATGTTGACAATAAAGAATCTTCTGAAGAAACAACCTCGTATGTTGCAATATTTCATTAATGGATCTTTAAGGCTTTTGCAGTGGATCAGATTTCATTTGAAAAAGTTGTTAAAAGTGCATATGCATGAATATTCTATTTGTTTGTGTCATTGAAATACCCGTATCTGTTTTCATGTGGCTGTAATAGAAGCCAGATTGAACTGAAAATATACTTGGATATGGCTTGGGAGGTTTAAGTGCCTCATTTGAATCTCTAGCACAATTAATTCAACAACAATATTATTTTGCATATAGCCTTTTGGGAAGAATCATTGGTTTAAATAATTGGAAATGCGGTGATCAAAATACACCACTGGTTTATACAGTGTGGTCATGGACTCTGGGGTGAGGGACACATATTTCATACATGCACCTACATTGTCTGGGAAGGCACATGTACAGCACTGTGCCTAGATATATGGAATGACAGCCCTTAGATTCTATCATATAAAAGTCTGTACTGTAGCAGCATTGAAGAAATACGGTATAAAGCAAAAGTTATACTTGGCTTTTGTAGAGTGCGCAGGTGTTCAGTATCAGTTACATAGTGGTCTGAAGAATTTATCTCAACAAGTAGTTTACCAGTCGGGGGACTATTTAGAAATTTATATTGCAAATGTGAGGCTATACACTTAATTTTCTTACCAGCTAGTATGTTTGAATATTTAAAAAGAATATCCAATTGAAAATTTGCTGTAAAAATGGTTTCTACTGATTCTTCTTCATATCATTTTAGAGAGAGGTTTGAGGGAGTGGGATAGTACAGCCTGGAGGCCACCTTTGTCACTTTTTAACAAAAGTGGTGAAATAAGTAGATGGCATGGGAGTTTCTACTTGCATTGTCAAATTAGTTGTTCTTTACCTTTATTGATGTAATGTGGTATGTATTTCTATATTTAGTTTAATCTTACAAAACTGCCCTTCCATTAGAAGCTGGCTTGGATTCTTCCCTCAAGTGAACTCTGATTTGGCAAGTCTTTAAGTCATTAGCTGTTCCGATGTCAGCAATATACAAAAGCTGAAGCCTGAATCTGTCTTCAAATACTTATTTAAGATTTCTGACTTTTGCTTTGCTTCACAGGGACCTATTGGATGAGTATCCAGATATATTTTCAGAACCAATACTTGGTCCCTCTCTGAAGTTCTGTGGACAACCAGCTCGTTGGATCAATACTTCTCATGTGGTAGAGTTGTAAAGAATGTTCAAAATAAAGACTCTCATGTCTTTTACTTTTTGGGTGGGATGGGTAATTTGGCCAAATCATTTTTATAATATCAAACAAAATGCTATAGCATCATATTAGAATTTGAAGAAAAGGAAAAAAATCTGGAAAATTACACACACACACACACACACACACCAGCTAAAAAGACAGCTATTCATGTTGCTTGAAAGTTCTCTTTGTTGGTGGAGGAAATAATTTAATTCAGATGCTATTAAGAAAGATATAGGCTGCAAATTAGATGTGGATTTGTTTTGGGCTTTATTCATTCATGTGAACAATATAATTCTTTCTTTATGTACTAATTTTATTAAGATTACAACCATGAAAACTAATGCAAACTAAAAACTGAAAGAATAAAAAGAAAAAATAGAAAGTGCAGAAAGAAAGGAAAAAATAGAAAGAAAAAGAAAAAAGAAAAAAATGATACAGTAAAGGAAAAGAAGTGACTTTCCTCTTTGTCAAAACAAGTATAGGCAATTTTAGTAAGTTATCACTTCTTAAAATACAACAAATTTAGTCCTGATATAAGTAAAAGTCCATTAAGTGTTACAAGAAATAACAGCATATATAATTGAACCTTAAATAAACCAATTTTATATTTGTGCCTTTTACTTCTAAAATGTTTTAGTTCTTTACAATAATGTTCTAGTAATTGATTTCTTCTCATTTTGTCTTTGACCCTTCTCACAAACATTTTTCAAAGCTTTAACAAGTCTCTTTTGCAAATCCAATATAGGAAAATCATCTGGGTCATTCCCTTGGTTTATTATGTGCATATCCCTGTTAATCATTAAGACTTCAGAGTTTCTTTTGTATGTCTAGTTTAACTCCCCCACCCCCATGTCATTTTTGTATCCTATCATTTTAAATCCACTTCAAATCAGTCTCAGTCTTGTCAGGTAAAACTTGTTCCTATTCCATAATGTCTTTTAAACATTATCTATAGAAGCAGTGAATTGTCCTTTCAAAGATGCCAACCGTGATTTGAGCAAGAATTCCCTTGTCTCCCAGAACTCTAAAATGGCAGATGTTGCACAGGTTCTGGAACCTTTGAAAATCTTGTGAGAACCTTGTTGGAAATTGCAGAGGACACAGGAGAATGTGTTGTACTTTTGTGCGACCTCCAGACATTCTGGAAGTCGCTTAAGATAGCCCTGTTCTAATGTGATCTTTGGAGCTTCCAAAAAAGGAGCGAGATAAGCTCATGCTTACCTGCTTTTTTGAAGCTGCAAGACTGAAGTTTCCAGGTCTCATGCGACTCAGAGCTGTCTCGGATAACTCTTTTCTGAGAAAAACAAATTGAAAATTATTTACAAGTATATAAGTTTTAAAATTATTATTTATTAATTAAAATTATATGTCACCTTTCTCACTATCCAAAGCAATAGCAGCAAACAATAGGTCTTAGGCTTATATATCATCCTACAGTGCTGTACAACATTTTATAAATGGTTTATAGTCAGCATCTTGCTCCCAACAATCCGGGTCCTCATTTTACAGACCTCAGAAGATGGAAGGCTGAGTCAACCTTAAGCCATTAAGAATTGAACTCCTGACTGTGAGCAAAGTTAGCCTGTAATACTGCATTCTAACCACTGCACTACCAGGGCTCGTACACTTTTTCACTCTTTGTTATGAATTGTCTCTTTTGTCCATGTGTATATGTGTGTCTGTGTCTGTGTCTGTTTGTGTGTGGCACAGCAGCAGTGTCAAGTTAGGCATTTTCTGAATTTTTGACAGGTCAGCTCAAAAGATTCACCATTGGTGTTGCTTAATTTTTTATAAGTTAATTGTTTATTAGATTTGAATCACTTTCGCGGTTTTGTTGTCTGATATAGTAGAATTTAAAAAAATGGGTAAAGTTTGGCTATTGGTTTGAGCTCTTAGCTTGGCAATTTGGTTGCAAATGTTTCATCACCATTCAAGGAGACATTGTTAAGTGCGTTTTGAGTTGTGCTCCTCTATCAGAACACAGGTCTTTAAATATCTTTTTATTAGATGCAAATTAGTCACTTGTTTGTTAGGATATTTCTGAATCATGGTCTGATTTCAGACTGTTTGATTGGCTGGTTGTTGTTGCTGTCTTTGTGATGCAGATTAGAATTAGAGTTGTTTATCTGGGTGTTTCTGTGTCATGGTCTGGTTTCGGCTTGTTTGATAGTTTGAGTGGCTGGTTGTTGTTATTGAGACGTGGTCTGATTTCTTGTGATCCGATGAGTTATAATGTTGTTGCTGCGTAGTGGGGTGCCTGTTTGTTTTAAATGCTAATTTCGGGATCGTGGTTGATGCAGTTCTTTCGTTGTCAGCAATTGGTAGATGGGTTGATGTCAATGTGCCTGTTTATTGACTTATTGGTGGAAAACCAGATTTCAAGGCATTTTCTCTCCTTGATTTCGCCTGGGTTATAACTGTGGTCCTGGTTAGATCAAATTTGTGACCTTCTGAATCTTTGTGGACTGAATCAGACCATGACTCAGAAATACCTGAACAAACAACATTCAGATTAATTTGCATCTCATAAAAAGGTATTTAAAGACCTGTGTTCTGACAGACAAGCACAACTCAAAACGCACTGACGATGTCTCCTTGAATCGTGACAAAACGTTTGTAACCAAATTGCCAAGCTTGGAGCTCAAACCAACAGCCTAACTACCAATCTGAAGTACTAATATTCAAACACATTTCAATGGGTAAAGTTTGTTGAATTCATATGCAGCAGAAAGCAGAGGTCCATATAATGATGATCTATTATTATCATCCATTTAATAATTATTAAAGTAATAAAACACTTCAATGAAACTAAAAACTGACATTTAGTTTTAGCTCTTTGGCAAAGCCAAGAAAAAAAGTAAATATCCTGGCAGTTTGCTTTCTTTTATTTCAATAGGGTGAAGTTGGCATTGCAGCCAGGGTCACCTTTGAAATTCTTGTAGGTGATAAAGCTGAATCTCTCCTCACAGTGAGCAATGATGGCACAACAGCCATCTGGTATGACTGGCGGAGGCTTCCTCCCCCTTTTACTTTTCAGGAGAAAATAACAAGAGGGATACAGAATTTTTACTTTAATACTAGATCAGGTGAGTGGTCTGTTATTTTTTAAGTGAAGCTTCATTCATTTATTTGTTTGTTTATTTATGCACCACCCATCTCACTCTGCAAGCAACTCTGGGCAGTTTACAATTAGAATAATAAATATTAATATTAACAATAGTAAATAGAAAACTAAACAATGAAAGAGAAGAACGGTATGGTGGTAGCATCTTCCCTATTCATCCACCAAGCACCTCCAACATAGAGAGTTCCCAACTGGATCCCAAGCCAGAGTCAGATTTTAATGAACTTCCAGAAGGCCAAAAGATTGCAAGCTCAGGTAGCAAGATGTTCCAAAGAGGGTGGACCATAGGAGAACAGGCATTGCTCCTAAATGCCAAAACTCTTTGATTGATGGGGTTGAATTTTATACAACAGATCAAATCAATCATGCCAATTTGATCATCAGCACACCTTAGAAAGAGATCTCAATAAGTTCCTCAAATGATGTTGAAGGAAATGGACTGGCTCTTTCTCTCTGATATCCTAATTCTGACAAAACAATGTCAAGAAAACCATCCCTAAGAGTAACTGAATTATCACCCTATGTTTCAAACATTTATGTGAAAAGTACTTGGGTTCTCTGAATTTTGCACATTTGTGACTTTAAATGTTCTTAAACTTTGATGTGCATCCTCCTGTGTTCCCAGTGGACAGTCTGAGTGAACAAACAATCCCAAAGTTCAGTCCTTGTTCCATTTATGTCATAAACAATATAATACAATGTGATATATGAGGGTGGAAAAAAACTATTACCTTAAATAGCATTCCCAATAAAAAGTAAGTTGCTTAAAGTTGGAACTCTCAAGCAGAATTGTCTATTTTCCTGTATATTATTATCAAAGCCTTTAGAAGTACAGAAAGCTATGCAGTATAGTATGTGATTATTAAAATTTATATAATTTGATGCATTTTAATGTTTTTATCTTACTAATTGCTTTCATTGTTTGGTTTTAACATTGTGAGGTGTTAGGCAAAAAAAAGCGCAAAAGAGAGCTGATAAGATCTTTACTGGAAAGCAATGAATTGTCTGTTTTTCATTAATTTTTATAGTCCCAATTTGTTTACTGCAACAATAGCCTAAAAGATGCTGATGAATTTGACTGCTCTATTTATCTTTTTATGTCCAAGATCCATCGTCTGCTTATTTTAAAAAAATAACGCAAATGTAATCAGCCCATAATATTCTGCATTATTTTCTTTAGATAGTAGCAATCTAATTTTGCAAACTCATCTTATTTCTTCTCATAAAACAATCTAGCTTATGATATTTTCATTAGCTAATTTAAATTTTTTAACAAACATTTTGAGGATACTACATTTAGGAACATTCTTAAAACCTGGCTTTTAAAGGAATTCCTGAGAGAAAAATGTAACAAAGTAGAATTCTCATCTTGAATTATGCTTGGATGCATTGTTCTTGGTGGCCTTATTATTTTTCGTAACTTTTGTTATTAATATGTATTATTGTTTCTTTTATTATATTTTTGTGTGTTAATTACTTCTTATGAAGGGTGGAAAGATTGGGAAGGTCAATACAATGAACACAATTAGGTGATCCTCTTTCCTTCCCAGTATGTGCTTTCTGTTCCCATAGGTGTTATTCTACCTGGAGAAACCATAAATTTTTCCTTCATCTTTAAATCATCGAGTGGAGGCATTTTCAATGAGTCTTGGGAGTTTAGTACTCATCCTGAGTTATTAGGAGGAGCTATGCTACAAGTGACTCTTTGGGGAATTGCACTCTATGAAGATACTACAGTTAAACTCAGGGAGGATCTGGAGGTAACCAAACCTATTTTTATGAGATACATGGTAGAAGTAGTTCACTTTGCTTCTAAGATTGAATGTTGTGGAAGATGAGTAGATTTGCACTGCAACTAATATTTAATTGGATGCACAAAAATAAAATTTCCAATCAGGTTTTCTATAGAGGGTTATGTGGAAGTATTACTGAATTATGATTCTGTATATTAGTACAAATCCTAGTTTCTGATAATCCAAAATGCCAACTGTTTGAGTTCAAATTACAACTGCTATAAAGCCTGGTAAAATACAGTTTGTGATGGGATAAAATTGATGAATTAACCAGGTTTTCTAGCTTAATGTGTCATGTGAACATGGCCTGTCTATGCATACATTTTATACAGAGACAGGCTGTGTTCATATGACACATTAAACTAGAAACTCTTTGCTGTTATTTTGCTTGAAATTCCAGAAAGACTTAGAGGCTCGAGAAATTGCTGTTATAGTAGAAGAAAATCTAGAAGAGTTACTTAATCGGATTCGAACACCAGCACGAGTAAGATCCCCAGTTGATGCTTATGTCACTGAAGAAGAACTTTTTCACAGAAAGAATCCAGAGGTACAGTTTGTCCTTTACAGGGAATATGGGATACGGGTGGGGAGGGAGAATCAATAATGACTGATACTGGTCAGAGCATTGGGAACCAGTAAGACCTTACCTTACCTTCTTTTTTTAAAAAAATAATTTTAATTTAAAGTTTTCACATAAATAAAAGATAAATACAAAAATATTTAAAGACAAGAATGAAAAAAGAAAAGAAAAAGTGCAGAAAAGAATACAGTTAAAGGGAAAAACAAATAACTTTCACCCTTTACAGCAGTTATAAACTTACCTTCTTCCTCCTAAACATTACAACAGTCCCTTCAGCTCCATGTTCCATCTTTTTTCAACCATCAAATCCAGAAATCATTTCATTTTTTTTCATTCTCAGCTAAAAATCCATAAAAGGACCTGATTAGAAAGTCCTGGTAATGCACAAATATAGGTCGTGGCTGGCATATAAATGGAGGACCAGGGTGAGATGTGCAAGAGAAACTCCAGCTGCACTGGTATGAAAGAAGACCTTGGCCAGAAAAGTAATAGTGGGAAGTACTGTGGATGTGATGGTAGAAGGCAGAGCTGCGTGGTGGGGGCAATTGATGGCAGTGAGTAAGCAGGTGGCCAAAAGGCAGTCTTAATGTAGGTGGGCCCAAGTGAGCCAGAATTTTGTTCATGTGACTGTGGGGCTACTGCAATAGTCGTAGGTATCTGTATTCAGTACCATCATAACCTCAATCAGTTGCTAAATGAATTGACATTAAGTGGGCTACTGTAGCCAAAATTCGTAGCCCATTTTATCATGTAATCTTGCTTCAGTTTCAAATTTGAGCAAAAAATATACATTTTTGCAACTAGATATTTATCATAGGTACACTGTTGATTTCCAAATTCTGTCTTATATTATTCAATCCCCATTACCGTGCATATGAAAACCAGTGAAAATTAAACCCCTCTGCAGTTAATTTCTTGACTTCATCTTGAGCTGTCCACCTTCCTGTATTAATAAGTCTTGATATTTTAATCATTTCTCTTTGTCTGCTCTTTTCTTTTCTATAAAATGCCTCCTGTGCTGAGACCAGTAAAAAGTATTTTTGGGCCCAATCTGGGTTTATATTTATTCAACATCTTTAATATGGCACTTCTCATATAATGATTTTTGAAATCTATATTAACTTTATCATACCACAAAAAACATGCTAACCAAACCTCAGATTATATTCTTCTAATTCTAGCATTTTATTTCTCAGCAAAACCCACTCTTTCATCCAAATCAAATAGCAGACTGCAAAATAAATTTAAAATCAGGCAATCTAGTCCTTTTTTTCTTCTGCTCATTAAAGAATTTTATATTTAATACTTGGTTTTTCATCTTGCAATATAAATCTGGATATGCATTTTGGCATTGCCATTTTTCAAAACATGTATTGCTTGAAATAAAAACAATCTTCCTGAGTAACACATTCATTTTTATCACAATAATTCTTCTAAACAATGATAATTGTAACTTTTCCTGTCTTACTAGATCTTCCTTACTTGTAGTAAACTTCTATTAGCATAAACTCATGGACTGACTTGCGAAAAGCTCCGTTGTGTGTCCCTTGTCGGATTGACAAAGGAAATAGGCATGCCCAATCAGCAGGCAACTTGTAAGATCTTTTATTACACTGCCAGATTGGGAACAACTTCCTCAGTCAAGGAGCAGCCTAACTGGTCCTTGGGACAGGATTTCTAAATGTAGGAAGAAAGATCAAAACATAATTCAGGTCTGTTTTTGAAGCATATGAAGAAAGTGTGTGTCAACTTTAGCCATTCTGTTGCTGGTTTCTCCCTCCCACATTCCCAATTTCAGCTGGATTAATTCCTGTGGACATGGGGAAGAATTTTAGAAGAACTACATTCTTACACACAGCCATTTTCCTTCATTTGGCAATAATTTATTCTTTACAATAGATTACATACTAACTACTAACTTTCCATGAGCATTTTCATGCCTTAAAATTGTCTCATTTGTTTCTCCATCTTTAGTTGGCATTGTACCAAAAGGCACAAATTCACTTATCTGCTCTATTTTTCTGTCATTTATATGTATCGTGCATATTTTTTCCTTTAATATATTAACTTTAAAATACAAATTGTTCGGCTAATTTTACTGTGAATATTAACAGGTTTTGAGCCAACAGTATACATTTGCATGCAGATATATATAGTTACTTATATCGCAAAAGTATTTTGCTTTGAGACTCATGTTTTACAATGCTGGCCATCTCTGTTCAGGCTTGCTGAGTTTATTTATTTATACTTCACATTTCTAAACTTCCTGTCTCCTTCAAAGAGGAACTCTGGGTGGAGTACAATAAACCATTGGAATATAAAACAGGATATAAAAATAAAATGTTAGAGTTAACATTTTGAGTTAAAAACTTTTTAAAAATGTAATTTTTTACGGTGACAAGAATAATTAACCTTGTTACAAATTGGTTGACAAAGGGAGGGCTGTCATGGCACTAATCAACCAAGTGAGTCCATGCTCCTTTGGGCTCCCCACACAAGGCCACAGACCCATATTTTAACCCCTATTCAGAAGCCAGGAAAGTGGGAACCCACCTTACCTATGTGGGAGGATATTCCATAGGGCAGGGGCAGCAGCAGAGAATGCTGTCTTCCTAGACCCCACCAGTTGGAGTTCTTTAACTGACAGGGTTCTTTAACTGCAATAAACTGTCCCAGCCTGACCAGGTTGGATGGGCTGATGTAATGGGACGAAGTCGGTTCCATAGGTAGCCTGGCCCTATTCCATGTAGGTCTTTATAAGTCATAACCAATACCTTGAATTAGAGTTAAGTGGGCCTTGTTCCTTTTCACTGGGATTTATTCCAGGGATGACTAATCCATAGGGCATGTGTGTGTCCTTCTAATCCCATTTTTGTGGTCCAAGAGCTTCCAGCAACACAGTATCAAAAATTTATGGCTAAGTTGGCAAATAATGGCTGTGAGGGCTAGATCTGGAAGATCCAAAGCAAACAGCCTGAGATCAGACCCAGTAATTATTATTATTGTTAGAACAACAATTCATAGGTTTCTCCTAGCTCTCCCATCCAAAAGCAGAAAAGTCATATCAGTCCATCATACCATACTGGGATGAGGGGAAAGATGTACAAGATTAATACTTGAAATAAACATTGCGAAGTTACTGGATTTCTTCTTTAACATGTTTTTTTTAATTTCTTGAAGTAAACATAACTTATTAAAAGACTTGTCCTAGAATCACTGCCTGTGAGGCTTCTAGTTCTGTTACTGGCCAGTGGAAGCCCACGTGCAACTGCACATATGCTAGTCCTACCAGCTGTTCCTTTTAAACATTTGCAGCATAAAGTGAAATTCTGAAGACCCATTTCTCTCTCTCTCTGTGTGTGTGCTTAGTCTAAAACTGGACAACACCAAGAAACTTTATAATAGTAAAATAAAATATGAAACACAATGTCTGCCATAAAGTTGCAGAATTGCAGACTCAAAGTTACATGCATAGATGTATTATGATGTACTTCAATTATTTCCTACATATTGACAGAAAACATTTCTGACTTGCAAAGTACATAAAAAGTGTGCCTTTTACTCTGGATGAGAAAGGTAAAAGACAAATTTCTAAATGGTGGATAGTAGAAAGGAAGTAATTTTTATTTTAGAATTCTAGTTATTTAAAAAAGGTGTATGAATAGATATATAAAGTATGTATGTGTATTAGGAAACAATGCATTCAGAGTGCTAAAAAGAGAAATGCAATAAGTCCCACCGCAGATGTTCTCAATCATGCAGATGAAAGGAATCAAGCACTATAGCACATCTATTTGTGCTGTAGTTCTTTGTGGATATGGACACCTATTCTTGGTCTTTTCTTTATTAAGTCAGTTTAAATAAAAAAAGAACCTGTTAGAGACAAAACACAAGCTGTTGGCTGAAGCATGTTAACACCTGATGCTCCATGAAATTAACATAATGAACTGTTGCCAATGTATCTGATTATTTAAAAATAATAAATTATCCTGCTCCCAGAGCAAATATGGGACCACTTTTTGTTTTATATATAGATTGAAGTATCAAGATACATTCAAATTCAGAAAGGTCTCCACCCCAAAACCTTGTTGAGAGGTTGTGTCAGAATAGGTTGACTCTTTATATGCCATTTTATTTGTCATCTCTCTCCTTACAGCTGCATTACAATCACCAAGTTGTAAAGGGGCTTCATGAATTGTGGAACAGAGTTATGAATCCTCAACCTGTAGAAGTGTATATAGAAGAAGAACAGGGAAAAAGCACTGTCAGTGAGACTTCTCCATCCAAGAGTACTGCAGACTCTCAGAAGAGTCCTGAGGAAATCCGTAAGAGTCTTTCCTCGCCTACTTTCATAACAAAGAGCCTCGGGTTAGAAGAACTGGTAGATGAACCGAGTAGGACTGACACAGAAGAGGGAGCCCTAGTAGAGGAGGCACCCCATGTGGAATGGAACCTTTCTATTGCCGATTTTAGGCAGGTATGTGAATGAAGTTTCTTATTCCTCAGTCTGAGAATATTCAGAGAGAATCCCATCCTTTTACCAGAATTTTCTAATATGGAAAATGGCAAAATTTGAACTTTGTCCATAGGCATCTTTGTTTTCATTCAAGTAGTCTCCCCGTTGGTGAGTGTAGGAAGAGGCACTTGCAAGCCCCACTAACGTCGCCAGGGGGGCCTTTGCCCAGGTCCGGCTGGTTCGCCAGCTTTGCCCGTTTCTGGACCGAGATGCCCTGCGTACGGTCACTCATGCCCTTGTCACCTTGCGACTTGACTACTGCAATGCTCTCTATTTAGGATTGCCCTTGCATACCATCCGGAGGTTGCAGCTGGTGCAGAATGCAGCCGCGCGGGTGGTGATGGGAGTTACCCAATTCTCCCATATTACCCCCCTCCTGCGCGGCCTGCATTGGTTGCCGGTTGCACTCCGGGTGAGATTCAAGGTTCTGACTTTAACATTCAAAGTCCTACACGACATGGGTCCACAATATTTAAGGGAACGGCTCCTGCCGATATCGAGCGCCACCCGCCCCGTGCGGGCACATAGGCAAGGACTCCTCGGGGTCCCGTCGGCAAGTCAGTGTCGGCTGGCAGTCCCCCGGCGACGAGCCTATTCTGTAGCGGTCCCCGACTTATGGAATGAACTGCCTCTGGACCTCCGTCTGGCCCCTGACCTGCGCACCTTCCGCCGTGACTTAAAGACCTAGTTGTTCGACCAAATCGGGCTGTGATTACCTCACCAGGGCCATGGGATAATTTTAAGTATTTTAATTTGGTTTTATTGGGCTTAAATTGTTTAATTCTTTTTTAAATAATTATTGTATTGTATATTTTAATTGTGAGCCTTGAGTCTTCGGAGATGGGGCGGCATATAAGTCCAATAAAATAAATAAATAAATAACTGTGCCTAATTTCACCATTTACTGAAATAAAGGGAGGTTGGCGTGTCTCTTTTGCTCAGGCTGCCACTTTATAATTTGATACTCTTCAGGCATTATGATCTCAGATTGACTGTAAATATTTGTAGTTCTGCTTGTGTTTATGTGTGCATTTTCGAGACAGAGTTTGATATTGATTTCTATTTCTTTAGACGTTGCTGACAGTCCCTGAAGAAGAAGAACGGGAAGTTGCCCTAGCTCAGCTCAATAAAGCAGCACTGGAACTTTGTATTACTCCCCTGACAACTCAGGAAGATCTCCTCTGCCAGATATGGTATGGTGTATAGGAGTAGGCTGTTCCGCCCAATGCTTTGCATGTATAATATTGGCAGCAAAAAATCTTAAAATAAACCCATTGTACAGTTGGTGAGAAAAGATACAAGGCAGCTAACAGATCTCATTTATTTTCTGTATTTCCTGCATTTATTTTCTGCATTTCCTCCAGAAAGCTCAGAATAATATCCATTTGTTGTTCTGTTCCATCTTCCTTTATAACCTGACATCAACCTTGTAAGGCCAATTAGTGGAGAAGATAGCATTTCAGTTTGGAGTTACAAATCAGATTTCTGGCTGACTAAACCCAATTCTCTCTTTTTTTATTCCACCATTTGCATAGTAATTCACAGATTCTATTTTCTTCTCTAAGGAAATACCCTTAATTTATTAGCTAGCAAGCTTCATTTAGGACAGAAGAGAACAGCTTATTACCAACCTCTTCTTGGTAACTTTTGAAGCTTCCAGGATTGTGTGGTTTAAGTTTTGTAGTAAATAGCAATGCAATTTTCTATATTTTTTTTAAAGAGAGGGGGGAGAGAGAGGGAAGCACAACTAGTGTAGCATCCTTTATTTTAACTCTCCAACTTCAAAATGCTTTTTTTAAAAAACAAAAATTCTCATCTTGTTACCCAAATGTTACTGTATCAGTGTCAATTCCCCAATGTCTTTGAAAGCCATAAAATGGCCTTAACAGCTACAGTCCTGTTCACCAATGTCCACTCCAATTTAGGGATCTGTTATTTGGGACATCAGGAAAAATAACCTATTCTGTGCAAAACATTTACGTAGCTAGGAAATAAATTTACAGTTAGAATTGTAGAGAGCTGAATAATTCAGTAAAAATACTGATGGGTGATTCACTAATAAACCTATTCACTGTTTTTCACAACTCTTTGTTTTTCACCCTAAACCTTTTTCAGAACTCCAAAGCCCTTGTAAAATATAATCTTGGGAAATTTAAATAGAGTCCTTGGTGGCTCAGGCTGTTAAATGCCTGCTCTTAAGATCCAGCTGCCTACAACTGCTGTAGGCTCGAATCCCACCAGGCTCAAGGTTGACTCAGCCTTCCATCCTCTCGGGGTAGGTAAATTGAGGACCCAAGATTGTTAGGGGCAATAAGCTGACCTTGTAAAAATGCCGCTTAGTAATAAGCAGGCATATACAATGGAATGAAGGCTATTGCTGAGCACATTGGGTTGTATCCCAAAAATTGTAAGCCGCCCTGAGTCTTTGGAGAAGGGCGGGATATAAATGTAATTAAAAAATAATAATAATAATAATAATAATATTTTTCTTAAAAAAATCTTTTTTGCTTTTTTAAAGGTTTACAACAGCAAATTATGATGAGGCTTTGTTAGAATTTGATCCTTTACATTTGCTTAGCCATTGCTCTTGGAAAGCTAAGAAGAAGGTCAGCTAAATCAGAAGAAACCAAGAGTTTGGCTTGTAAATCTCATTAAGGTTTCATCCCCATCCCTAGAAATATTTTCCTTCCTTAGTGGATTGTTGAAGAGCAGCAGTTCTCAAAATGGAAGTAGACGTGTTAAATATAATATAAATAAATAAATATAATATAATATCTGAATGTATTGTGAAAAATGAATTAAATTAAAGGCCCTCAAGGGATCCAGCCATACAGTGTCTCCTGGGTCTCCACATAGTTTGCTATTCTAGTCTTACATCTTTTCTTTGTTAGTGGGGTTCATTCTGCTGTTTCTCTGCAGTGGGCTTTTAGATCATTCACTTATTCCCAGTGATGAAATAGATACAAGTTATTCTCATTCCTAGAAGCTGTCCAGTGCATCCATGTATGTGTTAATACGCCATGCTGCCTTCCATTCTAAGATGACTGGCATTGTTATTTTTTAAAGAGGTGGTTGGGCAAACAGATTCTGTCATTGGGAGTTTTGTGTATAAAAGGCTTGTTCTGTTCCCAAATCTCTTTTCCTTATATGTGGATTATTACTTAAGGAACAGGGCGAATAATCACATCTGATGCAATTGGCATCTCTTTTTAATTACATTTATTCTGAAAACAAAAACCTTGTGCTACAGATACCACATATTTAGGAAACACTGCCGTGGGAGAATAACTCAAAAATGTTTTATTTAAATTAGAAACAGCTCTTGTAAATTTGGGTCTGCCTTTGATTTAGAGAAAGCCATAAAAAGCAATGACAGAATTTTGGCTTGCTCTCTTTTGTCTCTTCTTTCAAAGAGAAATACAATCATATTTCTTTCCCATATTAGTTTCCAGTTATGGAGGGAAGTAATTGATGGGCTGGTGAACTGCTCATTAGTGCTCAGGTCTCTGCTTGGTATGCCGAGAAAGACACTTACGTTGAAACTGCTGCAGAAGAACTGGGTAAGTTTGCCTGTCAATTCAGTAGCTCTGACTCTAAGAAAATGCACAGCTATGCAACATTAAGAATGGTCACAGTCCCTGCTTGATTCAGGTATAAAGTCAATATTGTCCCTGTTTCTTAAATTGCATTTAAAATTTTACTAGTGTTTCCAGCTTACTGCTTGCCAGAAGGTGGTTTCACTAATCAGAAAGGCCAGTAAAATAATTGCTAATCCTAAATGGAAGAAAATTATTTTGGTTATTTTCCAGCTGAGATAAAATCAGCTGTTGCAAAGGCTGCCAAAGAAGATCGGAAAGTTCAGAAAGACGATAAGAAAACTGCTTTGAAGGAAAAGGAAAAAGGAAAGGCAACCAAAGAGGTAGATATATGATTGGTACCTTCAAAATTAATATAGAAAATGAAGCTTAATCAGATAAAACTGCATTATGCAATCTATTTCAGGCTGAAGACTACATTTGGCCTGTGGGTGGTAAACAGAGAACTTCAATGCAAAAAATAACAAAATTGAATTGAAAAGTGGGTGGAAGCAGGAAAAAACACTTCATTTAATTTCATTTAAATTTAATACACATTATATTAAATAAAGAGTTAATGTGATTACCTTCCATATATCCTTCCACTTTCCCTTTTCTCACATTAACAATTACAGGGTAATAGCAATTTGGGGGTGACATTCTGGGGATATTATATAAGGTTCTGAGAGTTCAGATTTCACATCTGTGAGATAAATGAAGGATAAAAAGAATTTTGTAGGTTTTTTTTTTTCATCTGAGTTCACCCTGCTGTTGGTTTCAGATATACACTGTGGTATTTGAAGCTATGCAAATCAGATTGTTCTGATCTCCATTTGGTGTAATTGCATCTTTCTTAGCAAGAACGCACAAATAGCCGAAAAGGCAAGGGAAAGGACGAGAAGAAAGCAAGGACTCTCACAAAGGAAACGAAGGACGCTATCTCTTTTTCAATCGAATCTTCAGAAGTAGAACTGCAGTTACGCCGAGAACAAATCGATCCAATTGTGCAGGAAAAATACCGTGAAAAACTCTACGTTGAAGTAAGTTTGTACATACACCTTACAATAGGAAAAATACTAAACTACAAAACAAAAACAACAATAAACCAAACAAAACTTAACAGCAGCCCCAAATTTACAAGAGTAAAAAGCCTGAATGAGCAGAAAAGCCTTTACTTGATACCAAAAGATCACAGCTCCTTGGTGGTGGGCAAATAGCACTGGGAACATTCCAGTGACTATAACCCTTTGTTCAACTTGTTCCCCTTGTGGTGTGTTATGTCAGAAGAGATAACAGGAGGATGCTTCATACAGTTATTAAATAGCACTGGGAAGACTAGAATCCTACAGTAGCCATATACATGATTACCGAAGGGTTGAATACTAGTTTCTCAGGGCCACTCTCTGCAAATTCCTATCCAGACAAAAGTAAAACAGAGGCACTATCAAGTACTGCCTCCATGCAAACTCGGATGACTAATTTAAAAGGATATAATGGTTGCTGAGGTCAAACATGGCTCAGAAATAAGGAGAATGAATCATATAATACAGACATTGCACCAATATATTACAAAATAGGGAGTAATATAGTCACTCCTTCTGGCTATAGTTGTTTTAAGCTGCCAGAGTTGTTTAACATGGGCAGCCATATACATCTTTTAAATAAATACAATCTCCTCCTTTTCTGTCTTCACTAAAAAACAAAACTTCCTACAGTTCACTAGTATTTTGCTATTAAATATTCCCAATTAAAATACATATATATGCTTTTATTTCTTTCGTAATTTAGTAACAAAATGGATGTATTAAAAGGAAAAAAAATCCTTGACAAAAAGGGTTTAGTATAAGCATATAGCAACTTTCCCTGGTTAGGTACTCTCCAATATGCTGTACTTGTGCTCTCAAAATCCCTAGCCCGTGTGAAGTTATGCTGTGGGCCAGGTTTCAGTTCCTTACAGAGATAGTATACAAACTAGGCTGCAAAGCCATAACTCCAGGGCAAGTATGTAGAAATAACAATTGATTCCTGCTACACAATAACTTTAATAGCATAAGGAACAGTTATACTATACAAACTTTACTCATTTTATATCAAGCATATGGAACAGATTATTATAGCTACGTAATGCTTTCCAGGCATATGTTCTCTAGCTGACTTCTCTAATTTGGCACCCTTCAGATGTATTATTTATTGGATTTCAGTGTCAATATTTTTCAGATAGGAACTGTACATTACATTCAGGTATGGAGCAACAAAGTCAGTTACCAAATGTGTGATATAAACTATTGCATAATACCCTCCCTGGCAATGTTTGTTCTGGAAGAGTAAAATAATTTGAAAAAATATGTCATATGTAGTATGTCCACATAGACTCAATATTTACTTCTAAATAAACAAAAGCTCATTTGAGTTTGATCTTTCATTCAGGTTTATGGACTCCTGAATTCAATGGTGAACAAAATGGTTTTCCTCTTTGAGACAGTAAAAAAGAATACTCTAGAGAAGACTAAAGCATCCTTTGTCTAAATGGTAATTTTATAACAAAATAAATTATATATGTAAACACATATAAATAGTATCAAAGAAGTTTTATTTATGAAAGACTAGAGATTAATTGTGTCTCCCCTGCAGGCTTTTGTATAGACAAATATATCTGAATACAGTAAGTTCTCTTGCCAGCTGAAAAATAATAACTAGGTATATGAAGTCAAAATTTTACCATATTGATGGTATATGGAAGTATTTTTGGTAACCACATTGGCCCAGTGGAAATCTTTAAGAGCTGTGCAAGTGAGTGAAATGGATTTATCCGTCTACATACTTTTCTCATTCTCTCCCCTCTCTTCCCCTCCCCCCTTCTCATGAGGTTAAGGCCTCTATTTAGTAGTCCTTATCAAATTCACAGTTGTTCCACTTCTGTTATCAGCAACAGAAATATCATTGTCACTAAGGAGCAGTGAGATATGGGAACAGAGACTTAAACTGCTTCACTGTCTTTATTAAGACAGTTAATTTATTTATTAAGACAGGTTGCCAGTTGCCCTCCGGGTGCGATTCAAGGTTCTGGCGTTAACATTCAAAGTCCTTCATGGCATGGGTCCGGGGTACTTGCGGGAGTGTCTCCTGCCGATATCAAATACCGATCGCCCTGTGCGTGCACACAGGCTGGGACTCCTCGGGGTGCCGTCCGCACGACAATGTCGGCTGGCGGTGCCCCGGGGAAGGGCCTATTCTGTAGCGGCTCCTGCCTTATGGAATCAACTACCCGTTGAGCTCCGGTTGGCTCCCGATCTCTCCTCTTTCCGGCACGATCTAAAAACCTGGTTATTTTTACAGGCTGGGCTGGACTGACCTCCTGGGGGGAGGGGGGATTTTTAATTGGATTTTAATTGGGTTTTTATTATTATTTGGCTTGCTAGATTTAATTTATTTTTAAACTATTTATTGTGTTATGTTTTATTTGTGAGCCGCCCCGAGTCCTTTCAGAGAGTGGAGGCATATAAGTCAAATAAACCATAAACCATTAAGCTTGGTATTTTCCTGTTCTGACTCCATTCAGAAACAATCTGTTCCTGGCAGCCCACTTTATGCCTGAACTGCTGGATGATGGAGAAAAAGTAAGTAGAGTGATGATAGACCACAAAGAGAGCAATTGAGAGCCATATGTGGTCTACAGCTTGCCCATATGTATTGTATGGGAATATCTAGTTCCTACCATCACCGTCACATAACTGACTGTAAGGGTACTTCATGATTTTTATTTGGATTGATTATTGGATGCTCACCAGACAAATACAGCTCTCAAACACCCACTTTGCCATGCTGATAAATCCAATGTTGCCATGGAAGTCAATAAATGTCTCAGCTACTTTGTCTTGGAGGGATATAATATGAACAGGGGAAGAGATTTTTGCAAGTCCCTTTCCTCTTTCTGCTGTGTACTTTTCAGCCAACTTTAAACATAAGTAAAGTCAATGAGACCTTATCTTAATCACCCAGAATTGGAAGGGGTCATGTATGTCATCATCTCCAACTTCCTGTTCCATCCAGGAATGATAAAAATATCACTGAAAGATATGCGCCCCTACCTGGACCCAGATGCCCTACGTACGGTCACTCATGCGCTTGTCACTTCCTGTTTGGACTACTGCAATGCTCTCTACATGGGGCTGCCCTTGAGGACCACCCGGAGGCTTCAACTGGTCCAGAATGCAGCGGCGCTGGTTGTGGTGGGAGTGTCCCGATACTCCCATGTGACACCCCTCCTGCGTGCGCTGCACTGGTTACCGGTTGCCCTCTGAGTGAGATTCAAGGTGCTGGTTTTGACCTATAAAGCCCTTCATGGCTTAGGACCGGGATACTTACGGGAGACCCTGCTGCCAACGACTATTTCCCAACGCACTGTACGCTCTCATGGACAGGGCCTCCTTGGGGTCCCGTCAGCCAGACAATGTCAGCTGGCGACCCCCAGGGGTAGGGCCTTCTCTGTGGGAGTACCCACCCTTTGGAACCAACTGCCCCTGGAGCTCTGGGTGGCCCCTGATCTCCGCTCCTTCTGCCGGGGCCTAAAAACATGGTTATTCCAACTTACTGACCTGGACTGAGGATGGGCTATATGGGGAATTTTTAGAATTGTTTTAATGTTTTAATTATATTTTGGGTTTCTATGAGATTTGATCTTCTTTTGATTGTATATTTATATTGTTTTACTGTACGCTGCCCTGAGTCCTTGGGGAGATGGGGTGGCTTAGAAATCCAATAAATAAATAAAATAAATAAATAAATAAATAAATAACCCCTGCTCAAACACAGATAGCAAAAGAAAGCCCATCACTTCAGTATGTGATTTGTTCCATTATCAAACTGATCTTTCTGTTGGATTTTTTTTCTAACATTCAAACAAAATTTGCCTTCTTGCAGCTTCAAACCATTTTTTCCAGATCTCCACTCTGCAAGGAGAGTGAAATCCTAACTTTCTTTGTGATACCCTTTTTGATATTTCAAGCATGATATCATGTCCTCCCTCATTTTTCTCAAAGTTAAACATAACTAGTTCCTTTAATCACTTTTTTAGGATTGTTTTGGATCCCTTAATTATTCTTCTGTCAACCTGTTCCCGTTTATCTGAATCCTTAAAGTGTGACATCCAGAACTGGAAACAGTACTTGAGGTGGTATCTGACCAAATCTCCCTGTGACTGAAAATTATGAGTCTGTCAATACAACACAAAATCACATTTGTCTTTTTAAGTCCCAACACACTGCTGCAAATAGTTTGCTTTTGTATCACAGATGTTAGAAATTCCCACATATCTCGACTTCCATTTTCTGTTAGCATTTCCTGTCCTGCAATCCTATTTTTTATTTATTATTAAATTTATTTGCTGCTGATCTCATTTTATTTTGAAGTGACTATTTTTCATTGCTCTAAAAATATAAAAACCTGCTTTTTAAATATTTCAAATCTAACCAAATCTAACCTTTAAAATCAAGAATTCCAGCATGTACCTGTCACATTCCCTCACTATTCCCGTAACCTCCGCTTCCTTGACTAAAGGTACATCCATCAATCCTAATATTAGCTTGAAGTTATATTGAAGGACCCATGCTTCCTCTTCTCCCTTGCCTATGGTCAAGTGTTATAAAGTGGTGTTTTCTATCTTCCAGCACAAACCTTGCAAATGTGCCATATGTGCTGGTTCAGAAGTGATTGTGGTGATGGTAGAGCCAGCAAAGTGAAGAAGCCTCGACCAATTATCCTGAAGGATGAAAAAAGCTCCAGAAAGAAGTCAGTGTCTTTCTAGAAGAGCATGTCATCCTAACAGCAGCAGAGTTATGGGCTGGAGCGTCACTGCAGGGAGAGGAGGGAAACACCAGCAAAGTGCTTCTGGCCAGGAGGCAAGGAAGAGCTCCCCCCCAAAAAACCCCCAGATGCATCTTACAAATATTGGCAAGGGCTGCCAAGAATAATTTCACTGAAAGAAAAGAGAGCTTGAGTGACCTGAGCAGTCAGCTGCTGTTCACCTACCAAATTCTGCCTGGAGGAGTAAAGTCCTGCTTTGAAAGTTACCAAGAACACTCCCCACCCTTCCCTAGTTGCCAGTTCTCCCTGCCCCCAGAAAGAATTCCCTCATCCTTTCTATTATGAAGGCAGTTGGTGCTTGTTTTTCCTACCTGGCAGGTGGGAGGGAAAAACAGGATACAAATCACTGTACCTTAATTTGCCTCTAATAAAACTGAGAAAAGCATCACTTATCTGTCTTGTTAACAGGGCAGAGTAGTGGCTGGCTATCAATACAGAGCAAACTGATGCTGGTATTCTTTCTGTTGCCTCACAGGCTGGTGGAAAACACATTAAACCATACACCCTTAGTTTTCCTTATTGATTAGGATCAAAAGGATGTGCTCTTGTGCCTTCCTTTACCTTTTGAAAGAAACAGTTGTTATATATACATTTCCTGGAAGAATCATATTCAGCAAAGTTTCTCTCCCAAAAATGCAATTAAAATCCATCCCTACTACTTCATCTTTCCTTGCAAATATGCAGGAATGGAAATCTTCATACGATCTGAGGCGATGGGGCATGGGGAGAGCTATAGTATAACCTGTTTCTGCTTTGGTTTGGTATTTTCCAAGCTTCTTGCTTTGAAAGAAAATATTTGAAAAGTACAAATACAACTTTTTGATTTTTTTGTGCAAATAGCATGTATTGGATACCTTGATACAAAGTATAAATTTGCATAAATTTATAAATTAAGGACCATATCCAAAATCTAGGGATAAAACTTATTTTTCAAGGAATTTAACTAATGGCCAGCTTGGATTGTTCTATAATTCCAAATATTTCAGATGCCATGGATAAGCTTTATAATATTTTAAATAAAATTTCCCCTCACCTCTTTACATGTCTGATCTCTATTCTGTCATCTGTTTCTATTAAACAATATATCCATTGCTAATTGCAGAACTTGCATCACAACTAATAAGCACCTGCTATGTTTAAAGCAAGAAATGGAGATCAGCCATTTAAAAAAAAATTTATTCATATTTATATCCCGCCCTTCTCCGAAGACTCAGGGCGGCTTACAATTTTTGGAGCGCAACCCAATGCGCTCAGCAATAGCCTTCATTCCATTGTATATGCCTGCTTATTACTAAGCGGCATTTTTACGAAGTCAGCTTATTGCCCCCAACAATCTTGGGTCCTCAATTTACCTACCCCGAGAGGATGGAAGGCTGAGTCAACCTTAAGCCTGGTGGGATTCGAGCCTGCAATAATTACAGGCAGCTGGAACTAAGTGCTAGGCTATTAACAGTCTGCACCACCAAGGCCTATGACATGCATCCCATTTGGGAGCCATGACATGCATCCCAAAATTTTTGCAAAATCATTTGTTTCAGGAGAATGGGTCAAACGGCTTTTCCAAGTACTTGGAGAGAGAAAGTAGGCTGCTGAGCATGCCCTCCCCGCTCAATTAAAATATATTATCCTCAATCAAGTGAAAAGAAACAGTCTTCATTAAAAACCAGGGAGCAGGATTTTGGTATTCTATCTATGTCTCTGGCTATTTGGCCTTCAACTTCTACAAAACTCTAGTCAACACTGCTTGAAGTATATAAAAAGATCTGGGCTACAGAATGAAAACTTTAAAATAGAAAATCCGAGATCTCTGCAGACCCCAGCTGAGAAAAGGCCAGTGATAAATGTAGCCATAATAGCTTCTTTCCAAAGCTGCTTTGGTATAGATGCTCAGTCTTTGCAAATTCCGTGAACTATAATGTCCTGGGAGCAACCTATTCTGCCCTCTTATTAATCAAATTCTGGCATTGCCACAGTTAGTTTCTGCATTTGATGGTCCCTGTAATCTACCTCTAGTGCCCTCTGCATTTTGCCATTTGCTGTAATCTCGCAATCTCCGGGAAAAGCCCAGATGAATTATCAGCAGCTGACCAACCTTTCCGGAAAGATCCAGGACAACAGCAGCAGTGGCCCCATGCGGGACAGTAGCAACACTCTGCATCCTGATAGGTGTCTCTGTGAGAGACCTGCCATCCTACACGAGGTCTCAAATCCGGCGCCTCCCCTCCCCTTGCTTCTTTGGCAGTCTTACTTCGGCGGGCCCATCCAACTCCACACCCCACCTCCCAATTGCCCAGATATGAATTGCAGCTGGCTTCGGAAGGATTTCTCCGGACCTGCTGCTCCCTAATAACTTTCCCCAGTGGAAAGGGAAAGCTAAGGACCTTCCTGAGCTGTAGGGCCCTGGGTTGGTGGGGGTGGGGTGGGAGGAGACGCTTCCTTACACCGGCGCGTTACCCACTAGCGGGCGTTTCGACAACGCAGAGAAGTCTCGAGTTTTGGTGAGAAAAGGGATCAATCAGTTCGCAGGTTTAGTGCGCCCAGAAAGGTGAAGATTATTTTCACTCCGTAGAATATGGGGTTTCCACTATAAGGAAAAGTGGGCACAGTGGGTGAATGCGCGCGCACGAAAACCACCCGCCTCCGAGTCAAATGGGACGCGAAAAGGCAAAGACGCTGGGAGAGAGATTTGGGGGCAGGCGGCAAGGGACGAGGAAGAAAGCTCTATAGAGGCAAAGCCGTTCCCTCGCTCGTGGGAATGGCTTCACCTCCGTTTCAGTGCGGCTCCCACGCAGTGGCGTATTAAGCAGACTAAGCACGTGCTTAGGGCACCAGGCCCAAAGGGGGCACCACAAAAACTTTTATGTAGCCTAAGCTTGGCTTCGTTTGTACAGTATGCTGTTTGTACAGCAAGATTTGTCAGTGCTTAGGGCACCAGTGAGCCTTAATCCGCCACTGCTCCCGCGTCAAAATCCCTGAAGAGAGTTGAGAAAGCATCAACCGCATGGTGGGCGGCCTCTCTTGCAGCTTTAGGTTTCTGGCGGCAGAAAAGACCAGCGAGCTTCCCTCACAGCTCCGATGCAAAAAGCAGTGAGGGGCTGGCCTGATCCCGGCCGCTTTATCCTTTCGCGCCCGCTGAAAACACCGCCGAAACACGTGAGTCCCTGGCTCCTCTTTCATAATATCTTGGGCAGATCTCCCTCCAGGTTTCCGGAGAGAAGGCGCGAAAGTACGAGGCGGGTTTCGTCAAAGGGTAGACAAGGGTGCCCAACGCCATTACCAGCAGCAGCGTTGCAGCCGCCGTGTGTAGGACTCGCACGGGGCTCCAGCGATGATTGGAACAGTCCCGTCCGGCGAACCAAACAACTTTCCACCGTGGCGGGCAGACCAAGCTTCCTCCCACCCAGAACGCGCGCGCACCTGGCCTTCCTGACGCGGCGATGGAAAGGCGGTGCGCCCTACCTACGCGCCAGGTACCCGGTGCGCGGGTTAGGCGCGGAGCGCTGCGCTGACGAATCCGGGTTGGGATCGCTCTGGGCACGGATAGGCTGCAGTAGCAGCCAAGGAGGACCTCGCCACCTGCCGTCCAAAGCCCCTGGAGAGAAGAGCGCGGCGAAGCCCGAGGTGAGAAGGCCCCTCCTCCTTGCCGCAGCTCCGCCTTCTCCTCCTCCTCCTCCTCCTCCTCCGTTGGTGATCTCTTTGCATCTGTTTCTAGCAAACCTGATCCATCCCCGCTCGCTCTTGCCCGATGGCGCTGCCTAACCAAGCCCCGGCGAAGAGCAGGAACCCGAGGCAGCAGGTATGACGGCGGCAGCGGCTTGGTTGGGAAAGTGGTCCGGGAAGGGAGGAGGGAGTGAAAGGAAAGTTCTGGACGCCGAGAGCTCTCCTGACTGCAGTGAAGCCCGCTCGGAGGGTCGGCAGTACTTTGGCAACACTCAGCAGCAAGGACGCTCCCCACCCCCACCCCGTGCCATCCCCTCCCCCACCCCGGGCTCCCCGCAGTACATTGCCGCCGCCTGAAGTTTTCAGCCGCGTCGGGAGATCTTCGCTTCTTCCTTCCTTTCTTTCCCGCCGAGGATATTGCCCTAAGCAGGGCAGGGAGAGGAGACTTCCCTCGCTCGGTATCGGAATGACGGTGGTGTGGCCGGAAGCCTGGGATAGCCGGTCGCCTTCCTCCCGGCCCTTGCGGGTTGCGGTGTCCTGAGGCCGCTGGTTCGCGACGGTCCCCGCTTACCCCCTCCCCCTCCCCGTTCCCCTCCCCGGCGTATTTAGTTGGAAAATTTGGGGCCTCTGCTAGGCAGCGGCTGCCTCCAGCAACTCCTCTGGATTTTCCCCAGGTGCGTACGTGTGTTCCCCCGCTGGTAGGCAGGTTGTGCATGTGTGTTCCTAATCAAACCGGCACCTCAGTTCCCTACCCCTTGTCCATTTGCCTGTGGCTGCCTCTGGCTCAGGGACCGGATCGGGATCGCGGCAAGGTTATGTAATGACGGCTGTTCTGGCTGATGGGGCTGGGCTGCCTGCCGCCTCGTCGCATGCGCGCACGGAGGGTAGAGCGGTGAGTGCCCGCCGAGGGTCCCGAAACACGTGGCAGCCCGTGAGCGGGACCACCCACTAGTGCTCCTGACCTGAGGAGAACGCCTCGCAATCAATCCAAGTTTCCCCTCGGTGCCTCAGCTGGGGAAGGTCCCTCTTTCAGAGGTGCCATCAGAGGTGCCATCAATGTAGGAATCCTCGGGGAAGAAGCCCAGAGCCCCCTCTGGCAGAATGAGCGCATCTATTGCAGCGGGGCTGGTTTGCTTGCTTGCGTTATGAAACCATTGAAGTCACTTTTGCCGGCAATGTGTTTTGTGTTTTGGGTCAGCTCTACTCTGTGGAAAGTCGACATTGTTTTCACTCTACCAGTTTCAGCCTTTCACCTTAATTATTAAAGTCCCTTCAGTCCCTTCCAATCAATGGAAGGTTGTTAAGAGTTAGGTGCCAGTGTAGCAGCTTCCTTAAAGGATGAGGAAGTCGGTTTGGTGCCTTGACTTCTCAGAGAAGCAGTGGGGATAAACAAAATAAAAGAAGAGGAAAAGTTCTTGAAACAGGAGTCTCCCTGGAGAAATTTATTCTCGGAAGCCCTGAATTTGTTGGGGGAGTTTTAAAGACAACTGCTTGAACCCAGTGATGTAGGCATCCTTTCCTGCTTGTTTCCAGTGCTTGAGGATGGTACTTTGCTAGAAATTGCTTCCATCCATTTACTACCACATCTGAGAAAAAAAAGGCTTCTTTCCATCCTTAGTTTTACAACGCTGTCAGTGCTTTTGATGCCCAAGTCAAGGAAAAGTCCTTTACTCTGAGGAACATGCACTTAATCATACTTTTCCCTCTATGAGGAGAGAACCAAGGAAGAAAAAAGAAGAGCAGCAAAGTTTATATGGGTTGCAAAATAGCCTGTTTCACCTCTTCTTTATGTCCTTTCTCGTCCATATTTTCTTCCCATTGGTGGTATGCTTTCCCTGGGTTTATCTAGTTCTGAAGTTAGGACTATTTTCCTTTCTCTGACGGGGACTAAAATATGGATGATGCTTCAAAAAATAAGACAAGATATTATTGGGCAACTCAGAAATGATGAACCACTCTACCAGGAAATGCTTTTCCCAAGCCTTGCATGTTAAAAAAAAAGAGCTGGAGCCCTATGGGAAGGATGCCTTCTCTGGTTTGTTGCAGCTGAGAAAATCTGGCATCAGGATACAGGAGAGTTTGTCCTGCCATTCCCTATTGACTGGGTGGCAGCTCTTCTTCTGGAATGTGTCATGAACATAAGGAATTCTTGGCAGTCTGGAATGATTGCTGCTTATGCTCTTCACTGCCTCCTGTTCCCTTCTTGATGGCTCTTTTATTCAAGGTCACTGCAGTAATTTCATATGTGGCTGCCTGGTGCTGCTGTCTTATCTACCACACCGTTTCTCTTTCTCTCTCTTTGCATTCTGGGAATATTGTGCTCAATAAAACCTGCTGCTTTTAAACACCCTTGGCAGCACTCCATAGGCAAAGACGTTCTTTCTTTGCTACCTCTTGTTTCTAGAGCTAAAAAATGACAAGTTACAAGGCTTGTGCTGGCCTTGAAAGCAGCAAGTTCTTCAGTGGAAACGTTTTTCTCCCCTCCCCCCCCCTAAATCTTGGATATATGCAAGCTAAAATTACAAGGTATTCTGCACAATTCTCAGGGCGTAGGAAGAATTCAAAACTGCCCATGTTCCGGTGCTCTGCTTTGGTCCATGCCAGTCCAAAGCAATCCTTACAACTGGGGTGGGTACCACATTAACTCCTGCATCCCAGTATTTTGCTAGATTTTCTTTATATTGTGAATGAAGCTCCCTAGAAGGTTTCTAAAATGGATGTGTAGTCGATACTCCTGGTGCCTGGCACTCCTCAAGAGGATGGGACCCAACATTGTCTAGAAGAAAGATTCTGACCCTACTCCTCAAGTTCCAATGATTATTTTTCAAAAGCACTAATAGAGTATTTGCTTCAGGAGGAAGAGGAGGTAGGCTTTTTAATCATAGCCTTTTAGAAATTC
Organism: Naja naja; assembly: GCA_009733165.1. Lineage (NCBI taxonomy): Eukaryota > Metazoa > Chordata > Lepidosauria > Squamata > Elapidae > Naja > Naja naja. Next base: position 136,663,584 of record CM019149.1, read on the forward strand.
AGGAGATCTCTGGAGTTAGCTGTTTACCTTTGGTGGGATGCTGCTCTGCCTCTTTTAGTTGTTCCTCCATGATTGGCCTTTTAGGTTCAAACTTCAATACTTCATCACTACCTTTTCTTCATTTATTTCCCAGCATGCTTAAGGCTAAGGCCTCATTTGGCCTCCAGCTTGTTCTTCAACCCTTTGCCAATACCGTTTGGTATTTTCTGCCATGCAGTTTTTTGCAGGTTGGGATAGAGAACCTATCACTTTCCAGATGTGCAATTTCCAAAATTGCCTCCACCATGGGCCTTGATGGCTTAAAATTCCCACGAAGGCCAGCAATATCCTTGCTGTTTCGGTGATGAGATCCTTAGCATCGATCATTTTTAAAAGTATAAAAGGTGATGAAAATCTGCTGGACCAGAAGGAAAATGATCTGACCAAACCATTGTCATTTTCCAACACAGTATATAAATCAGTCTCTTTCCCACACAATTTTATATAGTATTTTGATGTCTGTATTTATTTCCCCTTCCTTGTGCATTTCTTTATTTTCCTGCCTTGCATTTCTCTGTAAGGAGCACACCCCAAACCTTGCCATTTCCGATTTTTTTTCATTTTTCTTTGGATTAGCTGACAGTAACTATGGCACTAAACTATTAGCAAACACTGCTGTGGCTACCATATAAATACTCAATGCTTCTCAGTCCCATAATTCTATGTTCCATAGGGCTGCGGTCACACAACAACTTAGAAACTGACAACTTGCTGATGGCTCTCAAAACAGTTGAGTCATCATGGCCACTTTGTGTGGCCTGTCCTTAACTTTGTAGCTAATGCAAGTATGTTAGCTTTTGCTATGAGTTATCCATTCTCCAGTGATTCTATAGCATACTAAGTATATTAAGTTCAAACACCAGTCAAATTAGTTGCATCATATTCAATTCAAATATGTGGCTCCCCCTTTTTTTCAGCATTGTACAGAATTGGTGTGTACCAATTCTGTACAGTGCTGTGTTTGGCTTTAGTCATTTTTCCTGGCACCACTATGTTCTAAAAACAGTAAGTAGGTTGGATTGTGTACAGAAATCAATATAGGGAAATGACTTTTAAAAGAAACTCTGCTAGCCATGTATTTCCAGATTCTGCATCCCTGACTCACTGTCATTTCCTTTGGGTGGAGAAGAATATCTCATGTCTCACCTTGGGTTAGGATGGAAGAATATATCCAGGTTGTAGGTTTTGCAAAAGTTGGAGTTGCCCTAGAGAGAAATGGATATGACTCATTAAATTTTAAAAGACATTAAACTAACAAGCCCAAATATAAGACATAACAAATGGATATGACTCATAGTCATACATTCTCTGGTCTTTGTTTTATGACTATAAAACTATAAAATATTTCAGTCATGGAGAAAAATAAAGTTATGTATGAGGTTTAATTCTGAGTAATTTAAGAAAGCAAGGTGTGAAAGCAAGGAGTTAAACTACTGAATTGCAATGAATTCCCTATAAAGCTGGGGTGTCAAACTCAAGGCCCAGGGGCTGGATCTGGCCCACGGGGTGCCTAGATTTGGCCCACGGGGCTGGCTTGGAAACAGTGAAGGACTGGCCCGTGGTGCCTCTGCCAGCGAAAACAGAGCTCCTGGAGACCACGTGCAGCCCTCACAAGCTCCCTTTTCACTGGCAGAGGATTGCAGGAGGCACTTGCAGATGGAAACAGAGCTCACAAGGACCATGTACGGCCCTCCCAAGCTCCGTTTTTAATGACAGAGGGTTGCAGGAGGCTGTCGCAGCTGGAAACAGAGCTTGGGAGCTGTTTTTGTTGGCAGAGTGCTCGGGCTGCCATAGGTGCCCCCTACACGAGAGATATTGAACTGGCCATGCCCACCTCAGCCATGCCCCCCTGCCCCACCCAGATCAAACATATTGTGGCCCTCAATGAAAATGTGTTTGACACCCCTTCTATAAGCTCCTCTAAGGGTTTACATTTAAGACGTACACATAATTAAGATTTCAAATGATCCCCAGCTACAGAATTGGAAGACCTTTGGTCCATAGTTTCATTATTGGCTAAAGAAATCCAGAGGACAATGTTACTTGTTAGTCTCCCAACTAAGAAAAAGATTCAAACTATTGAAAGATGTAACTATTTTCTAATCTTCCAAGTATACAATAAACAAATATGACTTAGAAAATTTGAGACCTCATAAGTGAAGATCAAATGACAGCATCTGATTCTTGCTGGATGGCAATTAGATTTTACAATTAATGTACTTGTATTTTCAGAACATTCAAGCTGCCCCAATAACTGTCATGTGAGATGTTTTTCAAAGAGTGATGATAGAGACATATGAATCAGCTGATGGGCAGTGCATTTTGAGAAAGGTTCTAAGTTATTACCAAAGTTGGAGTCAGCAGTAAAGTCTCCTGAGGACAGACATCAACTTTTGCCTTCTTCATCCAGTTTCATGGAGTCATCTAAATCAGAGGCCTCCAATCTTTTGGGTACCGGGAACCGGTTTTGTGGACAGAGATTTTTCCATGACTAGAGGGGTGTGTGGTTTCATGTGCTGCATGCATCCCACGGATGGGGCTTCACTTATTTTACACGGCCCAGTTTCTAACATGCCATGACCCGGTGCCAGTCCATGGACTGGGGTTGGGGACCCCTGACTTAGATTACACTGGGCTTCTGTGATGTACAAGGAACATTTCCCAGGTATTCTTCCAAAGAAATAAGAGATAAGATGACCTTTATTGTCATTTTTTACTATGAGCACACTGGCCCACATTAAAAATGAACCCTTTCTACATCCACTTGCCTGTGAAGAAATCCCTCTCTCTACTAGTTGCCGGTCTCCCCCTGAGCTAGATTCAAGGTAGTGGCACTTATATGCAAAGCTTTGAATAGCATAGAACCATATCATTTCAGAAAAATCTCCAGTTACATCAGCCTCCACTCTGATACAAGACCACACCCTTCTCTTTGCTGCCATCTAGTAGTCAATCAGGATTTTGCAACCTAAATGTGTTAAATGTAATTTTAAGAGTCTTTTAAAAAACTTTTTTCTTTGCCTTTTTCAGTCACAAACTCCTGTTAGTCTTTCTGATTAAATTTATTGCGGTTCTTATGTTATTTATTTAAAACTTTTACATATCCACTCATTTTATGTCAAACTCGTGCTTTATGCTTTTAAAATCTGTTTTTATTGTCTTTTCTTTGAAATTTATGATTGCTATATGTAAATACTGGAATTGTCTATAAACATGCATCAGTACAAGCATACAATTTATAAAGGCAAAACAAAGGCTATTTTAAAAGAGTTTTCAACCTTTTCTATCTGTAGTTTATTGATTTGTATTTCGTGTTTCTAAACTGCCCATCTCCTTTAAAGAGGGGGCGTGGGCAGTGTACAACGTAATATCTGATAAATAAAACAATGTACAAAATTAACATTAAAATTAAGTTCCACCAATGATGAAAATAAAAAGTGAATTTTTTTCAAGAAAGGAACATATAAGCAGGGGTGGGATTGTACTGGTTCTGTCCACTTCTGTAGAACCGGTTGCTCTGAAAAGCAGCAAACAGAGAGCATACATAGAACCTGTTCTATGTCTGCTGCTGTTTTGGTCCACCGCCCGCCCGGGCTCTTAGCTGACCTTTATTTCCTGCTTTTTCAATGGCAGCTGCTTTGCATGACACAGCTGCGGTTGAAAAAGCAGGAAAAAAAGGGCTTTTCCAACTACTGCGTACTTTCACGCAGCGCTGCTCAGCTGTCCGGGCAGCTCAGCAGGTCATAAATTGCACTCGCGCGACTCGTGCATGCACATGCGACGCAGAGCGACAGAACTGGTAGTTATACCGGTTGGATCCCATCCCTGCATATAAGCCATTATATTATTAACATTTCAGTGATCTATCCTGTGTCCCACTTAGATTATTTCTGAACTCCATTTGGATTCCAAGAAAACATTTAAAATTCTTCAGATCTACCTTGGCCTAAAGATTGAAAGATAAGACTGGTAAAGCTGGCACATTGACTTTAAGGGAAGTTTCTTCCCATTATTAATCTTTTCCTCGGTTTCTGGAAAAATTAAGGGTAGCTCGCTCAAAAGCACTACTTTAGATTGATGGAACTGTAGATACTCAAATACTGTATATGGAGCAAAATTCAGTGTTATTTCCCCTACCCTCCAAGCAAGGCATATTTGCTATGTGCCCTATTACAGATATCCTTGACTTACAACAGTCCATTAAGTGACCATTTGAAGTTACAACAGCACTGAAAAATGTGACTAATGACAATTTTTCACACCTATGACCATTGTGGCATTCCCCATAGTTGTGTGATCAAAATTAAGATGTTTGGCATCTGACTCATATTTATGGCCATTGCAGTATCCTGGGGTCATGTGATCCCCTTTTCTGATCTTCTGATGAACAAAGTCAATAGGGAAACCAGATTCACTTCATAACATGTCTCACTTAACAACAGAAATGTTGGGTTCAATTGTGGTAAATTGAAGACCACCTGTATATAAATCATCTGTGCAGTAGGATTTTTTTTAATTATTTTAATTTTTATTACGCCCTTCTCCGAAGACTCAGGGCGGCTTACAATTTTTGGGATATAACCCAGTGTGCTCAGCAATAGCCTTCATTCCATTGTATATGCCTGCTTATTACTAAGCGGCATTTTTACAAGATCAGCTAATTGCCCCCAACAATCTTGGGTCCTCAATTTACCTACCCCGAGAGGATGGAAGCTGAGTCAACCTTGAGCCTGGTGGGATTCGAGCCTACAGCAGTTGTAGGCAGCTGGAACTTAAGTGCAGGCAATTAGCCTGAGTCACCAAGGCCCAAGGGATTTGAGAATGAGCCCAGAAATCTGACACTGTTTACTAAGTCACTAAGTAAGAGGTGAACCCACATTCTTAGTAGGACAGAATGGGCTAAATTTTGGGGTAGAGGACATGCTGCACGAGTCAAAAAGAGGGCTGTGAAAATATTTACAGACCTCTCACATACTGGACATAAACCGTTTCAACTCCTACCCTCAAAACGACGCTATAGAGCACTGCACACCAGAACAGCTAGACACAAGGACAGATTTTCCCTGAACGCCATCACTCTGCTAAACAAATAATTCCTTCAACACTGTTCAACTATTACAAAGTCTGCACTACTGTAACTATTAATCTGCCCATTACTCCTTATCACCCATCCCCTCCACTTGTGACTGTATGACTGTAACCTTGTTGCTTGTATCCTAACAATTTTTATTGACTGTTTCCTAATATGATTTGATTGGTTATTGTACCCTATGTTGTACCTTATGATTCTTGACTCTTGAAGGTATCTTTTCTTTTATGTACACTGAGAGCATATGCACCAAGACAAATTCCTTGTATGTCTAATCACACTGGGCCAATAAAGAATTCTATTCTGTTCTAACTCCAAGGCTGCTAGGTATGGCAATAATAAGATTGAAGAATTTTCAGTTTTTCCTGTGCAGGCCTTTTTAGTAAAATAGATGCATTACATTTACTTGGAGCTTAGTACATCAATTTTGCTCCTTTTTTAATCCAAGAAACTCAGAATGTTTACTTAAGACCTTCTTCAAGCAGCAACAATTTGAATGGTTCTTCATATCCAATGTACTACCTATATCTTTGGGGGGGGAGGGAAAGTGACAGTTATCAATCCTTGCTTAGGGCATTTAATGCATGTACGTGCATACAAATCTATGAATCCTTGGCTGGGGATATGAACTGCACAGTTATCCCTATCTATTGATTCATGTAGAAATGACAAATAGCAACTAAAGTTTCAGAAGTCAGAGATGCAGAGAAAGAAATCCAGTTACAGGAGAGCTAGCTTGGAGATAAAAATGGGGAATATGATTCCTTTTACTGTATAGTATTTGGATGGAGTTGTTACGTACTTTACCAGGTCAAGTAAAATTTTGCCAGGCTACTAAGATATTTTATACAGCTTTCCATAATTCATTGTCCTACAGCTGCCTGATGAATGCTGAGAACTGTAGTCTAACGCTACAGGGAAGTTTAACCTTGACCACTGAGGAAGGTTTTTAAAAAAACATTTTCTCACTCATATGTCTTATTTTAAAAATGTTCATATAAATTTAGCCCTTTTATCAATAAAATATGATGCCGATTTTTAAATAAATGTTTTGGCTGTACTGTATTTTGCAAGATTTTAGGAGTTTAAAATATGATCTTGCTTTTGTAGACCATCATTGATTTTTGTGTTAGATTGAGGAAAAATGATTATATGTTTTTGTTTTTGTTCTCAGATACTGTAGATTAGTAAAATAAAAGAAGTATCATGAAATATGAACTCACAACACATATACTGTGTTGAATTATACAGATGCCAAATGATTTGGTGTGATGTCTAGTAACCACCTGTAAACCTGATTCCAAACTATTTTGGATATTTTAGCCACCTTACTCAGAAAAACCTAAAGTAGAAAAACATAATATGTTTTCATCCAGCTTTTGCAATATGAAAAAAGGGCTTCAGATAAAGATTGGCATTCTTATTTGAAACAGAAATGTGTTCAATCATTTCAGTGAGACCTTGATCATAGTGTAAATGGCAGTGTTTATTCACAGCCCACTCTTTGCACAGATGGTTCCTTAGTTTGGCACATAGATCTCTTTTGGTGGATAATATAATTATTCTTTCTGAGACTGCCTACTAGGAGAGAAAGCTGTTATGTACAGTACAATGGTGTGCCAGTAAATGTACAACAACCAGTTCTGGTCCATTGCTGCCACTTCCCCACCTTGCTAGCCACCAAACAACTGATCTGTATGACTTGAAAATTCCATAAATTGCAACAACTGGCTTCCATGAACCAGTATGGGCTGGCTTCAGCATATCACTTGTCCTTGTTGAGATTCACAGTCCAGGATTTTCTGATATGTATTTCTGTAACACCAAGGACTTGCTATTTTCTTATCTCCTTTCAGAAAGATTTTTCCCAGTAGAGTTGCTCATGAAATACAGTTCTGTGATAATATGGTCCATCATGCTGAAGGCCAATGTAACATAGTGGCTAAGGGGCTGAATTTGGCTGGTGACATCCAGATTTGAGTTCTCAATTACTCAATCTTGAAGGTCCCTGGATAACTGTGAACATCTCTTTTTCTCAGCCTACGGTGTAGGATTGTTATGTGGAGGAGGAAAAACCACCATGTGAGTTAAGATAAGCTCTTGGGAAAAAACTGGGTGTTAAAAAAACTATAATCATGAGATAATATGTTACCAAAGCTAACACGGGCTGCCTATTTCCTTTCTAACCATGCATTTTGAAGGTTTTTACTGGGTGGAGATAAAATATTAAAAAAAACATTCATTTCCTCTTTGAAACCCTTCAAATATCTCCAGAACCGCAGGGCTTTGTCCCACCCATTTTTATGCCCTCAAGGTGACAATAGTATATTTAGAGGGCAATGCAATATGCCCACCATACAGAATTGTACTCAAAAAGTTAGTGTACAGGTATTTCAGGAACCAAAGGAGTTTTCTATATAAATTCTGCCCAAATACTCTAGCTGAATAACTCATGGCTGGCTTAGAACTATCTGGAACAGCTCTATGATTTGAAGACATAACATAGAAAAATGGAGTAGAAGGGGAGGGATAGAAAGGAAAAAATGCATTTTTCCCTTGACTGGATAAAATAAAACAACTGATCAGCTAAAATGGCTGAACTGAACCATAGTTTTAATACTTTCCATTTCTTGTTTTCTAGCTCATTGTGGAAACTGAAGAATTAGCACTTCTTAACCAATCACTCTGAAGCTTTGATTCTTCCCTGGGGCCTCTCAAGTTTTCTTCTTTGGATAATTTCTTTCTGCAAGGTGAGGTCTGTTTTCTCCGGTTCAGCCATGACGACCTCTGCCTTGCGTCGACAAGTGAAAAACATTGTGCACAATTATTCTGAAGCAGAAATCAAGGTGCGTGAGGCCACCTCCAATGACCCCTGGGGACCCCCCAGCTCTTTAATGTCTGAGATTGCTGACTTGACCTTCAACACAGTGGCTTTTGCAGAGGTCATGGGTATGATCTGGAGGCGGCTGAATGACAGTGGCAAGAACTGGCGTCATGTCTACAAGGCCCTGACTCTTCTGGACTACCTCATTAAAACAGGCTCAGAGAAGGTGGCTCATCAGTGCCGGGAGAATCTGTATACCATTCAGACTTTAAAGGAGTTCCAGTACATAGACCGTGATGGCAAAGATCAAGGCATCAATGTTCGTGAAAAGGTGAAGCAGGTGATGAGCCTGCTGAAAGATGAAGACAGGCTGAAGCAGGAGAGAGCCTATGCCCTGAAAACCAAAGAGCGGATGTCCGTTGAAGGGATGGGCATTAGCAGCAGCAATAGCAACAGCCACCAGCTTGCCTATGGACGGCGGGCATCTCAGTATGGCGATGACTACAGCAGATCAAGAGGTTCTCCATCCTCCTTTAATTGTGAGTACTGCAATGGTATGTGGCCGTGCCACCTTTTCTCTGGTAGATCAAGTCATCTTTGCCAAAGGAAACTTGAAAACGTATAATCTAATTTGTGAATGCTTTCAGGGGGACTAGTGATCCTGTAGTAAAGTTCGTAGACATCTTGACCAACAGTTGCAATACACTGCAATGTAAAGATGTAAGCGTATGCTTTTGGAGGCAATTGTTTGCAACACTGCCTGAAATGATTCCAAATTTCTACCGTTTATCGCAATGGAGCTTGAGAAATGAACTTGGCAAGTACTAAGTAATATTTGAGGGTCACAGATTGCTGATAGTAGGAATGGGCACAGATTCAAAAGGCCCATGGATAAAAACTGTTCCAAGTGTGTAGTTTTTCTTTATTCCTTGACATTTCCCCCAGTATCTTTTATGAAACTACAGCCAAACCTTCCTTGTTTCTGCCATCCTTAAGCAGAATTTTTATAGGTCTTTGCATAGCTTTTACAACCTTGATATGAAGTATAGTTTCATTCTGTTGAATGCAATTAAAGAATCCTAGATAAATCCTAATAGGTTGGACTCCCTAATCCTGTAGGGGTATGTTTAGCTGAACAAAATTACGTATATTTCCACTTGAAATATTTCTGGATCACATGGAGAATATAAGATTGAATGGGGAAGCGCCATGGTGTACAGCCCTAACATTTTGCATTTTTGAAAGGTTTCAGAGGACTAAATCGTAAGAAGGATACATGGCTATCTAGGTAGTATTTAACTAAGAATCCCAGTTACTTGTGGTAACTGCATTTGCTGAGAATTCTAATATTAGGGCAGTGATGATGACCCTTTTGGGCTCAGGGTGACAAAAATTTAGAAAATGCCTAAATTTCACACTTTCTTGAACAAAGTAGAAGGATCTCCTACCCCCACCCCACCCCACCTAGCCCACCATGAACGGCAGCACTTGGAGGTAGGGCTGACGCTGGGCCTGAAATAAAGACCTGGGCCATGACTTTAGTCCTTGCAACACCGTTGCTGCCACTCAAGCCATTCCCCAAGAGGCCATTGCCCCTGTAGCCTTGCACTCCCCAGGGTCTGCCATGCACTGCTTACCTTCAGGGCAGTGTTCTCTTTCTGTTCATAGGCTCCTGCGGCCTACCTGAGACACACAAGGCTTTTATTCTTGAAGTGACTTTGAAGAATGCTCTTCTACACCCTATGAAAACTGTCTGAAAGCACAGCCTGTTCTTGCATGATTTTCAGAGGTTGCTCGACTTCCAGAATCTCTGGAGGCCAAGTGAGAGCATGCCCCATTCTTGGGCAGCCTCCACAGCCTCTGAAAATCATGTGAGAATGGGCCATGCTTTTGAGAATAGTTGTCAGGTGTTGGTAAACACTGGCATGTCACCCAAAATGTCATGGCATGTTACCTATGACAGGTGTCATAGGTTTGCCATCACAAATTTGGTGTGTGTGTATCACAGATTCCCCTTCCCTAAGGGTGGAGATTAAACAGGAGAGTTAGGAAAATGAAACAAAATTGGGTGGAAATTCTATGTTCTGTCTTAAAAGGCACTTCTTACAAGACACTGAAGTTAAAGAAAAATAGCTATTAAATTAATATCACAACTCATGGGTATCACATACAGCCACATGAATATTTTCATATTCTTCTTACTGGCAAATGCTGAACATATATACTCTTCAGAGTATCTAAATCACATTTGTTTTGTCATCTTCTGTTCTATTATCTACATTATCTGTCAATTCCTGCAAAGAACTGCTTTTTAAGAATGTTGTATATTATGAAATGGATCTTTTAGCTGTGATATATGTTCCAGTGGCCAGTTAAGCTTAAGTAGTAATTCATATAATCAGCTTCTCTCCCCTAGTAAATGATATAATAATGAAATGGGAATGGATGGTATATTTAGGCATTAAGAAGTAGCCACAAAACTGTGTGGGGAACAGATCAGCTTCCCAGACTTTTATTTCTGTCTTCTTGTCACTCTGTCTCTCTTTCCTTTCTGTTTTTTTCCAGTACTTTACAGTGTTATTAATTGAAAAGTAAACAAGACATTCGGAACAGTGAATTTGAGCAGATGCTGATGTAGTCATAAAATAAGCAAGGGGCATATTCATCTTGCAGGACTGCAATTGTTGAAATTTTGCAAGCTAAGTAGAAAGCTTGCAAAATGTTTAATTTTTAAAAAGCTCAATGTTTCTGTATAGTGTACAAAACTATCAGTTTTATAATTAACCACTTCTACTATGCCTCCTGTAGAGAATTATGGATACTGAAATGTCTTAAGTTCCTAGATTCCTTGAGTGGCTCTAAGTAACAACATTTTTTTTGTTTAGAAGTCATTGTGAATATATTCAATGAGGCTTCTGAGGTAAAAGTCCATGACTAGAAGAAAGCCCTTAGAAGTGGGGTTGCCATCTGAATAAACTAACAGAGAATTGCATTTTAATTCTATGACTTTGATGTGGATGTGGGGGGAAAAATAGCACTATTAGCATGCCAGATGTTGAGAGAAAAACCACCCTATGAGCCTAGGAGAACACATTTTTAGGCATATGGCCTTAAATCCTACACACTCAGAGTTTCTGACAGAATTTTAAGAACAGCCTCATCTGTGTGGATGGGGAAAGGGGAGTAGACTCTCTTAGCATTGTAACAAAGGCTTATATCTTTTCTATGTGCCTCACAACATCAGAAATATGACCCAAAGGAGTGGGGTTTGTGCTGTGACCCTATAACACTGCCGACAAAACCAGCAACAACATCCTGTAGATGCCACTGTTTCGAACCTTAGATCAATACCAATGTACTTTTTTTTGTTCTTCATACCACACTCAAGGAAAATGTTGCTATAGAAACAGAAGTGGATTGGAGTTTTCAAAATAAAACATAACTGCATAAAATTCCCAACATCAAGCATTTTTTTTCCCACCGTACGTGGGTTAGTCATAATCTTCAACTGTTGGACATCATATGAAATTAAAACACAGAAGGTTGGTAGGCAGAAAATGGAGGCAACCATCAGCACAGAAAGAGAATATTGTAAAAAACATATTTAGGACAGGATGGAGGACTGCTTTTCTCTTGGGGGCAGCATTTCCTTGAAAAAAAATATTACAAATAATTCCTCCCTTCTTGTGGCTTTCCATATTTCAATCCTCTGTCTCTCACTCTTCTTTCTCTTAGTATTTTTCTCTCCATCTTTTTCTCCCTATTCAGTGAGGCAGATTCAGAGTGCGTATGCTAGACAACTAAAGGGTCACTGGGAGTTGGGTGGCCTGTATATTTAATAAATTGTTATTAATAATTAACGGATAGCTTTATGTTTATGTAGTGTATATTGGAGGTGATGACCCTTTGTGTATGCAAAAAAAATTCATTTTAATGTATGCCAATTAATGTACACTCAAGTGACAATAAATTTATTCTATTCTAAAAAAAATATTCTTACAGGGGAAGCTAGCGTGATCCCCAATGACTCTGCACCCATTTTCTAAGAAACAACTATAGAAACAACTGGACTTTTTGTTAGAGCACATTTTGGATGGCTTTCGTTCTGCTTGCGCTACTAATTGGTTTTTGTCTTCGGCTTCAGCTTCTTCATCATCCCCTCGGTTCAGCTCTGACCTGGAGCAGGCGAGGCCACAGACTACTGGTGAAGAGGAGCTGCAGCTACAGCTTGCTCTGGCAATGAGTCGAGAAGAAGCAGAAAAGGTAATGGCTTTTGTTCCAAACCAGCTTCCTTAGAGCCTGGCAATTAACCAAGGGAGAGCACTAAGCATACTCACTGTCACAAAGGTTGAATGTGAGCTGAACCAAAAAGCCAGGCACAATGCAGTTGAAAATGGTAATAATGAGAAAGAATACAATGTCTTTGCTTCATTTCCCCAAGGAAGGTTTTATCAGCTTGTTGGAACCAGGCGCAAGTGCACTTTGATAAGGAAGCAACCTTATTTATTGGTTTGTTTGTTAAATTTATTTGCCGCCTACATCACCCAGGGGCTACTCCAGGCATCTTACAAAAATAAAAAATACTAAAATAAAAGGCGTGTAAACAGAGCCAAGGTACCAATAATAGAACCATAAAATAAACAATGAAAAAAAAACACGAGAATACACCCATGTGGTGACCAAAAAGATGGACAGGTGGAGAGCAAGGAGCAGAGCTAGAATCTGTCATTAATCCAGAAGCCACCTCCAGTGTGGAACTTCCCCGACTGAGTCCCCAGGCCAACTGGCAGAACCATGCCTTCCGGCTCTTGTGCAAAGATAGGAGAGCGGGGGCAGATCTTACTTTAGAAGGTAAGATGTTCCAAAGGATGGGAGCTGCAGCAGAGAAGGCTCTTCTGGATCCCGCTAGTCAGAGTTCTTTGACTGACAGGATGCGAAGTAGCAGGCCTTTCTTCTACTGTATAAGAAGTTCCTTTCTTGTGGAAGGAAGTATTTTGTTGTGAGTCCCGTTTATGTAGTAACAAAGTAGGACCAATAGCCTTAGGCACAGGTAAGGTATCCCCTCCTTGTTATCAATTAAAGTTAGTTCCATGTTCAGGTAGTCTTGACTTATCCCCGGTTGCTTAGCACTGTTGAAAGTTACAACCTACCTAAAAAGGGGACTGAAAAAAAGGAAGTTCCAATGGTCAGCCTCCCCGCGGTTACATGATTGCACTTTTGGCGCTCGGCACATGGCTGAATGTACGGCTGTTTGCAGAGTCCCACAGTCATAAGACCGCAATTTTGCTCAAAACTGGCACTTCTGGTTTGAAGCACAAATGCACCATAGCAAGCAATGGGTTTGCTTAATGACTATGGTGTTCACTTGACTGCAGTGCTCACACTTACAACCACCCGGTTTGTTTATCAACTGCTGCAAAAAACATTGTAAAATCACGTGACCAACCCATTTTATGACCATTATGACTTACGATCATAATGGGCTCCATTATCATTGTTACTTGAGGACTACCTGTAACAGAAAGTAGGGATGTAGTTACAGGAAGGTATTATAGAAGCTATTATGCCTGATTTTAATTGTATTGATTTTATGCTTTGAGTTTTGTGTATTTGTTTATTTGGTTGCAGCTGCCATAAATGCTAATTCAAATAGGAAAGTGGTTGATAAATTTAATTAAATAACTATGGTAAAATACAAGAGGAAGGCAAATTTAATTCCAATATTGGCACCTGGAATATGTAGTAAGTGTTACACAGAACCATAGAATGTAACAATTTGAAGGGATCATACAAGTCAACTCAGTGCTGAGTGCAGGATTGCATTTGAAAACCTCCAGCAAGAAGAAGTCCCCTGATGATCCAGATAGACTAATCCACTGCTTAACCGTTCTTAATTCCTGAATTTTTTTCTTAAGTCCAGTGAGTCAGATGTGGTTGCTTCGTTATGCCCAGTGTCTTTCAGGTGTGGCCTTTGAGCATTTTGGGAAGGTAGCTGGATAGGACTGAAGGCAACAGGGCTTGAGGACAGCCAAAAAGATTGTGTCAGAACCAGGGGCATCTGGATGGAGCGTTTGTCAGAAAAGTCAAGCTGGCATCACTTGCATAATTGAAGGTCCAGCCTTTTTTGCATGCATGTGGAACACATGAAGAAGGGACAAGGCTTTGTCCCATGGGTGCTTGCCATCTTGTCTTTTGGACCCTGTTCCAGGGATAACTGTATCTGGCTCAACACTGAATGTGGACAAGGCAGGCATTTCTGGAATATCACTGTCTGCAGCCTTGTTGGATTTGGGTTTTGATTTTCTTATGACTGTTCAAGGTAAGCAAAAGAATTCCAGATATCATCAAGGGGTATTAACAGTTTGTTGATTTAACTATCTTTTGTCTTGTACGCTAACACATGCAGAGTCACCTGGTAATAGTAGGTTTCACTGTGCCTTAAATCAATAAGATAAGCTTTTGTAGTGGCAACGTGGTCTACCTCCCTTTTATTCTTTTATCACGAATGTCCTCTAGAGAGGTCTTTAAGAAAAATAAAGAACATATCAAGGTCTTCCTCTTCCCACTTTTTAAAATGCAATTCCCTGAAGATAAGGCATAACAATAAGTGTTCTGTGCATAGAAGGGAAGACTGTAGAATATGCATTTCTTTCCTTCCTCTTCCTGCATTTCTAAAAATCATTTTCAGAGAGGTTATAAAGTATTACTGGCTTTATTTTATAAGGTTGTAGTAGAAGCTTTGTTTAAGAGCTCCTATTATCATGTCCTTATTTCTGACAAATCCTCCCCCCCCCTTTCCTCTGAATATATGTCATAACCTCCAGGAATTGATTGGCTCACCTCTGGAGGGATTTTGGAAAGGCCCAAGAATTGCGCTTTTCCTATTTACATAATGTTGGGTTTCCTTTAAAAGATGTGATCTTCCTCACTCTGGGTAGCTTCACTGATGTCAGTAGGACTTTCTTTTGAGTGCACATACGTATAATTTGTATTGCATATTTCTGTATCTCTGGTCTGAGATTTACATACCCAGCAGGCACTGAAATGAATTAAGATAAAATGGGATATTATTTAGTGTATTTTTTTCTTTTGTCCTGATGACATGCATGCAGGGGATTATGGGAGCTGAAGCTACCATATCTGGAAGGAAGTAAGTTTGGACAGCCTGAATTGTGAGTTACTTGGTAGGATTCTGTTGTTTGTATTTTTAAAACACTGAAGTATGCCCAGGATTTATTTCTGGCAGCTATCAAGAAGAACCCTTGGATCTTATATCTTCTAGGATTGAACGTAGCTAAAACCAACAGTATGCACTGGCTACTAGCTTAAATTCCTTGTTGTCCTTTAATGATGCAGGAATAGTTTCTTCTAGTCAGTTCTGGATATGTCATCTATAATGCAGCATGTGGGTCATGTGTAATTTCCTCACAATTGATTTCCACTTGTGAAGCTGTGAAGATGCCGTTAGTTACCAGCAGGAAAACGTGTTTTCTTTGTTTTGCAATGTTGAAGATGAACCAAGAATGTCACACCTCTATTCTGTCTCCTTGCAACCCACTAAGCATAATATTTTCTCATTTGATTGACAGCACTTTCAGATCATGCTTCACAAGAACTTGCACAGAGTGCATCTGCATCCTATGGGCTGTGCAAATTGTCTCCAACAGAAGTGTCTTTAGACCTAGAGAAACTGCATCTGACTGGGCTTTTTAACTTCTCTGAAAAGATTGCCAGACTGTAGCACAGTAATTGGCATCCCATGGCTTTCTATCAGCAGATCTCCTGCTCTCTTTCCAGGCAGTTAAAACATTTGCTTAGGTATACAAACACGGTTAATTCCAACTATCATTCTTGCCACAAATGGCACCAGTAACATTGAATAAGCAGGACTGTCCCAGTCTGGAGATTTTGACTTGGAGCAATATTCCCCCACTTAGAGGTTTATACTCTTCTGAAAGCTAGAACTACTTCTGAAAGTAGTGCACAAACTTATTTTTCCAAAAATTAACAGAATCCACTCTATGTCCTTGTATAACTGCCTGATAAACCAGATCAATCTTAGTCACTTGGAGAGATTATCAAGTAACCCTGACGGTTTACTTTAGATTTTTGCTTCAGGTGCCAAAATATTCAAGGCCAGCTTATGATCTCCTTGAATGAGGCTTGAAAGGTTGTTTATACAAACAAGTTTTGGATGTTGTTCTTAATGTAATATCAGTCCTGAGGTATATCTGCATAGCAATATTGGTTGAATATGCCTATAATTTAAATTTTGTTTGGATGAAACCATCTTTCAGGCTACTTAAGAGTGAAGCCATTCCATTCTATTACATTTTAATGTTGTGTGCTAGTTCCTGGTTTTGGTAAATGTGTGTGTGTGTGTGTGTGTGTTGCAGTGGTTAGCTTTACTGGTTGGTGGTTGTGAGACAGGAGAGATTGGCTTGATGGCTTTTCCTTTCTTGGTTGCTATAAAAGTCAGTTCTTTGCTCCTTGCTGTTTACCATTCACATTAAACCACCAGAAGAGGTAATTAACCCCAAATATTTGGGGTTGTATGTTCTCCAGGCCAGACAGGAAATTCAGTTGGAGGCCTGTCCAAGTGACTGGAGGCTTGAAGGCCTGGATGGGTGAGAACCAACTTAAATGGAATCCTAGTAAAAAGGGTTGCTATTTGTCCATCTGAATTCTCTGCTTGCTCCAGTGGTGTCTCTTACTCTTGAAGAAGCAAGTGATGTGTGGTTCTTCTAGACTGACTACTTCTGTTGCAGCAGCAGATGGAAGCTTTTTTCCAGCCACATTAATATCCGGTTGCAATCCTACCTGAGTAGGAGGATCTTGCTACAGCAATGCATGCCTTCATTACCACCCGCTTAGACTACTGTAATATGCTATATGTGGAGCAACTTTTCAATGTCATATGGAAGCTGCAGTTGGTTCAGAACACAATTTGTGTGATGAACATTCTCCAGAACAGAGCAATGCTGTAATGCAGTTGCCAATATAATTGCCAACTATTAACTACTTGCCAATACTGTAGGGCCATAGATGCAATTTAAAGTTGTGGTATTAACCTATAACGTATTACAAAGTTTTGTGCCTAATTATCTGCAAAGTCATTGCAGTATTGAAATTGGCATGGTCAATCTACCAGGAGGAAACTATTAGTGGTGTCCCATTTTAGGAAGGTAAGGGGGAGGGTAATCTCACTGTAGCTTATTAGTTGCTGCACCATTTTTGGGAAGGACCCTGTAGTGAACATTCATCTGGCTCCTATTCTGTGATGTTCAAAACATAGGTCTTCTAGAGACCATTTAGGCCTTACTCCATCTTGCTTTGTTTATAGTTGGTTTTGGTTTATTTTATTCCATATTTTTATTAACTTGTGCACTATAGTTTTGTATATATTTTGTTTCTTATGTATCTTATCTATAAACTGTTGGAAGTCCCTAGAGACTAGCAGTCTATAAATATAAGAATTATAATATAGTTAGCTTGTAACCACTTAGAAGTCAGTTTTCATAGACAAATGAACTAGGAAAAATCAATGGCAAAATCAAATCTGATTAATCTAAAATCTAAAGCTTATTAAAAAGTTAAAGAATTGATGTTTCAATCTGTGAGAGAAAAATTCTTAAGAATCTAGATATGATTCAAACTTTTAAAATGTTTTAAAGTTCAAATCATGTCTATGTTCCTAAACTTTGTTCATAAGAAAGTTTGTTCCTACAGAAGAATCTTATAACTCTTTATAGGATTCCTTCTCAGTTGTGCATTAGCTACACTGAAGGAAATAGAGTCAGATGCTTCACAGGCTGCTTCCCAAGATGGGAAGCAGCTTTAGCAGGGATAAGAGTTTCACTATAGAGTTGAGTTGGAACCTGAAAATTCAAAAGTTGAGTGGGATAAGGAGGGAAATGCTTTTCTTTTTCTTTTTTAAAAGAAATCCAAAATGTAATAAATCGGTAGTGAAGAATCTTTCAGGACATCATTGCAGTGAAGACTGTTCCGAAATGCTTTGGATGAAAGAGGTGTTGGAAACCATTTCACTGCATTGATTAGAAGAGTGAACCATAAAGGCAGAATTCCCTTGCATATTTTGGCAAGATGACCCATTTATAATTACAAATGCAAACAATCTCTGAAAAGAATTCTTCAGACCGGTTATGCTGCATTCTAGGTCAAAGGTGGGAACGTTGCAATTTGTCATTTGTGGCCCCCAAACGTAGGAGCAATCTATTTGGCTCATTAGACAAGTTCTGTTGGCTCTTTCCAAGTTCAGCAGCCTGGAAAAGTCCCTTAAATAGACAGCACTGTAATATTATTTCTTTCTTTCTGAGTTCCAAGTTCTGAATTCCAAGCTTCTGTGAAGAACAGATGTCAAGCCTTCATAAACCTTCAAACTTTAGCCAGATGACATGATAATATTCTGTCCTGCTGGCTGCCTCTGGCAGAGACCTAGAAAGTGGTGAGACCCCAGTCATTCTTGAGGAAAAAGAGAAATGCAGGATTTAAATCTGACATTTTGCTCAAGCAGCTTTCTAATATGGTGTTGTACCATCCAGTGTAATGAGCAACATTTTAAAAACTCTCACACTGGCATCTTCTTTTTCTGGCCTCTCAGATATCACTGCCTGAAACGGTTTCACTTTGCTGTATACGGATTGATATTGCTTTGATGAGAGAAAGTGGCCATTTTGTGTAAGGCCAAGACAGGCATATGCATGAAGACATCAAATGTGCAATTGGTATCTCTCAACCATGCAATCACCAGAGTTTCCTAAGGCTTCTTCCCACCACATTTGTTGCCGGGCAAATTGCTGTAATTACAGCACATGTTTATTTTCCTCTTGGGGGAGGGCAGTCCCTATCTTATTTCTAAGATAGAAGTGGAGCTCCAGTCAGCACAGATTAGAAGGTTAATTCCAGGGATTCCTCCCTTCATCACCAGTCATCACAGGAAAGAGAACTACTGGTAGAATATTTGAAAAAGATCTTATCCTTGCAGCTTAGGCTTTGACAAATCCTTTACTTGCTATAATGTCCAGGAGCAAGAAATCTAAAGAGCCTTCCTATGTATTTAAATTGCACATAATTACAAGCTCTTCACTTTAATTACCGCAATATCTAGAAATTCAGACAATGACTGTATATGTGTAGAATATTTTTTATGATTGCAGATGCATAATAGGATAAAAAGAGAGAAGCAGGCCTAAAAATATGACTCCATAGTATCTTTACTCGAGAGAACCAGACAACTTTTGGAGTTACAGGTCTCTGATTTTTCATAAGTGAAGCAGAGAGGAGCCTCTGAATAAATATGTACAACTAGCATCTGCAGCACTTAAGAATACTATATTGGGTCCTTCTCTCGCTCTGGCATTCTCAGGCAAAGCCACCATTAGCTTACAATGTATCTTTGTGTTTGGATACACCAGACTCCATTTTCATATTCCAACTTTTCAATGGAGTACTGACTATGTTGTTCTCAAACTGGGATGCAAGCCAGGCTAAAGAGGTCCAAAACTGTTCCTTCCTCTATCAATCTGGTAAATGTTGGAAATAAATATATCTTCTACTAACATCTAGTGGACATTATCCTTATCCAGCTCCATCAAGCAATGTTCTTGTTTTAAGTCACTCTTCTGAAGGAGGATGTCCTAGAGTCCTAGACTGACTTAAAACAAGAAAACTATATGGAGAGCATGGCTTTTTTCATGTTAGGAGGAAGCATCTCTGTACTTTTAGAAATCCAGAAGCAAAGAGATTCAAGGACTGACTAAAGTCTAGAAAGAGTTACGGTGACAAGAAGTAAGCTTTTAATCTAGTAAAGACAGATAAACCTGCTCTTCAGCTGTGCATCAAAATAAGTAGGACATCAGGAGGCTTATTGAGCCCCAGCATAATCATGGGGATGTTGTCATATCCTTTCATTATTTTTAATTATTATGTCTAGAAAGCAGGTCAGAGGTGCCTAATACTGTTCATAGTCTTCTATTCTGCTGCACAACTTGTTATCAGTCGAGGGCATCTCAGACATGCTACATATTCTATTTTTCCCCTTCTCCTTCCAGCCCTTCCTCTCATTTTTCCTGAATACTGAATTTTGGAGATTTGCACGTGAAACACTGACATGGAGAAAAATTGTGTCTGTGTAAACATTCTCTCTCTTACAAAATAATTTTAAGCATATACTTAGAGAACTTACTTTTATTAGGACATGAAGTAAGTAGCTTGAGGTTTGTCATGTTTGTGTTGCTTATTGGATTGAATTGTTTAAGGCTAAAGTAGCTCACTTAAATGATGAAGGAGCTTGCAGTAAAGAGCAAAATAAGGCAGGATGATTTGATGATCTGGTTTTACAAGCGGCAGCTGGGCCCAAAATGTAAAGTTTCCTGCATGGCTCAGGACATACTGTACCATTAGCTTTGAACTTGGATTTCTTCACAGCAAAGTAGGTATAAAAGCTATTATTTGAAATTGCTATGTTTATAGACCTGATAGGTGGATTTATTCAAAGGATCATTTCTCATTTAATAGCATTTTAAGTTTACATAATTTTTACTAAATACAGTAGCTGCTGATATTGTTCAGCTACATAAATGTCCGAAGTCACATCATAGACCTTTGAGCAAACCACTCTTGTCTGAGTTAGATTAGCCTGGAAAAGGAAAAAAGAGGACAAGGAAGTTCTAGAGGCATTCTCTGTGGCTGAGTTCACACATTGGTTTTAGTGGCAGTTTGTGGAACAAGTAATTGTGACCTGCTTTACACACTATACTAAGCCATAACCTCTGATTTACAAACTATAGTGGGTCAATTTACACATGCTAAGCAAAATCCAAACAAGTCACATTGTTGGCTGTAAACCCAGATTGACCATTTATATTGGAGTGATTATTTTGTGAATTTATTCTATTCATTCATTCAAATGTATATTTTCATTTCCTTCCTAACAGTAATATTATATCTGATTTGTGTACTATGAAAGACTTCCCATCCTCTGATATATTTTTCATAACTCTCAAAGTTGCCAGAACTTGACTTAAATTTCAACACCAGAGCTGGTATTCAGCAGGTTCTGACCAGTTCTGGAGAACCGGTAGTGGAAATTTTGAGTAGTTTGGAGAACAGGCAAATACCACCTCTGACTAGAGATTTTACACTATCCTTTCCCTGCCAGGCCCATCAAGCCACGCCCACAGAACCGGCAGTAAAATTTTTGAATCCCACCTACTATTCAACATTTAATAAAGTGTTATAATCTTGAAAAGAGACATAAAATATATATGTATAGCAGAGTGGCTATGGTAGCAACAAAACAGAACCAAACTTCATTTCTAAAGAACTATGTAGATCAGGGGTGTCAAACTTGTGGCCCGCAGGCCAGATGCGTCACCTGCTGGCTACTCCCACCAACATTTTAGCAAACGGGGAAAAAAAATCATGATACGTCACATGATGACGTGACGACACAAGTTTGATACTGAAGATTAATTTTTGCTGTCTCTGCCTAAATATTGTATTGAATTTGAATTTAATATCTTTAAGCCTTGTCAGAATTTGTGCTGCATTCAAGAACTTATAATAAAAAAATAGTACCTCAAATAATACTAACCTTATCAATGAGTCAATTGTTGTAAAAAAGGAAAGGTTATGCACAATCTCACTTAGCTTCTCATCCCAAATCAGGCTTTAGATATTTTCATCTTCATCTAGTAGTCTGAAGTGAAAAAATAATAATTTAATACAGATGCAACAGCCATTTCATTCTGCCAGTCTTTTTATTTTAGGTGTTGAATAGTAAGGGGAATCCATGTCTGTCCATGAATAAACATGCTGCCATTTTTTAAAAAGAAGCAACCCTGCTCTTTTCCCACAACGAAAAGAAAAACACATTAAGGTTGTAAAGAAGAAAGAAAACAATTGTGCGCTATATAGCATTACAATGTTCAAGTTCATCAAGTTCCTAGAAACATTGTCAACAATAAAACAATACATTATAGAACAGATTCTTCTAAGAATATTTAATAGGGAGGATTTTGATACTAATTGACACAACTGAAGAAAGCAGATATTTGGAAAACTGGGAATATCTGATGTGGGGAAGAAACTCACATTTGAAGTCAGCGGGATTTTGCTACCGGTGTTTGCCTTAATAATAGTAAATGAACTTTAGTTCAGCAGGTCTTTTCTTTTCTTTTCTTTTCTTTTCTTTTCTTTTCTTTTTCTTTTTCCCTCCCTCCCTCCTTCCTTCCCTCCCTCGCTTCTTTTCCTGCCTTTATTACTTTATAAGTATCGTAGCTCAGGGTAGCAAACATACATCATCCTCCCTCTTCCTCCTCCTGTTTTCCCCGCAACAACAACCCTGTGAGGTGGATTGGACTGAGAGAGAGTGATTGGCCCAAAGTCACCCAGCAGATCCCAGTTCAGTTCTCAGAAAAGATAGAAAGCTGCATCCTGAAACTCTGGGTAGTGGCTGCTGCTTAGTGTGGGCAATAGAGGGGCCTGTGGCTTAAGCCAGATTCAAATATTCCTAATAAGGCAAGAGTTCCATGAGTAAGATTTTAGTGAATTTCCTGCTGTTGGCTAGTCTGGCAGTGACAAATTCTTGTGATCTTCAGCAACACATGATAGCATGATTGTGTCTTTTCTGAGGATCTGCTGATTGGGTGGCTGGCATTCGGCTTTATATTGGTCACACATTCCACTTTGGCCATCAATTAATCCCATGGTTTTGTATAAATAGTTTTCTTATAGCCTCAGTTGGAAGACACAGAAAGCTATATCTCAAGCAGGCTAGCAGGCAACATAACAGAGGGAAAAGGAGACAGGAATGATTTGTGCAGTAGTGGGAAGCCAGACAGATGAATCTCATTACTCTGCTGAAAACAAAGATGGTGATTTTAGCTTGTAACTGTTGAAGATATAAAAGTACCAAATATGTAGCCCCTAGATAAATATTCCCATTTGTGCCCCAACTTTACCTTTTAATGCAGCTGAAGTGTGCTCTGTGTGGACTAACTTTGCCTTACCTTCAGCTAATTGCCTGAGAAAGAATAAAGCTACATTGGGTCAAAAATCTTGGCAGATTGACATAGCTCACTAAATCCTGGTTTAAAATAGTTAGTTATATCAGGCACATAATGCTAAGTCATAAATAATAGTTTCTGAAGTAGAAAGGCTGATTCAAACGTCATGCTAAGCCAAAGCCAAACGTTTTTCTTTAGCAGGATGCAATCATTGGGTAGCCTTTTGTGAATTAAACATTTACATGAAAGCTAGCAATTAGCAATAATTCTTCAGAAAATAAGGTTAATGGTGGTGTGTGACAATACCATTTCTTTGGAATGAATGGGGACAATCTGTGTTTGTTCTTTTATGGCAACAGCATGACGATGCTTTGTCTGAAGTTAAGGGCAAAGCAGATTGTGCCTACCAGTGCCAAAGTCTGTTTGCTTGCTGTTTGGCCTTGTTACAGGCAACTGAGTTTTAGAACATTTGATGAACTTCAAGCTTGAGAAAGGACAGTGAGGTCACAGCAGCCAGCAAAGTAAGCTCTCAGGTTACATTAGCTTGGCAAGCCAGCCACTGCTCCAGGATGCAGCAACTCCCTCTTCTACCCCAGAACAGAACAGAACAGAACAGAAGAGGAGCTGGAAGGGACCTTGGAGGTCTTCTAGTCTAACC
The DNA here is from genome assembly GCA_009733165.1 of Naja naja. NCBI lineage: Eukaryota > Metazoa > Chordata > Lepidosauria > Squamata > Elapidae > Naja > Naja naja. The sequence continues at coordinate 136,687,223 of CM019149.1, forward strand.
CCCTGCTCAGGCAGGAAACCTTATACCATTTCAGACAAATGGTTGTCCAATCTCTTCTTAAAAATCTACAGTACTACTGGAGCATTCACAGCTTCTGGAGGCAAGTTGTTCCACTGATTAATTGTTCTAGGAGTCAGGACGTTTCTTCTAGGTTGCTTCTCTCCTTGGTTAGTTTCCATCTATTGCTTCTTGTCCTGCCCTTAGGTGTTTTGGAGAATAGCTTGACTCCCTCTTCTTTGTGTCAGCCCCTGAGATATTGGAACACTGCTGTCATGTCACCCCAGTTCTTCTTTTCATTAAAATAGACATATCCAATTCCAGCAACCTTTCTTTATGTTTTAGCCTCCAGTCCCTTAATCATCTTTGTTCTTCTCTGTACTCTTTCTAGAGTCTCAACATCTTTTTTACATCATGGCGCCCAGAACTGGATGCAGTATTACCAAGCATTATAAAGTGTTATTAACAGGTCACATGATCTTGATTGTATCCCTCTGTTAGTGCAGCCTAGGACTGTGATGGCTTTTTTGGCAGCTGCAGCACACTACTGGATCATATTTAAATGATTGTCCATTAGGACTCCAAGATATCTCTGTTACTACTATTGAGCCAGATACCACCTATACTATATCTGTGCATTTGGTTTTTCTTGTCTAAATGTAGAACCTTACTTTTTTCACCATTGAATTTCATTTTGTTAGATAGTGCCCAATTTCATGTTTGTCAAGATCCTTGTATATCTTAAGCCTATCTTCTGGAGTGTTGCTATTCACCAAATTTACACGTACCACAAATATGTAGAAAGACACCAAGTACAATAATGCCACAGCACCTATCTTATAATTTTTTGCTTTTTTATTTCATGTTTATAGATTTTAATAGGAACATTTCTTCATATGAAGCTTTCAACACTGGCCTGATAGGACAAAAAAGTTTTTTGACTTTATGGGGAATACACAGATGTCTCTGTTATCATGTGGGGATATCACACATGCAACCTTTTGTCTGTGAACCCTGGTGATTTCTTTTAAAAATATTTAGTTGCTCACATTTTCATGACTGGGATGCCCTGTAGGTTGCCTAAATCTGGCTTGGGTGCCACCTGGTGTTCAGACTGGTTGACTGTCTAAATACTGCTATGCAGGGTTGCTTGGATCAGCTTTTGTTGATTTCCCCATGAGACAAAGCACCTGACAAAATCCTGGAGCGGAAGTAAAAGTTGTTCCCTCAATCCTTGTCCTTTTTGGCTGTTGGCAGATCATGGGAGACTGGCCAATCTGCTTGGCTAGAGACTTACTATTTCAACTGCAGCAGAATATACTCTTGCTGTCTCATGGAGGGCCATATTACCTCTTTGTCTCTGTTTTTTCTGATTCTAAATTTCTGGGAATTTTGAATTGAAAAGCAGCAGAGACATATTAGCAATAAGATTGACAACATTGCAAGCACTTTTGAAGAAGTGGGTTATCTATAGTTCTCTGTGAGTTTTCTGATTCTCTTGGCATAAGTGACTCTGGTAGTCAAGCCAGGAAAATAACTGATCAGAAGTCAATTGGCTTAAAAGGACTGGATGAAAAGGCTGAAAATTAAAGCAATAAGGTGTCTTGTCTATTTCTATATCTATCACATAATTCTTGTATTCTGCAGTAGATAAATTTGTTATCTATTACAATTATTCTGCAATAAAGCAACTTAAAGTAAGCAGCCATATCAAATCTGTGAAGTTTCTATAAACAGCTGGTTATTGAAAGTAAGATTGAATTCCTGGAGGGGCAACATTTGTTGCTGCACTTGGTGTGAAGTCTGACACTCCTAGTCTTTTACACACACACAAAAATTCAGACAAAAAATACAGTTGTGGAATAGTAGACAAAGATTAGGGCTGAGTTGCCAGTACTAGTCTGATTACTTTAGTTCTTCTTTATTCCATATCTAGGTGAAAGATCAATGTTTTTTAATGAAACGAATTACAGATTGTTCTCAACTTACAGCAGTTCACTTAATTTACTTTTAAAGTTACAATGGCACTGAAAAAGTGACTTATGACTGTTTTTCACACTTACAACTATTGCAGCATCCTCATGGTCAGGTGATCAAAATTTGGATGCTCGGCAACGGGCATATAATTATGATGGTTGCAGTGTCCCTGGGTCATGTGATCCCCTTTCACGACCTTCCGACAAGCAAAGTCAATGAGAAAGCCATATTCACTTAACAACCAGGTTACTAACTTAATAACTGCAATGATTCACTTAACGACTTCTGATAAGAAAAGTCATAAAATGGGGCAAAGCTCACTTAGCAACAGACATTTTGGGCTCAGTTGTGATCTTAAGTTGATGACTACCTGTAACTTCAGCTGAACTCTGATAAAATAGAACTGGTGCTGTCAGTGGACGAACTTCAAACTGGATGAAAAAACAGACCAGCCAATCTGATACTTACCAGATGTGTTGGACAATTCTTATAGCTCTGGATGGGCATTATTCAAGTTGTATCCAACATTTCTGGAGTGCAGCAGTGCAGAGAAGGCTAAAAGTGTAATTAAGCTGCCTAGTTCAATACTGTAATGAACAAAAAATAGATTAACTCAATACCAACTTGGTATATGTTCACAAAGGGTAAAGGGATGGGTGGGTGAGTGGATTGTTTACCCAGAATAAATGATTGAACAGAGAACTCTGAGCAAACTTTTACCCAATTCTCCTTCGTTATCAGCAGCCACTTCCTCCAGTCTCCAGCACAGATGAAGATTTGCAATTACAGATAGCGCTTACCCTGAGCAAACAAGAGCATGAGAAGGTACCCCAAGCCCAGGTGGTGAAAGGGCACTTTACCTTTCCTCTTCTTGAACTCACATCTCTTCAAATGGGGCAGCTTTCTGTTACCTTCACATCGTCTTCCTGGGACAAGGCTGTTCTGTCCCGAATGGTCTAGAAATTCTACACACGCCTAACTTGCCAAAAGCTTTGGAATCTCATTCGTTTGCTGAAATTCTGAAAGTGTTAAGGTGACCAAAGTTGTTGGCCTTTATAAACATGAATCAAATCTTGTATGAGAAATGTCACAGCCCCAGAACCCAAGAATGGGTGTTATGGGCTCTTTCTCCTAATGGCAAAAATATTACATAATGGAATTGCTCAAATTTAAGATTTGATCATCAGATCAATTGGGCAAAGTGAAAATGTACAAGAAGCACCTCTCTTTTCCTAATCAAATCCATTCCTGAGCTTATTTGTCTGGCAGTAAGTCACATTGCCAAGCTCAGCGGAAATTATTGGCCCAAAAGTGTGCATAAGATTGCTACAATCATAGATATTTGTGATATTTTTAGGTGAGAGAATTCTAGACCTCTTCCTTCCTACCATCACTCCCTGATGTGTCCATTTTCTTCTGTCTTCTGATACTTTTCCAATTAATAACTTTAATTTTCATGGTTCTGAAGACTAACCTTATTGAGGAGTTTCTTAACTTAGATTCTATTTGAAAACTAAAAGAGTGTTTGCTATGACTTGCACGTGATAGTATCTGAATGATGATTGTTGCTTTTAGGAAATAGTCATTCCACTTTCTGGCACTTGGCTCAGGCATGTGTTCATTCTGATTGCAGGAAGTTAGGGCATGGAAAGGAGAAAATTCCCTACTACAAAAGGCATTGGAAGAAAGTAACCTGAATGTTGAGGAAGTTGAAGATGATAAGGGAAAGAAAACACAGGTATGAAAAACCAATCACAGGCATGCTATAATCCCAGCTTTGAAGTATGCAAATGAATACTCCTTGTGTGTTACCTCTACATGGAACTGCGTATATTGGAACTGAAATTATTGATAGTGATTTTTGCTCAGATTCTCAATGGGCAATTGGTAGAGAGCAAATATTGACTTAGATGCTGCATCCTGCCATGCCACAAATTTTGCAGACTCTGAGCCCATAATTCTACAAAAGTTTATGAAACTGGTTTTATTTATGCCTGCCGTTGTGGTTGTATAGAATAACTGGATTCAACCCCAAAGAACTTTAGAAAGGCAAACAATAAAGCCTCAATGGAAATTTTTTGGAAGAGAAGATGATTGCAGAAATATGGATGGTTACATAGTTAACATGAGGAAATATTCTTACGTTTCATGCTTTTTGTTTCATTGGTATATAGTGTTATTTTACTTCTTTTGATTTCAATACACATCTACTGTGCTGGCAAAATAAAATACCAAATATATAGCAGGTGAACGTTTTGCTGCTACCTCCAATATTATTAAGGTGAATTATCAGACAATTTTCCTCTCTACAAGTGTATCTATTCTAGAATCAGACCTATTGTTCATAGTCGTTTACTCCTACAAAGTTCAGACTGGCAGTTTCCAGCCTCCGATAAGCATAAACTGTTCTTATATTCCGTAGCCTATTCAGCAAGTGAAGGTTATTTCCACAAATACCCATTGTTCAGACATGTTAATGTCACCATCATTTCTATTCCACAGGAATTTGGGAGCAGTGTGAACCCAACTCACTGCAACCAACCTCACATGGCTGAGATCACTGCATGAGCCAATCAGTTCTTTCTTTCAGCTATGGATTAGGGGAATGCACAGAATGGCATTTGGTCAGTGCTCATAAGTTTAATGCTCATGTTTTGTGCATTTGTCTAATGATTCCCTACCATCCATCTGTGAACACAGATGACACCATGAGATCTTTTGGGTGGGGAGTTGATTCTGGGGCAATCCATACCCAACAGAATATGCACCTTAAGAGCCAAGGAATGCCAGCAACATGCCTAAGGAGAGCAAGGAGGGGTGTTCGATTTCTTGGATATTTTGCAAAAATGGCTATATTCTGACTGTATGATGAATTCTTCGTATTTGTTTAAACTCTATGGCAGGGGTCCCCAAACTTGGCAACTTTAAGACTTGTGGACTTCAGCTCCCAGAATTCTCCAGTCAGCTGTGCTGGCTGGAGAATTCTGGGAGTTGAAGTCCACAAGTCTTAAAGTTGCCAGGTTCGGACACCTGTGCTCTAAAGGAACTACAGAACTACAAGCTCTAATAATGGTATTCCTTTGTATCTTTCAAGTCTTCTGTGTTGGAGCTGGCAGACATTTTTGGACCAGCAGCAGTCACCTCTACCCACACTTCTGCTGACCCATGGGATATTCCAGGTGGGGGCACTGTTCGATCTGTTGACACAGACTTCTCTCCTTCAGCTCTATCCTTGTCCAGTTCTTGGGACCACAATAGTAAGAAGTTTTGAACCTGTTCTCTTCTTTCTCTTTTCTGTTCTTCCATTCCATTCTTGCTATTGGGCAACTGGGGGTCAATGTTAAACCATTGTCTGTTATTGTGTGATTCTGCCTTAAGTTGTGGTATCTTCTAGGCAGTAAAAATACCTCAATTCATTTTTGTGATTTTATATGCCTTTTGCAATGTTATGTAAATTTATATGAATACAAGTTAAGAGTTGTATAAATCTTTATTTAAAAATGTTAATGCTGAAGTACTTTTAGGCACCTTAGTAAAAGAGTCTTGAGTAGCAACTGCAATCTTAAAAGAAACGTAAATCTTTCTGTCTCTATTTACAGTTTCAATGAATTCCCCATAAGCTTATTTCTGCTGGAGTGATATATAGCATCTAAACATTACTTTCCTCCTTTCACATACGTATTTCTTCTTCCTAGCATGTTCCCGCAAGTGCAGGGTCCACTTTTCAGATCATTGAGTGCCACTTTAGCATACATTCTTATACATATATATGCAGATTTGATCAGATAAAGCTCATAGAATGAGCGAGTGAAAGTTTCTTTCCTCAAATGGCATCTCTATGGTTGAGCTTACTCGTTTGTTCAATCCTGACTTCATCAAGTTACCTGCTGCTTAGTCAATTCATTCCCTATTTCTTGGCCAAATCAGATTCCATGTTGATAGACTCTGTTCTACCTGCTTGCTCCTTTCAGATGCCAAATCTCCTGTAGAATCAACAGGAACATCCTGGGGTCCTGCTGCAGACCCTTGGGTGCCATTACCTTCGGAGGATCCTCTGACCCACTCTTCTGCTGGTCAAGCTTCTTCCAGCCCCTGGAATCTTCCTCCTGTCTCTTCTGCCTCTGACCCATGGGGGATAAAAGCATTGCCTCCAGGTGTCTCATCGACAGACCCCTGGGGAAAACAGTCACCACCTGCAAGGGTCACTTCTGCTGCTGATCCTTGGGGAGGTTCTACGGATAATTCCTCTGCCCCTGGTAAGAGAGCCAATATGGTGGGCTGGTTGAAGTGTTGGGCAAGAAATTTGGGGCGGGGGACAAGTTCTACTTTGCCCTCAGCCATGTGCCAGACCAACTAGGTCAGGAGTGTCAAACTCACGTCGTCACGGCAGCATCACATGACATATTGGGACTTTCCCCCCCAACTTTGCTAAACTGGGTGTGGGCCGGGAGTTTGACAGCCCTGAACTAGGTAGATCAAGCTAAGAAACCAATGCCATATAGGTCAGGATTACTTATATCGTATTGGCAATAGTAAGCAAATGTTACACGTCTTAATGTGCTCCTGGTAGCAGCTCTTCCTCCTTTCCTTCTTCAATGCTTTCTTCAGTAAGCAACTTTGAGCAGTCTTTCTCATCGTAGTCTACCTCATAGGGATGTTGTTGTGGGGAAAAACAGGATGGGGGAACACCACTTGTGTCACCTTGCGCTCCTGTAGATATAAATTGAATATTTTTTTTAAAATCACCTGCGGTTTTTGAGACTGCTCAATGCGATAAATTAATAGAATCCTTCCCCTAACTTCATAACTGCTAGCCATAATTTCTCTCCTGCTTTATGTGAGCCATGTAAGGTGTTTGATTCATTTGCAAGAGGAGCATGTGATTGTCCCAGCTGAGTTCCTAAGTGGCAAGTTGTGTGACCTTCCTTGCTGTGAATAAAATGAAAGGCGCCTAGATACCTTTTTAGCTGTCTTCAGAAACAGAAATAAAATAGCCGAGTGTCATATGGGATTAAGCAAGCTTCTTTCTCTGCTTCCTTTTTACTGTAAGGATGTCTAGGTTTTGAAATAAATTTAAAACAAGAGATGCCATCCACAATCTCACTCTCACTTCTACAGTTAAGACTCCCATTGTCAGCATTCCAAGTAATGCACCCAAAGAAAGCAGAACTCCGAGGCAGGTCGATTCCTCAAGGAACGATTTATTGGATACATCATATGGGCACAACTGGTGAAAACCGGCTCTGATGGTTCCTGTGGTTTTCACCTAATTAAAAAGTAAAAGTTCCCCCTTCCCGCAAGTCATCAGTCACATTGTCCAATCGAGGTGCTGGTCGGTTGCATGGTGACTTCGCTCCTCCTCTCCCTAGCCACTTGTTGGAATGTCCTTGGTTCCCACAGGAAAACCTTTTGTCTTGACTACAAACCTCTGGCTAGCTATTTCCCCCCTCCCTGTCCCTTCTTCTTTATGGCAACCCTGAAGCCTTAAAGATGGCCACAGCCAGGTTCACGTCAGGCTTGACGCCCAAATTCAACAAACTGGTAACAAACTGGTAATGGAAGAAGAGGAGAAATATATCTCTTTTTTCCCCTTGGCTTCTAAGCGGAGTATTGGACAATAAATCTGCCCGTCCCCCACACCTTTGCATAGTGTGTGAAGGATAAGCATAAATACTAGTGCTACTGCTTCCCCTGAGCTTCCATTCCTTCTCAATAGTATTGAGAAGGGCTGAGATTGAACAAAGCATAGAGATCCATTTTGGGCTCTAGTGGTTAAGGCACAAGGCTAGAAACCAAGACACTGTGAGTTGTAGTCCCGCCTTAAGCATGAAGGCCAGTTGGGTGTCTTTGAGTCAGTCTTTCAGCCCACAACATCAGGCTTGGGCAACAAAACAATTAGTTAATTCCTGTCACAACCAAGGGATCGACACTTGGTTGATCTGAAAAAGGGGACTGGAAAATATTAGGAAGAAAAAGAGAGAAAAAAAGCAAAGAAGGACTGTTAACTGAATATATTTTCCCCTGTCTTTACCTCTCTGTAGACAATAGTACATTTGACTTGTTTGCAAAATTACCTGAATCTGTGGACCAACCAGAACATGAGGCTCCATCATCCGTGAAAGCCAACAGCTCTGGAGGTAAGCAAAGCTCTAATGTAGCCATCCCTGACTTATGTCCTTCCTTGGAAACAATGCCTATTAATTCCAGGCAACATGGCCACTGAACAAACCTGATAGGAGCTGTAAGGTGCAACATCTCGAAAAGAGAAGACTGATCATATGTATTCATGGAGAAATGTGATGAGCAAAAATAACCATGGATGCTGATTCTTCTTGCACATATTGATCTCAAAATTTTGACAGACCTTGCTGACAATAAAAAACTAAAACCAACTATTAGATGGACAATTGTCCCAGCAGAAATATGGAAGTGTTTTATGTACACTTTCTTTTTTGATGTTTTTTTTTTACCTTTCCAGTTCAGTTGACCCCTGGAATTTTCTGGGGTCTTTCATTTAAACAGCTCCAATCCTTCTTTGAGGTCAGAGAAGGGGGATGGTGTCACAACCAGAAGTAGTTCCATCCTAGTTTTTATTTCACAAGATATCCCCATACTCAGACAAGTATGCTGGAATCAGTCTTCAGTCACACTTCGCCCCCTAGAACTAGCTTAGCTCTTATCTTCCATTTTGTGCACCTCTGATTCCCTTTGTGCTACAAGAAGTTTTTTAAAAGCTCCCAGTGATGCATTTGCATGAATGGAATCTCACTGCTGCTTGGGGAAAGGGGCCAAGTTGATTTTTCTTGTATAAAGGGAAATGAGATTCAGAACAGTTCTGGCAGGCGAGTGCTATATGGATCTTTCCATCAATGCAAATGCCCCATATTTTGAGATAATAGTTAGGCAAATTCCTCTCTACATTTCCTACCAAGGAATCATGTTTTAGGCTATCAGTAATAACAGATTATTTAATTAATTATTGTAAGAAATTGGCGGACAGGCTCCAGTATTTATAAAAATCTGGATAGTAGATCCATTTTTACATGTTGCTGTGCTATATTAGGCACTTTGGCAACAAAAGAACAAAATGACCAAAACAAAATGACCTAAGGACCTTCCCAAATAAAAAGAAGTGGCCAGAGTCCAATAATAAATACAATCCATATATATAAAAATGTAAATTACCATCTATGCACTGGCATTAAAAGATAGTTTGGGCCAGATGGCATTCCACTCAGCTCCTTCTGTTTCTTTTCCTAAATTACTTACTCAAATTATTTTGATAAAGTTTAGAGCATCTGTTTCATATGTAATGGAACTGCTTTTAATTTTTTAAAATTCTAACCACATACGTTGCCTGAACTTAATGTAAATTCTGCAAAAGGGAAATGGAATAAATAAAAATAAATAAATAAATAAAAATTCTGACTGGAACTATTTCAATATGAGAACAGAACCAAATATTTTCCAGTTTCCATTTTAGAGGATAACTCAAACAGATATAGAATAAGCATTAATGATATGTCTGCCAAGTGTGCATAGGTTATGTCCTTATTCTTTTTGCTGATCATGCTTATTTTGTCTTTAAAAATTATATATTTTAAGAAAGGTAGCAAAAGGGACTTTGCCCAGGTGCTTATACTTTTTCTGTCCAAGCCAAAAAGTTAACTTTGATTTTGGACAGAGAGTGATAATACACAATAACATTTTTGCAGAATTAGTTAAGGATAGAATTGATTTATGTATGCCAAGTATATAAATACCCCAGTAGCAATGTCTCTGTTAAATCCTGAATTATTGGATGGATTTCTGATGATTCCAAAGCCAGCTTTATTTGAACCCACTGAACACAGAACAGTAGTAATTGTGAGTATTAATTGATGTAGCTTAACAATCATAAAACTGTACTATTTCAAGTTTATTATTCTCAGCCCTCTTCACTTTTATAGTTACACAATATTGTTTGCTGAAGCCTAGATTTCTTCCTCAAATGAATAGTGGTGATAAATTGTTTTGCCACTACTGGGACCAATGTGATACAAGTCAAATGGGAAATTTCTGAACCAAAGTAATTCTGATAATGTCACTTTGACAGCTGTAATTTTGCCAAGCCAGAGTAACGATTTTTTTTTTAAAGGAGTACAAGATTTTCTTAGTGTTTATCAACAGTGGCTCAGAATTTATTTTCCTTAGCTGGTCTATATCTTTGTAAGAACAATTTTCAAGAATCTCTCCCATAGGTCAAGTCCTCAAGCATACTTACATAATTACTGTTAGTGATGATTATTATAATTGTTGGACTTCCCATATTAAATTCTGCTTTTGCCACATGGTTAAGTTGTTTTATTAACTGGGAATATCCCAGCATGGTGATTGAAGAAAATTGCTATGGCATCAGTAAACATATTAAGCAAAAACCTTTTGGTTTTTAACCCTTAGTACTTGAACATCACTGTAATAATTAATATTATCTGCTAATAGTTCAATTATAGACAAGAATGAAAAGACATCCCAATTTTATTCCTGCGATATTAATTAATATTACTTATTAAGAACTGTCTTAGGAGACAAATATATTTGTTTAGTTACAAATACAAAATTATAATCAGAACTATGGCACATAAAAGTTTGCACAGAAACTTCTGTTTCATCATATCAAATATATTAGAAATGTTTATGTGAAACATTGTAAGTGAGATATTTATATATATATTTATATAATAGGTTTAAAGGTCTTCCAATAAAATCAACTAAATTTCTCTGAACCACAATTCCAGTTTGATCAGGGGATATAAATGTGAAAAAACCCCACCCTATTTTAATTTAAACTTATTTGCTAAAAGAGAATGTATAGAATTAGTAAAACTTTTGATTTATTGACATTAACAGTCTTGTGACAAAACAATAGCTCGTTCTTGATAGAACAGAATTATGTAAAAGGTTAACAGAACCTTATCTAAAATGTAGATGAAAAGGTAACTAGGAAGGAGAAGCAGAAGATAAGAGAGGAGAAATGTAGCAGACGAATGATAGGAAAAAGGGACATTTCCATTATATTGAAGAGATGACAAAATAACAGAAGACACAGTTGTGAAACAGTAAAAAAATCTTTTTGTAAATAAACATTGTTCTATTGATGTACTGACAAACAGAAACAACTTTTATCTAATGTTTACTGTTTGAAAATCATGTTTTCTAAATGAATGATAGAATACGATATACATCTAAAATACGATATTATCAGAGAAAAAACACTAAGAGAGGAGTTAACCACAGTGTAAGAATTCCAAGTTCATGGTGGCAGTGCAATTTTACACTGTAAAAAAAATTGATTTCTTTGCCAGCTGCCTAAAACCAGCATGAGTTTTAAAACAAGCATGAGTCTTAAAAAGAATATTCTTTAGCAAGATTTATTGAGATGAAAGGTAGAGGTTACAGTCATTCAAGCAACCAATTTATCTTCAATTTAGAACACATATGCATGTGCATTGTGGCATAAATGCTTCCTGATTTTCTTTCTATTAGTCTTCCTATGACCCAGAATGAAGTTGGGTCTCTTCACTGATGACAGAGATCTGACACTTAAAACATTGTGCCCCTTCTGATCCAATAAACACAATTTTGCCATGGCTCTATATGAAGCCTGCCACTTTAAAAGAATACCTAGGCTTTTTAGCTTTGTTTGGGTTTTTGTTTGTTTGTTTTGATTAACCATACTCTTCAGAAATGGGTATACATACATATACACACGCACACAATCAACACAGCATATCCTGAATATAAATGCAGAATCCATATATATTCAGAATATATTCTGAAATCATCCTTTTCAGAAATGGGTAACTAATGAAGAAGCAAAAGGAAGTGAGGAGCAAGCAATGGGTCCATGTGATCAATAAAGTAAAATCTCTTCTTTCTCACTGGTAGATGTGGATCTGTTTGGTGACCTTATTCCAAGCACCGCTGAGAATGGAATTCATAGTAAAGATATTTTTGATATTGCAAGTTTAGGAGATTCTTTACCTGATTCAAAGGAGAAGGACAACAAAACACCAGAGACCTTTCTTGGCCCCAGCGCCTCTTCCTTGGTTAACTTGGACTCCTTGGTTACAGTCCCACAGAGCGTGAAGTCACGTAATCCATTTCTGGCAGGTAAGTTTCATAGGCAGGAACAACAACATGGGATCTTGTACAGAAGTCTAAAGGAGCCCTATAGACTCTTGTTAATAGGACAGTTTTGTGTGACTCAATCCTGTACCCAGGCCCTGCCACATCTTTCTTATCTTTTTTATTGAGCCCATTTCTTTATACTTGCTCCAAAATTCAGAATACCGATATTTGCCTTTGGATGAAGCAGTGTTTGTGGTTTCTGCTTTTGCTTGAGCCTGTTGGTATTTCAGTTCCTGAAACCAAATATCCTTGGAACCTGTGGGGAAATATTGCCCTTCGGAAATAGTGATGAGATGCCTCTTCACATATTTCTTATTTGACAATAAAGAAAATAGTGGGCTTTCTTTGGAGCCCGTCAATTTCTTTTGCAGAATCCTTTGATGGTGGGACAGGGATTAACTTCCTCAATTTCTCACAGTAATTCTTAATGGAAATCAAGATGAGTCATGTTTTCCTTTTTTTCCCCCTAGGACTCAGTGCCCCTTCACCTACCAATCCGTTTAATGTTGATCAGCCCAAACCAACTCTCAATCAGATGCGGACCAACTCCCCAGTGCCTAGTGTTCCTATGGGGATGCCAATGAACTCTATGACCTACAGTGCTTCTCTCCCTCTACCACTCAGTAGCATCCCTTCAACGATGACTCTCCCAGCCTCTGTGAGTGCCTTCCCTCAGGCTGGAGCAGGGCCTTTCCCAGAGCTACCTAGCAACTTGCCTCAACCTCTCCTACCACTCTCTGGCTCGATCCCACCACCATTAGCTTCACAAAGCGGTATGAACCCTTTTCTCTGAGAAGACTTGATTGGTAACATATGATGTATTCCTTACTTCTTTACCAACTATTATGGAGGATCTCCTGTGCAAAGCACATTTGTTTTGAAGCAAGCATCTCCCTGGAAATTCTGATCAAAGAGACTCCACATGAATCTCCTTGCTTAATGAGATATTGTACAAAAAACAACTGTCCCATCAAATTGAACATTGCCTCAAGTCTGCTGCTGATGGCAGTTGGGACCTCAGCTGACATCGTTTTGACGGATTAAAAAGGAGATTGGAGGGCAGTTCTGCAGAAGGGCATTTCTTTTTCTAAGGATCTCTGCTCTCCTGCTTTTTTATGTTGGCACAAATAGTGACTAAATTGAACAAAACAAAACAAAAACTCAAGATTACTTCTTCAACGCGAAGGAAAAAATTATTTTATAGTTTGCATGGAAATACGCAAATAATTGCCAAGGCTTACAGCTCTACTTCCTGCATGGCAGGGGCACAGTCTCATTCCTGGGAATCTTGACAGCTCAGCAAATTTTGCAATGCCATACACAAGGGAGAAGTTCTGATTTTTTATTTTATTTTTTGCTACAGTCACTTTCACTGGGTTGCCTAGAGGAAACCTCTTGTTTCCTGCTATTTCCACTCAGTCACATTTTCATCAGTGGTCTTCTTGCACATCTTTTAGTTTGCTTGTGAGCTTTGGATACTCTGAGATTTAGCGAGGGACCAGTATGAAGGTAGGAGCTACATAGAAGGAAATAATATTTTTTAAAAAGGGCAATCAAACTCAATGCCTGCACTGTGTGGATACAGTGGTAAGAATGCTGATCCATGAAAGGGATGGATGAATAGAGTTATAAACTCCAACTCTCTAGAAATATCTGACCAAACTCTGGCTTCTAAATCAAATGTCTCAAAAAAAAGGTTCCAATCCCAGGCATTCCAAATTCTGAAGATGCTGCCATACTTTACGCTAAGAGCTGATAGTTCTTCCTGTTCCTCTCTGCTGTTCTATTATTGTTGTATTAAACCTGATATCACTGCTTTTCTGCTTCTGATAGCTTTGATCCAAAGACTTTTCTTCATGAACTTCTCCATATTTATAGAGCAACATGACGGATGTTCTGATTTTTGCTTTGGATGGTCCCTTAGTTACATATCTGATCACATACTTTGTTTTCTTAGTGCCTGCATCTCAGTCTCAAATCCAGTCTGCAAAATGTGGAACTCAGCAACATCAAACTCAGTCCAGAACACTTGAATGAACTTTGTGAAGTGCATGAGAAAGCTTGGACTATCTTGCATGGTGGCAAAGGGCTTTGTTAATGTGTTTGGGAACTGTCCATGAGAACCTTAATATTGGGCTTGATGGCCTAGATGCCTTTCATTCAAGCTTAGAATTGCTTTGAAAACATTGATATTTGTAACCTTCTTTCAGTGAACCTCTCCCCCCACAAGGTCCTAGGATATTAATGAATGTGGTATAAACCAGAATGCTAGAATACTGGTGGTATAGCATAAGCATCCCAGATACCAGCTGTGTCTTAATTGACAATTTCACTCAGCATGCCAATACAAGTTACATCTGCAGGGTATGATGACTGTGGAGTGCTGATTCAGCTGCAGTGGGAGAGAAATCAGGGCTGCCCATGGAGAGCAATGCAGGACAATCATTGGAGATTTTTAGCCTGTATGTAAACACAACGCAATCATACCAATACAGATTTTCAACCTATGAAGAATTAATGGGCGTGAGACTTAAGAGGCCAATAAAAAGCTCAAATGTACTTGGTGATTTAGAATGTTTTATGCGCTCCTTTTAAGTGTTTAGTTATAAGCAAGGGGAGGGGACGTGAATAAGCCTGCAAGAGTAAGCATGAATGTACACAAAACATCAATCCCCTCCCGCATTTTACTTCTTTTATTTCTGCATATTGCTCTGATTGGAACTGACTTTTGTGCTATCTTTGATCATTGTGTATTCTGAGTTAAAGTAAGAATTGTTGTTTCCATGCTCAAGGAGTAGAGATTTTTCATCCTGTTTGGCCAATCCTAAATAATAATAGAGAGGACAGAAATTTTGGGGGTAGAGGGAGATGAAAAACATTCAGCATAAATGTCCACCAATGCAGTAGCATTTCAAGAAAGCCATGGTGATGTCAAAATGGCGTGTTAAGTGAACCTGGCTTCCCCGTTGACCTGGCTTGTCAGAAAGTCGCAAAAGGAGGACCTGGGGACACTGCAACCGTCATAAATATGAACCAGTTGCCAAATTTTGGTCATGTGACTGATGCTGCTGCAATGGTCATAAGTGTGAAAAATGGTCATGTCACTTTTTTCAGTGACGTAACTTCAAACTGTCACTAAATGAACTGTTGTAAGTTGAGACTACCTGTAGTGTGTATTTTATTCTGTCGTGCTACATATTCAAGTAAGCACTGAAATAATTCCTTGGGAATTAGCCTGACAAGAGAGGAGATGGCCTTCGTTTACTTGGAGGGAGGTTATTGCTGAAATATTTTTAGTCATCACCATTCAAAGAACTACCAGTCATTACTGACTTTTAACATAGGCTTGCAGAATTCCAGACTCAGAGGTAATTCTGGTTTATCCTGTTAGAACAATAGCAATTAACGTTTTTACTATAAAGAGAAATTTCTCCCTACGTTAACTATTGTTTCTAGCAGCCTCAACCTTAAATGGCGAATTGCAAAGAATATTTGCCAGTATCAGAGAGGCCACAGGTTCTCTTCTCTATGTTAGATATGAGCATTACTGGGCTATTTAAGGATAGCTAAAATTGCTGGATGTCTTGCCAGATATAACATAAGCAAAATTAATCAATCATCAAGAATATAATTTATGAACATATGTATATGATAAAGCCTTTAATAATCATGTCATAACTAATCTCGCCTCAGATGGTTTTGTAAATAACTTTTACCAAGAAAAAAAAATCACCTATCCTGCAAGTCTAATAACATGTAAGTTATTAAGCTTGCCAGTACTATAGAAATAATTTTTTTTCCAGTTCCCTATCTAATTGAGAACAAATTTATTGCTTGATAATGAATTTTGATAGAACATTTTTGTTGCTAATCAATAATGACTGTGATATCCAGGTAGCTGTTTCTAGGAGAATTTGTTTCTTCTGTTCATATGCCCTTTATCTGAATCTATTTTTAAAGTAACCTTTTAATTCGGTGTAGTTTCTGGTCCACTTCAGATGTTGAGCATCCCATTTCCTTTTTAAGTCATTCATTCATCTGTGTGAGAGTACACATGACCAAATACTGACATGGCCTATTTGCCTATTTATTTTTGCATTCTCACATTATGATATTAGAAAGATATTTTCCACAACACCTTGCAAAGGCATCTATCCACTTTGTAAACTTGAGTCTGGATTCCACTTAGAGTTACATTTGATGATATGAATTTGATAAGCCCAAATGAACAAATGAAGATGTAATTTATATTTTACAGTTGAGTAAAATAGTCATTGCATAAAACATATGCAAAGGGTGTGTGTGTGAAAGAGTGTATTCAGTTCAATGAACTATTGGTAGTTCATTCTTTATAATGCTTTGTGACAATATTTCTCAGATTGGCTCTTTGTTGAAGTTTTTATCACAAATGTTATTCAATGAGTGCTATTTTTCAGCGAAATTTTAATTTCAGTCAAATTTTAATTTCAGTCAATTCAGTCAATTTGGAAAGAGCCAAATAAAATTTCTCTCCCTCTCTGCTGGATTGGAAGTTCTTAATATCAAATAATAATTAGCTTGTCTTTTGCCCAGTTGTCAAGCATATTCTAAATTCTTTATTACAAGTGCCAGGAAACTTAAATCAATCATTAAGAAGCTGGCTTTACTGTTGTCAGATTTCACTCTGAGTATGACAATAAACATCTCCTCCCCAGAAAAGCAATCCCACATTCAGCAACTACCAAGCAGGGGAAGCTTCAGACTTGACATAACACAAAAGTTACTTTAATGCAGAGATAAGTAAGGCTGCAGAATTCAGCAATCAAACTGTGTGTGTCAGCCCAAGGTTTAAACTTCAGGCCTTTTCTTGGTTTCTTTTCAAGTCAATGGACTTTGGGCCATTCTTTTTCTACACTACCACTCTGGAGATACCTGTTTCATATTTATGTAACCCATGAGGTCTGACAATCATTGGTTCTCGATGGGCAAGACATGGAAACAGTTTGCCATTGACTTTTATAACAATGTGAGGTTTTTTTTCAACTTCCTAGTCAAGCTCACAGTCCTATTATTTCCTAAAAGACTCCCATCCAAGCACTAACTAGATCTGATGCTACTTAACTGCAGAGCCCAAAGTTACTTAGATGCTGCAACCTAGCTGTAAAGCTAGATTTCCAAGCGTGTTGGTTTTTCTATAATGACAGTAGGTAAAATTTAAGTTATATGTATTCTGTGTCCATTCTCTGAAACTTCACAAATATTATACAGTAGTTGATTCTATTGGCATTCCTGCTTTCATAAAAGGAAATAATCTGTCTAGTTACTAATTGTATTTGCTGCCAAAAGATGAGATTTCATCACCAACTCAAATGGCCATAAAGGTAAAAGATTCTGCTGCTGTCATGCCTTGCTTGTGGGCTTTCCACTGATATGTCACTGGAAGAACTATGACATGAAAGTCTTTAATTTTCTTACATTGCTTTGGTGATACCAATGTTGCACAATCTTGAGCCCTGAAGACATGTTGAAATGTAATTCCAATGGTTATGTACTTTGGAAAGCATGGTCTGTCATATCTGAGAGAAACCAAGGCTGGTCTGTGTTAACTAAGTAAGAGCAACATTTTGCTGTACAAAAGGAAGAGATGCTCATTCTGTTAAGAACTGGCAAAGAAATTTTGTCAAGTATTTTCAGACTGTTAATAGCCATTTCTCCAGCCACTGTGTTTTCCTTTCCCATCCACTCTACTAAAACATCATTTTGAATCATTTTTAAAAATGTTTGAACCCAGCTTTTAGCACAATTCTAGTTAGCTTACAGAGAAAAAAATGTGTTAAAAACTAATTGTAAAAAGCTACCTAAATAAAATGAATTTATACCTATAATATTCAGTTGCCTTAGTACCTTAAACCTGCTATTTACGTGCACAAAGAATAAGCTATTGAATATAATGGTGCATTTTGAAGCAGACATGCACACCAGTCATTTCAGCATTCAAAACTCTTTACTGGCAGAATTCTGGATCTGAAGCAGTAGCAGAAGTTGACTGCTATGCCAAATACAGGACTCTCCATATTTCTAATCATTCATTCCATAGCAGACATAAATTAAAGGCTTATAAAATCTGAAACAAAATGTGCATGAAAAGTGGATTGGGAAGGGCAAACTTGCAGGCCTCCAAAAGCTTCTGCAATTCAACTTTCAACACCTCTCATTGTGTAGCTGACCATCAGAAAGATCTGGAAGGACCTTGTTTTTCCATTACAGTTTAGTCATTCAAGAGAGACCAGTGCAGTCCAGCAGAAAATATTTCTAAATAAATTAAAAGCAAAAATTTCTACTTCACCCAAGCTACACCTGAACAATTTAGTCAGGAACAATAATCATGCAATTCATGCCACTTAATCAAAAAGTTACTAATTTATTTTCATGATTATCTTTCTGAAATTGTTTTTCTTAACTGTTGAAGTAGGAAATCTATGTTCAAAAATTAAGGCATGGAGCAACATTTTAAATTACACTATTTTTCATTACATCTCTTGCACAATGAATATTTGAGATTTATTTAAGAAAATTTATATTGCTGACCTCACTCACATTGACTCCAGGAAGTTTACAAAGATAAAAATCCAATATAAAAACAAAAGGAATAACCTCCACATCTCCCACGTAGATCACAGTCAAATGAGCCATTTAATAGGCTCTAACCCTCTTAGGTTCTCCAATTCCACTGGCAAAATTCAGGGGCTCGAGAAAAAGTATCAAAATGGGGGCCAATCTTATCTTCTTAGGGATGATGTTCCACAAGGAGGCAGCTACCACAAATAAGACCCTTCTTGGTCCCGCTTGTTGGACCTCCTTAGGAGAGAGGATCCATAGCACCCTGCCTCCCTGCTCAGGTAGATGTGACTGAGAAGAGGCCCTTTCGGACAGCATCAATTTTCAAGCATCGTATCAGAATCTCATTTTGCTTTTAATAAAGTGGACTGATTACATCACTAGAAGTTATTTCTGAGTATGTCTCCTTTTAGATTTTAATCAGAAGTTTAAACCTAAGTGTATTTATGTAAATAAACCAATTAGGGACTTGAACTTGATAAGGTCAGCAGGCAACTAAGTCTTTTGATTTCTGTTTCTATAATTGCTGAGTCAAAGAGCAATAGCTTTTCCTGCTGGAATGAAAGGAAATATATTGGTTGAGCTCACACATCATGCTTTAAGAAAGGTCACAATGACTGGGTCTACACATTTGAAACTAATGGATTAATGCAACTAAATCTTTTTTGAATCTTGACAGGAGAACCACCACAGCTCAGTAATAGTTTTCCATTATACATGGTTTCAGGTTTTATCTACTCGCTCATCCGGTATCTCTAGTAACAGATCAGAAAAATCAGGAAGTTTTTACTTCTTAGCAACACTGAAAGAGAAGGGCCCTAGGTGAGAGACTTGCAGAGGATCGCTGAATCATTTCTAAAAGGCAGCCTCATGCAGCAGCAGGATGAGACTCTGACTAGGAATAATATTGACTGTTTCTAGTATTTGATTGCTTATTGTACCCAATGACTATCATTAAGTGTCGTACCTTATGATTCTCGACTCTTGATGAATGTATCTTTTCTTTTATGTATACTGAGAGTATTTACATCAAGACAAATTCCTTGTGTGTCTAATCACACTTGGCCAATAAAGTATTCTATTCTATTCTATTCTATTCTATTCTATTCTATTCTATGAATACTAGTCTCACCCGGAAAAGTCAGGCTAGCTAGATGGATGATTACTGTAGTTTTGAGCCTAAATGCGTGGCGATCTAACACCTCCAAAAAGGCCTTGTCTCCAGAAAGCTACGAGGAATGAATACACCCAAAAGGATCCTTGCGTTTCGCAACGATCGGCCTCCTTGTAGGAGACGGATCCTGCCTTGACATTCTCAAACTAACCTGTTAGGAAAAACGGCTCGGCCCACGTGCACCAGGATGCCTCTCCAATGCGCTTGTGCGCGCCTTCAACTCAAACTTCAACTTCAAGGGGTTTTTGACTCCTGGTGGCTGCGTGGACCAGTCTCTGCAGTTTTCTTGGTAATATTTTGGGGGAGTGGTTTGCCACGGCCTGCTGCCTAAGGGCTGAACAGGCCGATTAGCCTAAAGTTACCCAGCTACCTCTCAGCCTAAAGCAGGCCTAGATCTCACCACCTCGCGGCTTCAAGCCACACCAAACTACCCAATTTGTTTCAATATAGCGCCAGGGAGAGCCGATCCCCTGCCGCTCAGCCTGTCTTTTGTCCGTCTTTTTTTTCCTGTCGAAGCGATCCTCCTCCTTTCTCTTGTCAAAACAGAGTTACACCCCCTTCGGTGACGCTGGAGCACAGCCGGGAAAATCTGGGGAAGGACTCCTATGGCGCGACCGGCTCTGACGAGACCCGGTGCTTCCTTCCCATTAGGCCCCGTTACCCCCGACCCTACGCGTGCCTTTCGGCAACGCCCTTCGTTGCCCAGCAGCTTCTCCCGCCGGCGGAGACGATGATCTCCGCCCCCGTCGCGCTTTGGCGCCGCATGAGCTGTAGCCTGCTGCTCCGCCGCCGGCCAGGCCAGAAGCGGACCCCCTGGACGCACAGGTATCGGGGCCGCGCCGCAGAACCAAAAGAGCGGTTCTCCTTCGTCGCCCCAATTCCTCGGCCTCTTGCGTTATTTATTTATTTTTGGTCCAGGCAGGTCACGTGCTGGCGGTGTTTACATGCAGATCTCGGGAGTGGGTGGGTGGCGGGGAGGAACCCAAAACAGATCTGGAGCAAAAGAGGGTGGGGGGAAGAAAAGGTTTCTCTCCGGCCCCGGAGGAAGCCGTGTGTCATTTTGACTCCGCTTTCCTTTGGACTGGGGCAACTTCTTTGTCGGTGCCAGCTTTTCTGAACTGCGTAACGTTCGCTCGACCTGGAAGAGATCCAGTCTCTTCTGTTGCCGTTTAGGAGACCCTGAGAAGGCGTGGCTAGTTTTGATCCAAGGCGGAGGTCTGGAGGGCTGATCTTGGCCGTTCTCATGTCTGCCGCAATATTAGGTCCCTACTTCTGAAACCTCGCTGATGAGGTTTCCCGTAATGGTATGCATACATTCTGTGGGACGTGAAGAGCAAAAAGATCCCTGTGCGTTCTGTTAGGAAAAGTCTTACAGCACACGAACTGCCAACTTCCTTTTTTCTGGCACCTTGATCCAGTTGGAAGCAGACTGGGAACTAACCTTTGGTTCTCCACCTGCCCGTTCTGTGGCCCTGATACAAACTAGCTTTTTCAGGCCAATGTTGATTTTTAAGATCCGGTTAAATTGCTTTTCCTCCCATTGTTGATAATTACCTTTTCTGCTACATCATCATTGGTGTTTATGTAGCAAGTCTTCTTGACCCATACCTTTCTCAAAAAGCTATGAAAAATTTAGTCTCATGCTGAGCAAGCCATCCATTATAAAGATTGAAGGGTTGAATCAGTGTAGTGTCTGACAAGGGAATCTTTACCCTACGTGCCTTAAAATCTTATTACAGAAGAAACCTGGGATATAAATGCTCTAAAAATAAAAATCAGTATTTAATATACTGATTTTTATTTAGAGCATGTATATCCCAGGTCATGCTGCTATGAATAATAACTGATATGTTATAGTGACTTAAAGCCACGTATACATAATACTCATACTCAACTAATATAATCATATAGGCTGGAGAAAAATTGAAATTGTTAGCCAAACACATCAAGAAGGTGTCAAGTTGGGAAGGCTGACATTATAAACTGAAAAGTATATTTGTGTAGAACATTGTGTATTCAAGAATGCCCTAAAAGATAAGTGAATATTTTCTTTGGTTCTGAGGGATTCGTGCAGTCAAAGGCCTCCATGCAGTACACACACACATGCACACTTAACCAAAGTTCTTTTCTTTGTAGGAAGGCTTAAAAAGGCCCCCTTTCCTCTTCCTACTCTTTGCCCACTGTCTTCTAATATTTAGCAATGGTAGCCACTCTCTTTTTTTTCTGAGTCCTTCCTATAAGGTCCAGTGACTGAAGTCCTAACATTAGGCCAGAGGTTTTCTATAATCTTATGCATAAATTTAGTAGGACCTGAAGACCAAAAGACCTGTGTGCATTCTGTAGGAAAAGTCTTACAGGACACAAACTGCCAATTTCCTTTTCTCTGGCATGCTGATCCACTCGGAAGCAGACTGGAACTAACCTTTAGTTCTAACATTAGCCAGAGCATCAAATACCTTGATTTCTGCAATGAAAAGAATCTTTGGCTCCTGGGCTTGATGGACTAAGAGTGCTAAATAAATTAGCAACATCAAAGGGTGAGTTGACCCCCCCTTGACTTCCAGGGTGTTTACCCAACAGGAGTGATGCATTCAAAGCTCTTGGATGACAACATACAGTTTGAGGATTATAATTTGCCCATCACTGTTAAAGAAAAATCTCAATGACATTTTGGGAGATCTGTGGTGAAAATTTCATGTTTATTTCAAATCTGTGGGCTCCAGACTAAGGTTGTATAATATGCCTCATAGATATACTGTAAACATGATAAATAATTTAGCTGAACATAGGACGGAAGAGGAGAACTCAGCCAGCCAAGATTCCTTATTACATGTTTATGCAGCAAAAAAAGGCAGATTCTATTATAGAGTGAGAGAGAGGGAGAGGAGCAAGGAAGAGAAACAGAAATAGTAGAAATAGTATAGTTCTTTGAGACCACCAATATGGAAAATCACAAGCTGATTTACAATATCTAAAAAGATCTACTGAGTATTTTCCAGAGGTCTTGGTTCAATACAGCTCTTACTTCAGTGAATCCTTACTGCTAGTGATCCAGATTGCATTCTGGAATGTGGGTGGAGTCAGTGCCAGTTTGAAAATCCTCAGCTTGAATATGCCAACTCTCCCAGGTAAACACAGACAAGAAACACGACTAGAAGAACTAATTCTACTTTATTGTAAGGCTACATTAACAGAACCTTGCAAGAATTTGAAGGTACAAACTTCCCACTTTTGAGCCACTTTTAATCATCTGGTCAATTAGGGTGGTCCATCCTAAGTTTCTTTCCCTGACTGTTAAGCCACTGGGGCTCCTGCCTCTTGTCTGATGGTTTCCTGGACATCATCTCTACTCCTCAATCCCCAAGATCATCCACACATTCCATTATAGATATGGATTAGTAATGATGGTAGAAAGAGGGAAGGGTCTTTGAAGAGGGTGCAGGAGAGGCTGTTCTATCCCAGTTTTGAACTGTGGTAGTTCTGAACTATTTTGGAAAAGACTAAGGCATTTTATCTTCAGCTATATTTAATGAGGGGCTCTTTTTTTAAGCATTCAAAGGAATGCTTAGCAATAACAGATATTCTGAATATAAAAGACTTCGGGGGCCCCCAAAAGGGAAGGAAGCTTGTTATTAGCATTGAGTTTAATTAAACATCTTCTATTTATTGTGGTGCTGATTGTTCTCAACCTCACTTGCAGTTTCATGAGGTGTGCATTTATTGATTGCTATTTATTTTTTAAAATAACAAACACACAAAATATTCCCTCCTCCTCCTATTTTCCAACAACAACAACTCTGTGAGGTGGATTGGGCTGAGAGAAGGACTGTCATCCATCTGGCTTTCATGTCTAAGATGGGCATTAGTGTCCTGGTTTCTAGTCTAATGCCTTAATGACTAGAACCAAACTACCGTGTTTCCCCGAAAATAAGACCTACCCCGAAAGTAAGACCTAGCACTATTTTCTAAACCTGCCCTAATATAAGACCTACCCCAAAAATAAGACCTAGTGTAAATCTCCAGTTCAGGAAGACTTTTCAGGGAGCAACCATGCACCCAAACACCCCCTTACACACTCCACCCACTATTTGGCACCATAAATATATAAGACCTACCCCAAAAATAAGACCTAGTGTGTTTTTGGGAGCCAAAAAATATATAAGACAGTGTCTTATTTTCGGGGAAACACGGTAGCTCTCAGGGATATAAACTGCTGCAAATGATGAAATATTCATGATAACATGTCACACATATGACAAGGTTTCCCTACTTGCATCAGAGGTTGGGATGCACATACGTATGGGTGGTGTTTCTGTGCACTATATGTGCCATCAGTTTAGGTTACTAAAGGTTGCTATTGCACAACTTCAAGCAGCTGATATTATACTGGTATTGACCATATTTAAGATATTCATTTCTTTCTTTTGCATAACTTCCGATAATATAGAGAGGATTTGTACCTAAAGCTCCCAAGTGCTTGAAGTTTTATATGCATTTTCTCCAAATATATGCAGTTTCTACCAAATAATTGAGCCAAGAATGATGGATTTCGTGCCTCAGAGGTACTATGCATTATTGTTTTCTGTGCCCTAACAGAAATATGGTCTATACCTTGGCAGGCCACTTAGTTTGTTTTTCTTCTTACTTTGAATCTTTATAGCATTTAGAAAGTTTTAGACCCTTGAGGAGTGATCAGCAGCCCTGGATAACAAGTGCAAGTTACAAATATTCCAGAGAAGATTAAAAGAGCAAGGAAGCTGTTATTATACAAGGCATAGAGCAGAGAATGTTATTTATAAACAAACAACAGAAATAAAAAGAATAGAAAGCTTGGGAATGATGAGATTACTGTAGAGCAAGGGAAAGGCTTGGGACAAATGGGCACATTGGTAATTTTGAGAACATCTCCTCAGCATATTCATAAAATGGCTGCCAATGATAAAGCATCCATTTTTCAAATTGTAGAGACTGGCACTCAGCTTTATAGCATGGTAGCTTCTTAAACAAACTGTATAGGTCTAGGAAATGACAAAGTGTGCTGGGGGCAGGGCTGGAATACAATTTCTGTCCTCCCCAGCACCCTCTATACATGGCTTGGGTTTGAAATCCTCACTTTCTTCCAACTTGGATGCTGGCTGACAGCTGAGATGGTCTGAAGAGGCCTGAGGTAACTGAAGGAAGTAGTTGCGGAGCTGAAAGCTGCTTCTGCTGCCTTCCTCATAAACATGAACATTAATTTTGGAGATATTGTATCCTTTATGGTTGTTCTGGGAAGGGAGTCTTTTCTGTAGATTTTTCTCCTTCCTAGCTAATATGTGGTAATGTATAATAAACTTTACCATGGCCTCAGAAAGAAACAACCAAATGAAGGGTAAAAGCTGCTCCCTCCAGTAACAGCCTGAAATAGTTGATAATCAGTCTTAGTATGGAGACAATATAAAAATAATTGGAACAGCTTACATTCTGTGACAATATCTTTAATATATCAGACAAGAACATTTGTCTGTCCCAGGTCCTTGGAAAGGACTCAGTATTGGATACAAATGCTAAATCTAATGTAAAGATTTGTCTGACTGCAGCCAACAATAACAACAACAACAACAATAATAATAATTTACCATAATAATTAACCTTTAAGTTACTTTAAACAGCTCTTAGGTTCTGGTTAGGACTTGAACTGTTAAGTTTTTACCAGTCCCAGACTGTGAATCGAATTGAAGATTAAATCTTAAACAACAACAACAATAACAACAACAACAAAGAGACAGACAGACAGACAGACAGATAACTTAGGAATTTTTCTACATTTTGAATGATGTGCTGAAACTTTAGGCTAAAAAAAACTTCCTTCTATTGTGCTTAATTTGTGTAAAATCATGATTTATTCCCTTGGGCCTATGCAAGGAATTACTTTGGAAGGAAGCCTGTTTGACTGAAATCCACATGCCTGCTGAGCCTAAAGTCTAAGCAGTAGGCCTCCTAAGTTCCTCTCTGATTTGAGTTTCCTTGCTTGCCTGCTTATTAATTGATTGATTCAGACATTTCTGTTCGTTGGCTCTGCAGTCTTGAGTTGGACAAAATGCCAATTTGTTTGTTTGTTAATTCAGACGGGTCTGTTTCCTGGCAATGCAGTTTTGAGTCTGATAAAATGCCAATTGAGGAAGTTTATGCTGTACATTGTCCTAGAAACCCAACCTGAAATCCAATCCACATCTAGCTGCTTGGGAAAGAAACTGATCAAATTGCCTTCTGTCTGTATTTGGCATTTCTTGTTTCAGGACGATCTTTCTGAGGATGACCTCAAGCATGGCCACAGGGGGGAAAGGCAGCCAGACCAGCAACAATCTCTATACTAACCGGCTCATCCATGAGAAATCTCCTTACCTCCTTCAACATGCCCATAACCCTGTTGACTGGTAAGGAATTTTTTTGCCTCTCTCTTACTAGGCACAGGAGTGAAGTGAAATAGATGGGCTTTATTATTTGGGGATTTCAACTATGCTCTTCTTAAGAATCTCCCATTTTCTTTTAATATTTCCAGCAGCCTCCAGATTTCCCATTCTCAACAAAATACCGCTCCTTCTGTAGCTCAGTTTCTACATGGCACTCTCTCAACTTTCAAATCCAGACCCTAAGCTTAATTTCTCCTTTGTTCCTGATTTCCTATTTGTAGCTTGTTCCTGAGTTCTTCTGTCTCATCTGCAAAAGAGAGACATCTAAGGTTTATATAACCATATCTGTTATACTTCTTCCTTGTTACCTTTGTCTGTCTCTTTTATTTCCATTCTTCGCTATCATTGAGATTTGGATTTCTTCTTCCTCCTTCTCCTCTCCTATTTTTATTTTACTCTGTTCTGCATATTCAGAGGTGATATGAGGCTGCCTAAGCCCTACTATGTAGGGACGTGGTGGCTCAGTGACTAAGATGCTGAGCTTATTAATCAGAAGGTCGGCAGTTCAGTGGATTGAATCCCTAGCACCGCGTAACGGAGTGAGCTCCTGTTACTTGTCCCAGCTTCTGCCAACCTAGCAGTTCTAAAGCACGTAAAAAACACAAGTAGAAAAATAGGGACCACTTTGGTGGAAAGGTAACAGAGCTCCGTGCGCCTTCGGTGTTTAGTCATGCCAGCCACATGACCATGGAGATGTCTTCGGACAGCGCTGGCTCTTTGGCTTAGAAATAGATATGAGCACTGCCCCCTAGAGCTGGAAATGACTAGCATGCATGTGTGGGGAACCTTTACCTTTAAGCCCTACTATTAAGTGGTGGGACTCAACATTGCTGAAGGTTGGACAGTTGGTGATTAGGGACAGTGACCGAGATCTCCCTTGGATAACAAACTAAGAGCTGACAAAGTGCTGGGTGTGAGGAAGTGCCAGCAGCTCCTTAATTCAAATGTCTTTTTCAAGATTGTGTAGGTACTCTGTGAGCCCAGGAAAACTTGAAACACCTTGTGGAAGGGCCAATGCACTTCTTTTCCTTTTCAGCTCTGAATTTGAAATGTATTCTGGTAAAGAACAAAAGGAATCTTAAAACATCTTATTCACACAGTTGTTTTAGCAGCATAATTATTTTTCTTTCATTTTAATTGTCTTAGGTTGTATTGGGTTACGGTTAATCTTAAGTTTTTAAAAGTTGTACATTGTAACTGTTTTGTGTCAATCTTACTGGGAAAAATGGACTGGGTTGATGTCTTGTGAAATCTAATACGTTTAACTGGACTGAAAAGCTAAGAATTTCTGTGATTGGTTTTAGATGTCTTTTATTCTCTAAAACCTAAAGATTGATTATATATATATATATGTGTGTGTGTGTGTGTGTATATGTTTGTGAGATTTTCACAGGTAGTATCTTTGTGATTGAGAATATGTTAAATCTCATATCTTCAGGCTGGTGTCTTCAGTTCTTCTGAGCTGAAGACACCAGCCTGAAGATGATGATGATTTATGTATTCTCAATCTTACAGGACAAGTAATATATATATATATATATATATATATATATATATATATATATATATATATATATATAAAATAGGTGTCCTTTGTTAACATTTGAATTAGGATGTTGTTAAATTTTTTTGACAGAAGGGCAAAGAGAAGACTTTTGAATTGTCAAAAGTTTTTGAAATTGTTTTGCTTCTGATATTACTGTCCAAGATTTTTATCTTTTTCCCTTTCTTTTTAGAATAAATTTACTTTCATATTATACTGTATCTCTGATACAATCATACAGTAATTAGTTTCTTTAATACAATGCTTCTTTGCTTTGGGACTATCTCGGTTAGCAACATTTTGCAAGTAAGATAGTAATAAATGGTAGTACACAATTCATTTTTCATCCATGTGCATACTTACAACCACATTTATGCTCCTGAAAATAACATATGGCAGAATGAAAGTAACAAAGGCATTGCTGCACAAGAGAATTTTATCTAAATGAGACAGCAGCAACCAATGATCTTTGCAATGTCTCTTGAATGATGTGAATCGTGTGCTTCATTTAGTGACTGTTTTGCTCAGTGATAAAGTAGCTGGAATGAAGTGGATGTACAGCATGTTTAAAAGGCCAATTTTTAATATGAGATTAGAATCCTGAAATCTAATTCTCTGAACCTATCTTCCAAGAGTGCTCATAGAACAATAGGATGTTTCCCACTGTGTATTAATTAGATACATAGTCTACTTTTCTTTCAATAGCTTGGGATAGCTAACATTTAGGTCTCATTTTAATTTTATCTTCACAATAGCCACCTTACAAGGTAGGTTAGGTGAAGAGAGTTTCTGGCTTGAAATCATTCTGTGAATTTTCATGAAGATGGATCTGAGTATGGGTCTGCCCAATCCCAGTCCAATACCTGACTGCCCAGAACACACTGATTGTTCACTACACAGCAAACTACTTTTAATTAAAATTGTTTCATGAATACTTAAAATCAACAGCAGCAATGAGCTCAAATTCTAATTAAGTATACACTTGACACCTAACCTATGCTAAATTACTCTGCTCCCCCTCCCTTTCAGACTGGAGACCAGCCAGGAGGGTTACTTTGGCATAGTTCCAGATTTTAGCAGTGTGTTATTTCCTGTGCAAATAATTCAGGCAGCACTTTTTAGAATGCACATGATTTCTTCGGCTTGACGGTGAATGTTGGACTGCAAAGCAACAGTATGGAATTGTTCTGTGGATGCTGTCTTATATCAAAATGCTTTTCAAACAGTTAGAAAAGGCAGTAGCCACTTACCTACATTTAACATAGGTATATTTCAAAGGAAAAACTATAAAAAAAATCCAGCTTCTTTCCTCAATTTTCCTCAGGTATCCATGGGGCCAGGAAGCCTTTGATAAGGCAAAGCGAGAGGACAAGTTAATATTTCTGTCAGGTAAAAAAATGAATGTGTGATATGTGTTTGTGAGCTTACAGATAAAAACAAAACCTTTGGGAGAAGTTTGAAATCCAAGAGGATAAACTTGTGGATAAAGGAATAACTGTTGTTCAAAGCAGATCTTCAACTGCTCAGTATTTTTTTAAAACTTATTTTTTTTCTGGGGAAAATGTGAAGCCCATCTTTCTTTTCTTCTTCTAAAAATTGTATTTCTTGATATACAGTTTGCTTCTGTAATGAGCAGGAGCTTATATTACAAATATTATCAATAATTTGATCATCATCCTCATCAATAGGTTTGTTATTTCATTAGAAGCCAATCTAAAACATCTGACAGTTAAAAGAGTATGGATACAGATATACATTGGAAGAATGAGGTAGATTTATATATTGGATTTCTTTTTTTAAAAATAGAAATTCTGATTGAGTTTATTTATTTATTTCATTAAATTTGTTATGTCTGCCTACTCTAGTAAACTCTTGGTGATGTATAAAATCCATATACACAGTCAAAAACATTAAAAAGAAAGATAAAACCTGAGAGCCCTGGCAGGGCCTCCTCTAATACGATACATGAACTCTGGGCCTGGGGACTGAGTTTTTTCTGGAACTGCAGGAGAGTGGGCACCACCTATTTTTCTGGGAGGGGGATGCTGTGTAGAGGGCAGCGATGGTGACAGAGAAGGCATGTTTCCTTGATCCCACAAGATGATAATATTTAATATTTAATTTTATACATTTAGCAAACAAGAAAACATTCAGCATTATCATTAATGATATGTCCAAGTTGCTGTCTCTGCTTTTCCTGGATCTACCATTTTTACAATCTTTTTCAAAACTTATCTATCACAGTTTTTTCTTAAACATCCAAATCACATTTATTCAGCAATCTTTTACTATTATGCTAGTATTATTACTTCTTAGGAGTAATATTTTATCATCTTTTGAAAACCTATCTAGGGTTAGAATTACTAACATTACTTATGGTCAGCAATTCTTGTTTGATCTACAGTTCTTGTTCTTGTTTTGCTCAGCCCTTTAAATGTACTGAGGAAGATTGTGGGTGGATCTCTTCTGAAACTTCCATTATGTCCTCTTCCCATGGACTTAAAACCAACAATTTGGAAACTATGGTTAATCATTTTTTATAAGTAATTTCTTTAATCATTATTTAATTTTTTCAGTTGGCTATTCAACTTGCCACTGGTGTCATGTTATGGAACAAGAATCCTTTCAGAATGAAGAAATTGGCCAGATTTTGAATGAGAATTTTGTGTGCATCAAGGTGGATCGTGAAGAGCGTCCAGATGTTGATAAAGTTTATATGACCTTTGTGCAGGTGGGGAGTTGGAACTTAGAGAGAAAACTTGTTATTTTCAGAACATATGTGAAGGGAATCTGATCCATCTCATTCTGTTTCACTGCAGGCAACCAGCAGCGGAGGTGGTTGGCCAATGAGTGTGTGGTTGACTCCTGATCTCAAACCATTTGTAGGTGGAACTTATTTCCCACCTGAAGATGGAATTTATCAGGTTGGCTTTCGGACTGTTCTGCTTCGCATCCTAGAGCAGGTATGGGATTCAGTATCCACAATTGTAATAAGATGAAAGTGTCATTGGATAACACATGAGAGATTAAGCCACATAATAGTGCCAATTTTGAACTTTTACTTGAAGGGTTTATAAGAGAAAATGTAATGAATGAGAAATTTTACCTTAAGTCCAGGCACAACAGGATTTGAGGAATGAGAAACCGAGTTATAGATAGAACTATCTAATGGAAAATATTCCATGGATAGAAATCAGTTCTGGTTAAAAACAAAATATTTTAAATATTTTACATCATGTTGCATATCTCTGAAGGCAGGTAATACATTTAACAAAAACTGTCAGCAAACATTTTTGTGGATTAAAAATTTATGTAATGATTTTTTTTCCTTTGTGGTCATGATACAGCAGCTTATTATTTAGGCTCATACATTAGTTCATTTAACCTGTGTTTATTGAAAGAACTATAGGTTGACTTCGTACAATGTTCTAACCCATAAGTTACAACATATAACTATAATGGCTCAGTTTAATGAGAGAAAACATATATAGTACATGTAAAAACTCAGCTGGAGTGCATTGCCCCTAATGCATTGCTATCTCGTTTTTAAATTGATATGTGAGGAGGAGCATCTATGATGTCAAAACCATTTTCTGAAGCAACTTGAAAAGATGTATCTAGATGAGGCACGTATAAAGAGCAGCAAACTATTACTTAGATATCTTCTCCCCACTCCTCAGTGGAAACGGAACAAAAGTACCCTTTTGGAAAACAGCCAGAAAATCTTATCTGCACTGTTAGCTAGGACTGATGTTGGCGTTCGAGGGGAGGAAGCACCCCCATCCTTAAAAGAAGTTACAACCCGATGTTTCCAACAACTATCAGAAACTTATGATGAAGAATATGGTGGATTCTCAGAATCTCCCAAATTCCCTACCCCAGGTTAGTTCAAGATTGTCTAGCTATTTCTATAGGAAGAGCTACTATTACACAAACCATTGACTAATGTTCATTACTTTACTGTTTTCTTTTATTCCAGTTAATTTGAATTTTCTCTTCTCCTATTGGGCTCTTCAACGGTCAAACACTGAAGGAGCACGAGCGCTCCAGATGGCCCTGCATACACTCAAGATGATGGCATATGGTGGTATTCATGATCATATTGCACAGGTAAGATCATAATTTGAAACTTTTCATTAAGGGATTCAGAAATAATGTTTGTCAGGGTCTGGTGGTAGTCTCTACTCTTTGGCTACCTGTCCTTCCCTTTCCAGTTTACGTTTGTGATTTCATAAATCTGCTTTCCACTTTGAGAAGGTAGATAAAAAGTATAATCAACAAATACAAAATTGCCTTTTTTATCTAAATCTTAAAAATTGTGGCACACTTTTGAATTCTAAAAATACTGCAAAAATGCAGCTTTTAAAAAGCATATTTGCATATTCTACTTCGATAGAAGTAGAGTCCTACTTGAGTCCTACTCATTTTTTTCTTATGGGGAATGAAGAGTTTAATCAATCCTCCTTTTCCAGTGTAATCATATCATACATAGTTGGTTTGGTGGTGTGGAAGGATATTGCATTGGAAGAACTGTTCCTGCATCTCATGCTTTCCAAGAAAATTTTACTGCAGCATGTAGAAATATTGAGCAGATTTGTGGGGTGGAGGTATCAACTTAGTGGCATAAACAATGGCAGTGGATACATGGAGACTTGGGGCCTCTAAGAGCACAGTGTAGGCTAGAGGGCAGGCACATGGTCTAACTAGTCTCCCCCACCACATTTTAATTTTAATTTTGATTGTTGAATTGAAGTCTACTCTTAGTGATCACAAACTCCTTCCAATATAATCTCTTCAAAACCTGATCCTTCAGGTCTTTCAGTTACACATCCATCTTCACTGTAATTGAGTACATGTATTTTTGTGCTGTCAATCCTTTCCCCACCCCCTTCCACCATTCATAGTCATTATAGGTTCCTCAATAGAGCTGGACCTTCACATAATGTGTCCCAAATGTGATAACTTGAACCTGGTCATTTGTACTGTGAGTGAGAATCCTGTATTGAATTGTTCTATGATCTGGATTATAAGCCACCCAGAGTTGCTTGATGAGATGGCATATATGCTGAAAGGAAGGAAGGAAGGAAGGAAGGAAGGAAGGAAGGAAGGAAGGAAGGTGTCTATCCAAGGTGTCCTCAAGAGTTGATTTCAACTTCAAAGTTCAAAAGTATCAGTACTCTATTCTGCTTCTTCAATGGCTAACTTTGTTTCTATAGAACTTTATAGGAAAAAGTCTGAACAGTTCTGAGCTTGAAGATGTAGACAAGCTGAGGCATCCAAATATCTCTTCAAAGGCCTTCATTGCCACTTATCAAGTGGTAGGCTGTGGTACCTTTCTTGTCTGTTGGTTACTTTACTGTTAATAGTTGATCCCAAACTGAGGATCAGTAGAGGATATGAATGAACTAATATGCTCCTCCCTATTTATATTAAAATCTTCTCTATTGATTTCTGTGGCAATGTTTACTTTGTCCATGGAGATCTTTAAAAATAGCTTTGCAGTATAATTCAGGAAATAACCTAAGATAGCCTTTAAAAAAATCAGTTCTCCCATCCCCTTTTTTAGTTGCTCCAGTCCAGGCTTTTAATTGTTATGAGAAATGACTTTTAGATGATTGAATTGGAAATAGAATATATGTTTTGTTGAAGTGACAGATTCTAGAAAGATAAGCAGAAAACAAAGTTTGTTTCTTGCAATTTTACTGCATATGCTAGTCATCATATTGTGGTTTGCCAAATCCGATGTTTACTATGCTTTTATTATCTATTCTCATCCAATGTTTTGGCTAGTAGATATTTATGTTTTGTGTATAAGTTAAATCATTGCAGATTGTGATGAGACTGACTTGCACTGACAGCTTCGTATTACCATCAGGCCACTTATCCACCAAATTATTGTGATCATTTGGTAATCAGTGAAGTAGTTGGCCTAATCAGTAAGCTCTGAAAATTATTGATCTGTTTTGCACTATGTGGAAGACTGAATCCTAATTCTTACATGGCAAAATAATGAAAATATTTTTCTCCACTTCCCCCATCCCCAATTCTTCTGCAGGGGTTTCATCGCTACTCAACTGACCAACGTTGGCATGTCCCTCATTTTGAAAAGATGCTGTATGATCAGGCTCAGCTGGCAGTAGTTTACGCCAAGGCATTTCAGGTATTCCTTAGTAAATCTTTTGGCCAGCATATTAAGGCCCAAAATAACTGATGAATTAACTCTATTTATTTGAGTCAAAAATCAAATTGTAGTCGTGCCCAGGAGAAAAAAAGTTGGGTGACTCTTATATTTTCATTACCTTTGTTTCTTTCTTGCTGATCTAGTTAAATGGCAAAGGGAAAGTTACAGGTTTTACCCAGGAATAAATCTTGTGATGCCGAGCAGTCGCACATTTGTGAACAATAATATTGAGGTGTATGGATAATCTACCATTCAGTGTGACAAAATTGATCAATCTTGGGGGAAGTATATTTCCTTTTTATCTGGAACAACAGTTGAGATTCAGATTAGTCTTTGATATTTGAACAAGAATGTGTTATTGTTAATGATTAGTCCTTGAATCCTTTTTAACGTTACAGTACATTCTCCACTTATTGCTGAGTGAACTTGGAGATAGCCAAGAATTGTGAGGCAAAAAGAGGAGGATGAGGCAAGAAGAAGCTATTATAGACCGACATTTAATTTCTTTACTTCAGTTCTTGCATCCAGAATTCATTTATTCAGGTATAGATAGAACAGAGAAGAAAGGTTTCTTCTTTCCTTTGTTCCTTTTATGACATCAATGACAACTAAGGGGAATGCTGATACTGTTGATTCAGCTTCCCTATACTACCATTGTTTCTTACTGCCATTATTTAGCAACAATTTTGACACCCCAAGTGTGATATGGTAACCAAAAGCAACATTTAGACATATCACTTGAAATTTTACAGAATAGCCAGTATTTACATATCATTGTTGAGAGGAGGAAAAAAAACCAAGAAGCAGTTCACTGATGTGGAGAATATTGCACTTTCTCTACGGCAAATGTGTTCTGGGATTAAATTTGCTTAGTACTTCAGCCAAAATTGCCTCTTATGAAATTTTGGGATGTTAGCACTTACAGTGCCTGACACGTCCAATAGAATTTTTTACATGTGATTTCCAAGTATCATAAATATGTCCATCCACTATATGATGGACTTCATAATCAAAGGCAAAACAGTGATGGAGAGGATTTTTTTTCATCCAAAAAGAAATTAAATCAGAATTAAATGATACAAGACAGCCCATGTCCCATTGGGTCATTTTTTCAGAGATATTTCCTTACCAGTTTCTTCAAAGCCTTGAATGATGTTAGAGCTTCTAATGTACCTTTTTCTCTAACTGGAAAAGTTGGGATACATTTATTTATTTATTGTTTCTTTGTTTGTTTGTTTGTTTGGATTTATATGCCACCCTATCTCCCGAAGGACTCGGGGCGGCTCACAACACTAAAAACACAAAATACAAAATTTAAAATTACTAAAAAATATTAAATAAGAACCCAGACAATATCTAAAATCCAATGAAACTCCAGATAAAAACCCATAAAATATGTATCTGCCTTGAAAATAGTCATGTTGAACTGTATAACACAAACATTAGCATAGGAAATGTTTTATGACATTTTATATTATGATATAAACAGCTTAACCCATGTTGAACTGCATAGCACAAACATGAACACAATAAATGTTTTATGACGTTTTGAATTAGGTCATAAACTGCTTTGTGGTAATGTAATAATAAATACTGAATTTTGAACCTATTTCATAAGTTAGCTCATTTGAGGTACCTTGTTCAAAAGGTTTTGTCCTATGATGCATTATTTTGCCCCGTTAAAGGTTTATAGAAATCAGTTTTAGTAGTATATAGATCTTTCATTCTTCACTTTATGTTAGCAACATGGCAGAATACCTTTTTAGTTTGTAGCTTTTTACAAGAGAATCCACATAATTATATGATATCCCTTTGTTATATGATATTCCAATAGTTATGAAAAACAAATAGTTATGAAGGACAAACAGAATCTAGAAAGAGTCTAGTCTCTTTCCAGATTCTATTTGTCCTTCATAACTATTCTTTACTTTGCAAAAACATTCTGTGTTAATTCTACTATTTATAATGCCATTCCTTCTCTTGAAGCAATGCAAATATCTACAAATAAAAATGTACTTGAGTTGTTAGATCCTGTAGAAATCCTAAAATGCTTTAAAATAGATAATATTAGAGTTGTACTAGAGAATATATCAAATATGTGATAGGACTTGCATTTTAGATTTTGTAAAAAGTAAATTGGAGTCATCAGGTTTCAGGTCCATGCATCAC
This sequence comes from Naja naja, assembly GCA_009733165.1. Taxonomy (NCBI): domain Eukaryota; kingdom Metazoa; phylum Chordata; class Lepidosauria; order Squamata; family Elapidae; genus Naja; species Naja naja. The sequence continues at coordinate 136,723,483 of CM019149.1, forward strand.
CATGATATTACAATATGTACTAAAGGGGATTTTTGCTTATTTGTTTTTACTTCATGCTGCTTAAAATTACAAGAGCGATAGTTTTGAAAGCTGACTATTCCTTATTTTAAATGAAAATGGTAATGTCATTTCACAAATGTTCTGTTTTTTGTGGTTTACATCGTATATCTCAAAGTTGGGTCTGCAATCAATTACTGATTGTTTATATAGAACACAAGGCCTTTTCCTGTAGCAGTATTTTCTTTGCAAAATAATCTCCCATAAAAGGTGTACCAGATATGTTCCATTGAAATCTTCTGAACAGCTGTATTTTTGCTATTCACATAGGTTTTGTGAGGAAATAGAAATTGAGACATAACTCTTGTTTAAGTTGATGTCAGTTTACAACTGTGTTTCATTATGGGCTAAGAAATACTAATATTTTAATACATTTATACTCTGGTACTATGGAAAACCTATGGAATATATAGTTTTCAGGCCCACTCTCCACAATCTGCAGAGGCCTAAGCATCCTGCTAAATTTTCTACACTGTCAGCTGATCAGATAAACATGGGAACAGATTGCTGTGATAAAGAATGCAAGTACAGAAGCTTGTAGTTATTTGGAGTTCCTTATCAACATGTCTGTTTTCCATATTATTGGTATCAGCAGAAAATAGTGATCATTTAATTAATTGTATTTATTTATTTGTAAACTGTATTGGCCTCCCATCTTATCACAGGGTAACTCCTGCAATAAATAAATAAATACATAACTATTGATGTAATGCTGTTCTATTGATGAATTTTAATTGTAAGTTGTGTGATGGCTCTTTTGAGACAAATAAGTTAGATATCCATTTGACAATTGACTGTACATATGACACTTTTGTTAGCATTTTGGGTGAAGAATTATGGCTGAAATGACCATGAGTAAAGAAGAGAGCTTATGGATAAGCCATTTGTCTTTCTCCTGCTCTGATTTTAATTGAGGCCTTGGTGGTACAGGCTGTTAAATGCCTAGCACTTAAGTTCCAGCTGCCTGCAATTACTGCAGGCTCGAATCCCACCAGGCTCAAGGTTGAATCAGCCTTCCATCCTCTCGGGGTAGGTAAATTGAGGACCCAAGATTGTTGGGGGCAATAAGCTGACTTTGTAAAATTGCCGGTTAGTAATAAGCAGGCATATATAATGGAATGAGGGCTATTGCTGAGCGCATTGGGTTGTATCCCAAAAATTGTAAGCCGCCCTGAGTCTTCGGAGAAGGGCAGCATATAAATGTAATTTTAAAAAAAGGTCTTAATCAAATTTTGCAGATAGAGTTCAAAAAAGATTTCCAACTGTGTAATTCACAAGAATCTACAATTGGCCGAATCTCAGAACTGGATTTAATCAGGAGGCTTTTCTAAGTTTATTTAAATAGTAATATTTGTATATTCTTATGGATTTGAGATTATATTCATAGAACCTGGGCAAATGATTCCATGCTTGTCTGTATACTTAGGATTCCTAGCATGGTTTCTACTTGGTTTTGCCCCAAGCTGACATAATTTTTTTAATAGAACCTTTTATGTATTTAATTTTAAGGAAGCAGGCAAGCTACAAAGGCATTGGCCTTTAATAATATCTTTATTTGCAAGATTACTTGTTTTTCTCTATATAGGCTGTATTCTTAGAAAACAAAAATGGGTATTGGTGATTCCAGCCTATTACTTTATTGGAAATTTGCCACCTGTCCAGAAAACAATAATAATAATTATAATTATAAGACAGCAAAATAAAGGAATAGAGTAGGGAGTAGACATAATCACTTTGTCTTCTAGTAGATGGGTATATTGAGTCTGGTTGTTTTCCACCTTAATAGCTGTTTTAGGAATTGGCAAGCCCTGTCTTCTTTGATATTAATCCTACAGCAGTTTTTCAACATTCTAAATATGCTTATTGGCCAAATTCCATATCACGTATAAGTTTAAATGGTTTTAAAAGATTAAATGTGAGATATTACAGCTGTAGGACTATAGATATCTCTTATGTGTGAAATAAGAATAGTAAAACCATCTCAGGATGTGATTGAATTGTGTAACACTGCAACATGTAAGTGATTTCTTTTCAATATTCTGGCCTAGATATTAGACAACCTGTGGTTTCATGGTTTTGTATAAAACTTCTCCATACTCCGAATTTGGCTTTTTATACTGTTTATTCCAAGAATACAATTATTACATAGTGTTTTCCTTCCAATTTCATTTTCCTGGAATAATGTTTTCTTGTATTTTATGCAGATTTCTGGTGATGAATTCTTTGCAGACACAGCAGCAGACATTCTGCTTTATGTTTCTCGGGATCTGAGTGACAATGTAAGGTTTACTACTACTAGATGATGATAAGCTGCTGAGTTGCCAGCAAACTTGGAATAAATGCAGCTAGAAGCGGTCTATGTTTGGCTGGTTTTCTGGGAGCTATAGTTTATGAATGTATGGAGGTTCAGAAATTGTCAGTCTTACTTAGCCAATTTGCAGTTCACCAAACTAAACACCTGGCAGTTCACACAATTGTCAGCTATTTTCCTTGTTTTTCTGATGGCTAAAATGGGTTGCCAGGACCAAGGCAAGTATGCCATGATTATGGATCACCAGTTAAGCTAAGGATCACCAGTTCTGCAGGCATGCTCTAGAACAGAAAATTCAAAATTTTTAAAGTATGGTAGAGATTGATGGTTTAAAGCAGAGATTCTTTATTTAGGAATGTGTTAATTTTAAGATCAGAAATGTGAAAAAAATGTTTGTATCTAAATTTTGTTCCTCATACTTGTACATGGTTATAAGTACAAATACTGTAGAAAGTTCCCAATTTTTAAGGAAAATGTCTACTTTTTCCTCTCAGGCAACATTCTTTATTTTTAACGCTGAAGAATAGGCTAACATCTAGGCCTAGCAGACATCACCCACTCCTCATTTAGCTACTACCTTGCTTAGTGATTATTTGCAAATACAATGGTAATTAAAACAATATTCTGACCAATGCACATGTTTAAAACTAAATTTCTTATGCCTGAAAACAATTCACGCTGAGTGAGAGTAACGGTGTCATAACTGTAGGAAAGAACTTTATCTAAATAAGATGCTACCATCACTCTGTCCTCAGTCAGTCACATGCTCACTTAGCAGACATTTCACTTAATAAACTGGGTATTGGAACGGAACATGATTACTCAATGAGGAATAGGTATATTAGGCAAGCTCAGGAGTGAAAAAGGAGACCTGTCAATCAGTCCTATTTTTTAGGCAGATCTTACCACCTTGCATATATGTTTTAAAAATTGGGCTGTACATTAGTCTATGATATTGTTAATTCTTTGGTTTTCAGTCAGGGGGTTTCTACAGTGCAGAGGATGCTGATTCATACGCTACAGTCCAATCGGAGAAAAAGCAAGAGGGTGCATTTTGCGTATGGACAGCTGAAGAGATCCGGCAGCTCCTGCCAGACCCCATTGAAGGGATCCCAGAGAAAAAAATTGTGGCAGATGTTTTCATGCATCACTATGGAATGAAGGAAGATGGCAATGTGAACCCAATGAAGGTACAATTGGGAAGGGGTGGCTTAGAGAACTTGGGAAAGTTGTGTCCCTTATTAGTGACAACACATGTGCTAGCCCAGGAGTCCCCAACCACTGGGCCATGGCCTACTACTGGCCTTGAGCCCTACGGAATGCAGAAGGTCGCAGAAGTGTTGGTTGAGCACTTGCACAAGCAGCGGGTGAGTGTGTACGCATGCGTTCCATTTGCATGAGCAATGGGTGTGCATGCCCGCAGCTTGCGCAAATGGACCTGTGCAAACGCATGCACTTGCCCACCGCTCACACGGAACGGAAAGGAAAGGTTGGGGAACTCTGTGTTAGTCAACAGGTTCCTGTGTCTTGCTAGGCACAGAATTCTCAGTTCTTATACGCTTTCTAAGATCTCAGAATTCAGGATCACTAGTTCTTCTCAAAGCTGATAGGATACTAAAAGCTTTCATTTATTGGAATAAATACCCAGTTGTCTTGCCCCTTTTTTATTCTCTTATATACTAAGTACAGATAGCCCTTGTTTAGTAACCAAATTGAGACTGTCAACTCAGTCTTGAAGTTAAATGATTGCCAAGAAAAACTATCATTGTGCTTATGATGTTAGCTTCCCTTTGCTTTACAGACCTGCAAAGATTGTAAATGCAAAGATTGGTCATAACGTTACTTTTCCATCACTGTTGTAACTGCGAATGGTTACTAAATGAGGCAATCACTAACAAAGACTACCTATATCCGTGAGTTGTTCATTATTAAGGCTTGCCTTGAAATATAGCTTTGAAATATAACCTTGAGATCCGTGAAATGTTAGCTAAGACAGGCTTAGGGAAATCAGCAGGAAAAAGTTGCTGGTTCTAATTAAAAATTCTCATTTCTAGGACATGCATTTGATAGCTTTATTTGTTTTGTCTTGATTGTATTGAGCTATGTAGTGTTTAGCTAATTCATTGAGGCTATTCATTTTGTTTTGTTTTGCTCTGGAAGCAACTTATCAAGGGAAACTGACATATCTAGATGATCCCACAGAGATAATGATCAGACAATGTTGCATCCTCACTTGATCACTCTAGGGAGGAAGAAAATGGTAGGGGAAAGTACTGTGGTGCTGCAAGATATTCAGGGGTTCTTTTTCTAAAAAAAGATTCAGACAGCAGTTGCTATGTAAAATAAGGCAATACTGATTGATTAAAAAGTTGAAGTTGGACTTGAAAACAAATTTCACTATTTGATGCTCCCAAAGTAGTGGAAGGCTTTATAGGTAATTTAGTCTTTTGACAGAAGAGAATAATTACTTAGGAAGTCCAGGAAAGACTTTTCTTTTGATAAGGTCATGACAATGTTGTGATAGACGAAGTAGTCAAGGGTATTCAACTTTTTTCAAATGGCAAAACCTTTGCAATATTTAAGAAAATGTTTTAAGCATCTCCCCCAACAGGAGAAATGTTCAGTTAAATAACGCACATATTAAAAAAAAATCAAACACACACTCAAAAAAGGATAATATTGGATGAAATCAGTAAAATTTCCCATCTGAGTCTATTCCATTGATGGGTCACATCATATAGCATTCTACCATGTGAGGGCTTAAGGAGGCTTTCTTTATTTTCTTACACTGATCTTCTGTTTCAGGACCCTCACAATGAATTAAAAAGAAAAAATGTTCTGATAATGCAATATTCCCTGGAACTTACAGCTGCCCGATTTGGACTGGGGCTGGAAGAACTGAAGACGTTGCTGGTTAAAAGTAGGGAGAAACTATATAAGGCACGAACTCAGAGGCCACGACCCCATCTGGACAGCAAAATGCTGGCATCCTGGAATGGTGAGGTTTGTTCTTTTGCATGGAGCTCAGTAACACCCTTACTGCACTGACACCTGGAAGACTTCTGTGAGGGGAGAGCAGTATATTCGTTGCAGTAAATTCTTCCACTGTGCGGCCATTCAAGGGAAATAATTTGGTAAGCAGACTTAACCACACCTGATAAGTCTGCTTCTCTGGTGTCAGAAAAATAGTTTGTAAGTTTATTAAAATCAGCTATTTCTTTTTTCCTTTCTCCTGGTTTTTAATCCTTTGCTCTTTTTTCATCTGGCCAAAAGTACTCTGGAGCAGTGGTTCTTAACCTTTTTGAAAGAATCGCCCCCTTGAGCCATTGAGGAAATTGTCATCGCCCCCTCACCAACATAACCGCCCCCCTGCCACCTCTTAGCATCCCCAAGGCCAAGGAGGGCAGCAGAGGCTAAGAGGCAGGGGGTGTTGAGCGCCGACCCTGCAGGCCCCCCATTGACTGTTGTACAGCACCTGAACCGGCCTCAAATGCGGCAGCATGTTGGGAAAAGCCTCATGCCGCTTTCCCAAAGTGCTGCTGCTCTCACATTCTTTCTGTCTGTCCATCTGTCCATCCATCCATCCAAAAGGTCTGTCTGTTTGCCTGCCTCCCTTCCTGCCTACCTACCTGTCTGTCTTTTTGTCTACCTACCTACCTATCTATCTACCAATATAGATCTCTTTCTCTCTCTCTCCCCCAATATATCTCATTCCATCGCCCCCATATCGCCCCCTTCTGTTCCTTCGCCCCCACATCACCCCTTTTCATTCCATCGCCCCCCTGAAAAGCAAAATCGCCTTGGGGACGATATCGTCCAGGTTAAGAACCACTGCTCTGGAGCACTGTTTATTGAAACTGTTTTGACAGCAGGGGGCAGTAGCATCTTTTCCCTATTCCCTTACAGCCACAAAAAAAAGAAAGAAAGAAATCTTTGTTAATCCATGAAGGTGTTTATGCTATTGTAGTTTTTCACATTATATAAATATAGAGGGAGCACTTGTCTCCTTTATGAAATGAAGATACTTGAACATACTGTATAATGAAAAAAATAATAGACAAGCTCACTTGCTTTCTGTCCTGGCAATGTGTATGCTGCCCAAATGGTCCCAGAATTCTCAGGTAAGCTTTCAGAAATCTTCCATTTATGTTTCTAAGTTCATTTTTTAAAATAGTGCCAGAAAAACCTTTCAAAGCCATGGAGACCTATTGATTGGTGATCTTTGCAGACAATTATTTTACTAAGCCCTAACTTCTACGAGTGAATCATTGGGTCATGAGTGATGAAGATACTGTCCACTTCTTTTTTCCCTGAATCACTGATGAAGAGCAAAAGAAAGCATATAAAATAATGCTCTGGTCATGTGACAAGGGAAGCATTTGAGAAATGATAATCTGCTTTTGCCTGTCTTCAGCATAAGTGAAAAGAGCCATTTACGAAGAAGTGACTTAAACTGATTAATCTATGAGGAGACTTGGGTCAAAAGAAATATAGGTTGAATATTATGAGGGTATGAATTCAAATGAGCACTTTTCCATTAATTTGCCTTCTAGGACTGATGATCTCTGGCTTTGCTCAGTGTGGAGCCATCTTAGGCAAGAAAGAATACGTTGATCGAGCTGTATGTGCAGCTTCCTTCCTGCAAAACCACATGTTTAATTCCAGCAGTGGAAAGCTGCTAAGAACTTGTTATCAAGGACAAGGCAACACAGTGACCCAAAGGTAAGTGACAGGCTATCCCAGGCACTACAATGCCACCAAACAGAAGAAAACTTGGACTGAGGAAGAATGGGAATGTCCTCAGGAATGGACTACCTGCTGTAAATGCTGAGATTCTGATTCATCCTCCTAGATCTAGTTAAAAGCATTAGTTAATAGGCAAGATTTGTGCCCCAGTCCATGCAGAATTATTGCCAACTAAAAGCTAAACTACTGGGATGCATGAATAAATACCTGGCTTGAAAAAAAACAGACTTCTTTCTTACACAAATACGTGGCCGCTGCATTTTTGTTTCTGTGATACTGAAAGGAGTGTGGATGAGAAGAGGCAGTTAGTATTGGAGAATGGTAGACCGACAATTTTCCTGAGGAAAGAAACCGGTGAAGCCTGCAAGTTAAAACATCTAGGAGCATGCTAGGCAGATGTGGCCTATATTTATTATGTTTTATTTTATTTATTTATTTGATTGGTCAATCACTTACAAGATAATAGGTATAAGTATAAACATGAGTAAGAATACAGGAAATAGGTATGAATAAATGGGGACAATAGGACAGGGATGGGAGGCACGATGGTGCACTTATGCACGCCCCTTACAGACCTCTTAGGAATGGGGTGAGGTCAGTAGTGGATAATTTGAGGTTAAAGGAGTGGGGGTTTGAGGATGTAACTACAGAGTCAGATAGTGCATTCCAGGCATTGACCACTGTTGCTGAAGTCGTACTTTGCAATCAAGTTTGGAGCGGTTAACGTTGAGTTTGTATCTGTTGTGTGGTCTTGTATTGTTGTGGTTGAAGCTGAAGTAGTCATTGACTAGTAGGATATTGTAGCAGATAATTTTGTGTACTACACTTAAGTCCAACCATAGGCAGCGTAGTTCAAGATTGTCCAAGCCCAAAATTTCAAGCCTGGTGATATAGGATATTCTGTTGCAAGCAGAGGAGTATAGTACTCTTCTCGTGAAATACTTCTGGACTCGCTCAATTGTATTAATGTCTGATATACAGTGCGGATTCCAGACAGATGAGCTGTATTTGAGTATTGGTCTAGCAAAGGATTTGTATGCCCTAGTTAGCAATTCAATATTTCCAGAAGAGAAGCTTCGTAAGATTAGATTTACAGCTCTTAATGCCTTTTTGGCAATGCTGTTACAGTGAGCTCTAGCGCTTAGATCATTAGATATGAGTACTCCGAGGTCCTTGACAGAGTGAGGGTCATCAATGAGGTCATATCCGCCTAGCTTGTATTTGTATTTTTTTTACCAATGTGTAGGACAGAGCATTTGTTGGTCGAGATTTGGAGTTGCCAAATGTTTGACCATTCAGACACATAATCAAGATCCCTTTGAAGAACAGTAGCATTGTCGGTGGTGTTGAATAGTTTTACGTCATCCACGAAGAAGACACAGTTGCTTATAAAGTGATCGCAAAGGTCGTTTATATAGAGTATAAAGAGTGTGGGTCCTAGAATGCTGCCTTGGGGGACACCACTGTTAACTGGAGCAGGCTTTGATATAGCGCTCCCTATTTTTTGCTATTTGTTGCCTGTTTGACAGGAATGCAGTAATCCACTTATGAAGGGATCCAGAAATGCTGTAAGAGTTTAGTTTTAACAGTAGTTTGTCGTGTACCACTGAATCATATATATCTATATCTATATCTATCTATCTTACTTTAATCATATTATAGATCTGAACATGAAATTGGAGTTTCCAGCCTGGGTTTTCCGCCCCTCACTTGATCCTTGGCTGTATCCTTGAACTAGGCTACTGTATTTGAACTACAAAGATACAGTTAACCTTTAGATGGCACAAAAGACTTTTCTGCCAACTTGGAAGTCCAGATGTCACAGCCATACTTAAACTGGAGAAACAAATCATATTCTAAAGAACAAAACGATAAAATTCTCACTGATCGATATTAGCTTGAATGAGCAGCGCAATATCTGGACTTAGTAATTATAAGGAATTTATCATTATTTTTGTTCTTGGTATTGTTTTTTTAATTGTTCTTATTTTTTAACAACCTAGTGGAGGGTATATTATTTTGCTTATGTGTTCAACCTGCTTCGTGTACTCCAATCTCACTGCCCCTTCATGGGGACCAAGTACCCAGTAGGCAAATACTGCTATTTTTGGCTGAGGTTGAACAGAAGATAGTTTAAATTTCAGATGGCAATTTTCAGGTTGCACTTATAAGATAAGTACTGTAGAGAGTCAGTATTTAAATGATAGCAACGTTTCACTGCAGACATGTAGAGTGTGCTGATCATGTATAACCATATTGATAGTAGTACAGTGTGCCTAACTTGTAATGACAACCATTAGATAATGCCATGGTATACTGATAATATGGTTTTATACAGGTAGTCCTCACTTAACAACCACAATTGGGACAAGAAACTGTTGCTAAGCAATGCAGTCATTAAACAAATCATCACATGACCATGATTTGCAATTTTACTGCCAGCTTCTCCATTGTCTCTGCTTGTTGGAATCCAGCTGTGAAGCACACAAATGGTGATCACATGATCACAAGTACACTGTAGCGATCATAAATCTGAGGATTGGTCGCAAAGTAACTTTTTCAGCACATCATAACTTTGAATGGTCACTAAATAGGGCAGTTGTTAAGTGAGGATTACCTGCACCATATATTTGTGTGAATACATGGTACGAAAGATGGAGTATATAGAGCCCCTTTAGGTCAGGCCAGAGTGGCAGAAAGCCTTATTCCAGAAGATTGCAGCCTCCTTAGTCTACACTGATCCACTTTCTGACAGGCTTTGCCATCTTAAAATTGGCTCTTCTCTTGACCAAACACAAATTACATATATGTCAATAGAGTTAGGAGTAATCAGAAAGGAAGGGTGATTTGCTTGACTACTTTGTGATAGCAGCAGTTCCACGCTGCTTTTTACATCTCAGATTGAATTTTTGCTTAAGTAGCTAGCAAATTGAGCTGGTGGGAGAAAAGATGGTGAGAAGAGACAAAGAAGGGGAAGACTGAAGAGGTTATGTTGAAACTATTTGCATGGATAAATGTTTTGCTCCCAGGTTCATTTCAATTTTCTTCACTTTTGTAATATCACTTCAAGGGAGATTGAAGTACTATTTTTCTTATTTGGTCCACACATTTGGAAAAATATATTGGTTCTCTACTTGCCTTGTGTCCAAAATACGATAGGCACTGTTTTCAAAAGGGGGTTATTATTCTTCACTTTTCATCTAAGAAGGTAGAAAACATTTATACTGAATTTCAGAACTGTCTAATGCTGTTTTTTCCCAAACATCCAAGGCAAAAGAATTAAAGTTTTTAGTATATTATAAATTAGAATGGAGAAAATGCTTGTCTAAGAGTAGAGAGAGAATGTGTGTACAGACACATACATTTATTTGTATATACCCACACAAAAATATTACACCCCTTCCCTTATATTATATAAAATGCTGCTAGACTATCCAGCAGTACTTATGTACCAATCTCCTATAGCAGTTTCTGGTATGAGAGTGAAGTAAATTCTCAGAACAAACACTTATATTTTCTCAACTCTCATTCTCATATTGAAGAAGACAAAGTCAAGTCATTGCTACAAGGCAAAAGAAATAGAGTTCTGCCTGGATATTAGAGACTGTCATTTAAACAGTCAGAATCTTGGATCTTCCCTTGTAATATCAGAAATGGCTGGAAATATTTCACATAGTGGGGCTCATAGCAAGAATTAGATTTAATAATGATAACTATGATCTCCTATTATGAGGTTGGATTTTTTTCCTCCTTTGTTTTTTTCAGTTCTGTGCCTATCCATGGATTTTTAGAGGACTATGTCTTTGTAATCCAAGCACTGTTTGATCTATACGAAGCCACACTGAACCCTAGCTGGTTGGAATGGGCTGTGCAGCTACAGCATAAACAAGATGAACTCTTCTGGGATCCAAAAGGTTTTGCCTATTTCTCCACAGAAGCTGCTGATCCTTCCTTGCTCTTTCGCATGAAGGATGGTATGTATTCCTTTCAGAAGGTGACTCCAGTTTCTAGTGGTGGTTAAATGACAGTCTATGGTCTGGGTACTGCATTAGTGGTACAACTCACCTAGAACAGAGTTATTCAACAGTTATTGTAATCAATTTACAATTAATTAGAATTAGAATTTTCTCCTGAGCTTATTTTAGAAACAAATTTCCAAGATACTTAAAAGATTACCTCAAAGGAAAAAAGTCCCACTGTTTCTCAAGCTTGGATTAATGTCTAACCAAAGAAGGATTTCCAACTTCTCATTCATTACCATGTACTATCTCAAAGTGCCCCTTTCACTTCATTCCATGCTTACTTAACCTCAGGTACAGATGGGATCAGTAGCAGAGGCATCAAATATATGAACAGGAAGATAATAAGACTTTTTATTGGCTGATGAAAAACCTTCAATTTACCACCATTGATATTGCTCTCTCTTTGCAGTTGAAGCAAAGTTAAGGAACAAATGTGTTTCAGCTGGCTGCAACTCACAGTCTCCTGGCTTTCTAAGCTAGCTGAAGCAAGTTAAGCTTTATTTGGCAAAGAACACTGTATTGTAAGCATAGTATAATTTTTTGTGATAGGTGCTTATGAATATGGGTGAGCTTTGCTAGGGGCTCTTACAACCTGGTACCTCCCCAATATGAACCTACAACCCTCAGAATTTTACAGCATTGCCTTAGTAGAGATGATGGAGGTATCTTGTCCATTGGGAGAGTTCACAGTAAGAATAGTTAGCATTCCTTTCCGATTAACACTGTGGTAATCTAGCACAGGGGTCCCCAACCCATTGGCCAAGGCCCACTACCGGGGCACAGCCCATTCAGAACTGGGCTGTGCCAGCAGCAGTTAAGCATGTGTGCAAGTGCAGCCCCACTCACGCTCCCACAAATGAAGCTGTGCGTGCACGCTCACCATCCCCTCTCTTTCTCTCCCACCCCACACCGGGCTGCCAACCCAGAAAGATTGGGAATGCTGGTCTAGCAATGTCTTGGTCTTTCTCTGTAACAAAATGTACATGAATACTATATGGTAGACCAGGTTTCTTCTGATATTAAGGGGAGGGGATCTGATTAATCAGAAGACCCAATTTATGTTCCAATTTTTAATCTTGGTGATGGGGCTGCAAGTATGGAAAGTTAATGTGTTGTGCAAGTATGAATAAGGCAAGCCTCTCTCTTGGCACATAGTCTGAGGAAATAGAAAAAATGTATTTCTGCAGCAAGCTTGTTATTGCTTATACATTTATTGCACTTTAATGCTTTTATGTTATTTAACATGTTCTCAATAGCGTTGGCTGTCATTTGTTGGTATTAAGTAGAACAGTCTAGTTGGCACAACGTCAGGGTATATGTAGACTATAATGTGACTTAAATGCTCTTTGGCTATTGTCCTACATAGCCTGGTGTTAGATAGGAATTGGGTAAGCCCCCTGAGAGCAGTTGGCTGACTGCAGTCAGACATGGGGGAGCACACAGTGTGAATGCTAAGACCCAGAAGCAAATCCCTGACAATTGTACAGTGTAACAGTTCTCACCTATTCCTATTTTATTGGGATTTGGCCCCACTTAATTTAATGGGATTAAAAGAAATTGCACCTCTTAAGGCTGAAACATTGAAGAACCTGACAGTTGAGAAACAAACTGACAACGTGAGAAAACAAGTGTCATGAAAGTGGAATGCAAGCTGCACTCCCCTTGTATTTGCATGCAAGTCACAATGTCCATACAAAAAGGGACTCTGCCTTTTTTATTCTTTTTTGTGTTAAATCTTGTATTGATTTAGAATTATGGAGAGAATATGTGATGAAAGAGCAAATCTGATGGATAAAAGAAATATGTAAATGATAATAGAGTATTAACAATGTGAAGATAGTTAAAGGATAGATATGGACAAACTTTATTTTCTATATGATGGGCAAACATATTGTTATTTTTAAGATATATAAACGTTTAAAAAAATATTTACAACTAATTTGAAATGAAATGGGGGGTTATACAGATTGAGATTAAGATTTGAGACTAGGATTAATTTGTTTGGCCCTTTGTTTGCCAAAAAATGGAATGGAAGTAAAAATGGGATAAAATAGGAAGTTAAATGTCAAAAATGAATATAGAACTATTGTCATATTTGCATGTAAAAGTGATGACCCGGGAATGCTGTCTACTGAAAAGAGCTTTATTTGAACCGTTAAAAACTGAATAAAACTTGTTTTTTTAAAAAAAGGGACTGTGCCTGTATTGTGATGGCACAATGTTAACTGGTTCCCCTTTGCACCCCCATTTTTGCTTTACAGTGTAGAAGATGTCAGAGCATTACAAAAAACCCTTTAATTAAAAAGTGTGTAATTTTTTTTAAGTTCGAAAAACAGTTACTTTACTGACCTTTGTTATAGATCAAGATGGTGCAGAACCCAGCCCCAACTCTGTTGCAGTTTCTAATCTGCTCCGGGCAGCGAGCTATACTGACCATGAAGAATTTGTGAAGAAAGCTGGGCAGATCCTAACTGTCTTCTCAGAGAGACTTGTGAAGATTCCTGTAGTCCTCCCTGAGATGGCCCGAGCCACTGCTGCATTTTATCTGACACTCAAACAGGTACTGTGCTGGGCAGGGTAAGATTTAATATGCAGCATCTAGAGCAATGTTCCCCAATCTAATAGTTTCCTAGGAGCTGAGAGACAACTCCTGTATTCCCAGCGGTTATTAACTATTGATTCTAGGAGTTGTGGTAAAGGAGTTGAATGGCACCAAAAAGCAGGCGGCTAATTTGAGGAGAGAGAAGTAATAGCATTGTGTAAGAAATGTCTGGGATATCAAAACACAGATAGTCCTCTAGCAATATTTTTTTTTATTTTTATGTTTTAAAAAACATCTCTTTGGGTAAACAATGTGGTTCCAGGTTTTTACATTTCAGTACAAACATGACCATGTTTACATATTCAGCTTTCGTATTCAATTTCATATCATATTATTACTTATTCCATTCTTTAAATATTCTCATATATTATTATATTCATTACACTCATTTTATCCAATTTTAATTCATATTGTAGCTTATTTCATTTTTCTTTAAATATTCTCACGCCTTATTTTACAATATTATCAACATTCTTATTTCATTTCTATCCTCATTACACATATTTACTTTTATCTGTCACATTTGTAAGTTTATCACATACTATTGTTCCATTCATTGTTCAATAAATTTCATCCAAATTCTAATTATCCAAAAGTTATCCCCTTTCATTGTCAATTCGAGTTTGCCATCCCTTTACCTTATACATTCCTCCATTTTATTCCCTTTAATTCATTGTAAAAATTTACTGTAATAAAGTTATTTTTTAATTACCACATTCTACATTAGTAACAATGTTCTCCTAACTACTATATATTACATATGCATATATATATATTAAGTCAGATTCTGCATGGTATTCTCTTTCCTCAATTACATTCTGAATCATCTATTTATTTCAAAGGTAATTAATCTGTTCACTTAATTTTGGGAGCTGATAATAGTCTTCCCGTTGCAGTTCTCATAACTCATTTCAACTTTATTCATCACTTTGTTAAATATCAATTAATATTCTTATAGTAAGTTCCCATTTCCGTATCTATTTCAATTAAATCTATAAAAACACAGATAGTCCTCAACTTATAACCACAAGTGAGATCAGAATTTTGGTTGCAAAGAGATGTGGTTGTTAAGCAAGTCATCATATAACCAGACCTAATTTAATGACCATTTTTTACTGTGGTCATTAAGTGAATCCCATGATTATTGAATGATTCACACAGTTGTTAAGTGAATCTTTCCCAATTGATTTTCCTTGTTGGACGGTAGCTGGGAATGACCCAAATCACAATCATGTGAGCATAAGGTGCTGCAAGGATCATAAATGCAAGCTGGCTGACAAGTACCCAATTGTGTGGCTGCAGGGACAGTGTGATGATCATAATGTCAGGGCTAGGTTGTAAATTACTTTTTCTGAGGCTGTCATAGCTTCGAACCATTGTTAAATGAATGGTTGTAAGTCGGGGACTAGAGAGAAGATTTGAGATTTTCACAAGTAGAGTTATTAAAGTTCTGTCCTTTATTTCTTGAGTCTGCTCTGTATTTTCCTTACCAATAGTGAGATCTCTCTGTCCTTGGACAACCACCACAATAGTTGCCTTGACTCCTACTCTGAGCCTTCATTAACTGGTACAGGGTGAAACAAGGCCAATCTGCACAAAATTACAAGTTCTTTTTGCATTGTGTTAGAAGAACTTCAGTAAATAGTTCGTTATTACAGCTTAGTTTCTTTACAGTTACTATTTGGTGATTGATAACATTTTTTACTTGTTTACTTTTCTCCCTTTCTTTATGGTTATGAATTGTGACAATTTGTATGATGTTCTCTTTTATCATTGTCAGTCTAAAAGCCAAGGTCATTTTTTTGGCAAAGCTTAACTCCTATTCCTCTTCTGAACTCCAGGATTTGTGGTATATTTTGAATAGCCTTAATTTTAAAAAGTGGGTCAAACTGGAACAGAAATCTCATAAGCCATAAGAAGAGCTAAAAAAATTAGAGTATTTCTAATTTCTAAGTTTTGGAGGGAAACTAAAAAGAAAGAGCAGGAAGAAAAACCTACACCTAATATGACTCTTCCCAATAAAAAAACTCATGAATTTGGTTCCATCCATTGAAAATGTCAGTGAATTCAATCTAGCACTCTTATGTTACACATTGTGAATGTCCTGTTTAGTGTATCCAGGGAGAGCAAATATTTCTTTTCCTAAGCCCAAGTCTGTTGTATTTTATCAGTAAGTCTCTGCTGGACAGTTTTCTTACTGAGTTACTTACCCTTTAGAAAGAACTCAAAAAGTGTACTACTTTATACTTTGAACAGGTTGTTATTTGTGGTGATCTAAAAGGAGAAGATACCCGAGAGCTACTGCACTGTTACTATTCTACTTACACACCTAACAGGGTAAGAGTTATGAGCTAGAAATTGGCTTTTCTGTTATTCCTTTTTTTGCGTAGTCTGGCTTTGATGTTTTCCTATGCAACATGAGATCAAATTTTCTGGGCTGGGGAGTAAATTATTTTCATAAATTCAAGGCCATCAAAAGGTGTTCTTCAAGAACCAAATCCTTCAAAAATGGGTCTTTGGCCCTCTCTCTTTCTCCTTATAGTTTTTCACACTTTATGGGATGTATTTCAGGTCCCATAACCTCCTTTTAGCTTGTCCCTTATCCCTGTTACTTTTACATTAAGGCTGCAGAATTTAAGTTGGTGGGTGCTGGGTATCTAGAAATGCCAATACATAGTTGCTTTATCTGTGCCTCCTTTTGGGGCACGTAAGTCTTTACATGGGGTTTTCATTATGTTTTCTTCATGAGAAAATATAATTAATATGATATAACTGGCCCAGCTGTCATCTTTGGACTGCCCATGTAACTGTTCGTAAAATTGACAGAAATTTTATATGGAAATGTAGTTTTCTTAGCAATGAATGGGTTGGGTAATAGCAGGGAAAACGTTGATTGTGCCATTTGTTTAGTTTCTGTGGAGAAAGTTAATGTTTAATGTTAATGTTAATGTTGCAAATTAAATGTTTAAACCCTCATCCTATATATAGACTTTGATTTTTACCTAAGTTCATGTGCTAGTTTGTCATACCTGTCTTTTTGTTACTTACATTTAGCGGTGTTTAGGTCTTATTTTCTGTCTATATTTAGCCTGAAAATATTTGCACTTCAGTAAACCAAAATATTTAACATAGGGAAATAGTTGAAAAAAATCAGTTTGAGGTGAGTATGTGTAGCTGCCATGTATATCTTTTAATTGGCCTGTGTAGAAGCAGCTTTATTTGAATTCAAATCAACAGCAAGGATGGCACCTGGCTTGCTTGATCCAGACAAGCACATATTGCTTGTTACCTTATTTAAAAGAATTACTTAAGAAGATTTTTTTAATTACATTATATGCAGCCCTTCTCCGAGACTCAGGGCTTACAATTTTTGGGATACAACCCAGTGTGCTCAGCAATAGCCTTCATTCCATTGTATATGCCTGCTTATTACTAAGCGGCATTTTACAAGGTCATTGCCCCCAACAATCTTGGGTCCTCAATTTACCTACCCGAGAGGATGGAAGGCTGAGTCAACCTTGAGCCTGGTGGGATTCGAGCCTACAGCAGTTGTAGGCAGCTGGATCTTAAGTGCAGGCAATTAACAGCCTGAGCCACCAAGGCCCTTTCAAGGTTTCAAGGTAAAAGTGAATTCGATACCTGCCAGAGAATTTGGGCAATGAGGGGGAAAGGTTGTAGTTTTTTTGGCTTGGGAGAGGTAGCTATTCTGTTGGAAATGAAGGAGCTGCCAGAAAGCAGCTTTTAATAACAGTGCTCCCTTAACTCTTCTGGCAATTGTTAAATTTGCTATGATGCATCCTGATTGACACCTTGCTTTTTGGAGAATATATCCCATTGAATAAAATGGAGAGACAGATAAGAGAAGATAGTAGCTGTGTGCATCTGGCATAAGAGTATCTCTGAGAGGCTAGGAGTCTTGAAGCAAGCTGTACAAATGTGTAAACTTATATGTAATGTACTAATCTGTCGCTTAATGCACATTTCTGAAAGATGGTGCCCTTTTTATTTCAAAAGAGCACGAGTGAGGAAGGCTGGAATAGTGTAGTGCAAACACATTCAATCACACCAGGGTCTCTAATTTCCAATTTCCATTTGGATATACTCTGATGCCCTTCTATGAACACATACTTGGATTCCTTTCTGGACACTTGCTTCATTGTATTTTCAGAATGCAACAGGGGCAATAATAAAGGAAGAAGTCTTATCAAATGGCAGAACTTGCTGGACAGTTGGTCAAAGCAGTTGTCTTTTGTTCCCACACTGGACTATCACAAACAGGTTCAATCAATTCTTATTGAAGGACTTGGCTTGAGCTGCTCTGTGGGTCACATCATATCAACTCTCAAGCTATCCTATCTCAAAAGTTGTTGAAAAGATGAAGTGAAATAAGCATACACCCACACATATTTATATATGAATGTGTGAGTATGTATGTGTATGAAAAATAGCAGATTGGAGAAGGGAGAGAAAGAGAGAACATGTAAGAGAGTAAGACATGTAAGAATTCCTCAAGAACTGTCCGGCACTACCAAAGAGATTGCTACAGTAGGTGATCTTTCAGTGAATGAGTGGTGCAGTGGCCTAGAGGTGGAGCTCTCGCCTCATAATCAGGAGGCCATGAGTTCTATCCTAGGTAGCGGCAGGTATTTCTTTCTCTGGGAACAATGAGTAAATATCAGCTGCAAACTCTGCATTGGCGATAGGAAGGGCACCTGGCCAGTAAACACTCAGCTCCATTCAGTTACCCCGACTCTACCCCAATGCAAGGGATTATGGGGTAAGACAAAAACAAAAGATATTTCAGTGAATGTTTGCTCTACAAGCATCTGTTGGAAGAAGTTACTATCTGACATCTTCTGAACTTGCTCCTGGAGGAGCTTTCTTCATTGTGCTTTTCATTACCCCTGTCTCTTTTTGCTTTAGCTCTTCTCAAGTTTTATCATACATTCTTTGAAAAGGACTTAAAGCCAGTGACCCATTTTTCATGTGTTGAAAACACCACATTAGCGGTGGGAAGCCAAGTCTGTCTGGGTCAGTGTTAATAACCTACTCTTTCCTCAAGAGCTGTATCAGGTTTTTGTTCTGTGCAACCTTTATATGTTCTGGAAGAATCTCCCAGATGAACCAGGGAGTAGGGAGCGTGATCAAATCAAACAGCCTGGAAATTAAATTCTATTCTCACAGTTTAATTCAATTTCCTCTTAACTGCAGCAAAGAGCTTTGGAAGGAAGCTTTGCCTGGCAGGGAGATATGTTCACTGTAAAAAAATATGCAGCCCTGATTAGAAGTTTAGGGGATTTGAAATGAGAGGTAGTTGGCTATAACTTTTTCTCTATTTATCCATGAATAAAGAGAGGAGAGAGGATGTTTTGTCCCTTGAGAGAATGATATGTGAACACCTTCAGCTTTTAAAGACTCACAATGCCACCAGTCAGCTTCATGCATGCATTTGTGACAAGTTGCCACCACCTGCTGGTAATTCAGAAGAGGAGCTGCAGCTTTGCTAACAAGAAATCTCTGGCCATGGGCTTACCAAAAGATACCAAAAATATAGGATCAGTTCCTTCTTTTAGCAATAGGGAATTTCACAAGTTGGTGAGCATTTTATTGGAATCTGTACTGAATTGCCCAATTAACTTGTGTAACATTAAAAGCAAGATTGCACAGGGAATACATTCACAATAAACTGCGACTGTTCAAATCCTTTGAAAGAGATACTTGAACTGTAAAAGCAGCCAAATCTTTGCTTAGGCTGATAGATGTTTTGCAAGTTGCTCCTTCTGATTACATATCTGCATGTAAGAAGAGCTACATTTAAATTTTTTCCTGCTTTGGGCTAAATTCACTGTATCCATACTTTTCCATATACTAATGCATACATATTAATTTTGTTCTTTAAACATTAAACATTGTTTTCAGGGTTTCATCAACTCTATTCTGCTATGCTTTCTTTTGCTTCCCCCCTTCCTTTCAGTCCAAGGATTCTTCATTCCTAGATTTGTTTGCAATTTCTTTCATTCACTGGAGGGCTAAATCACCTCAATATGTTTTCATAATGGCCACTCACTTTTCAATTTGTTCTATTTACTTCTCATTCTTTCCTAATCTCTTCCTATATTACCATACATATTTCTTATCTAATTCTTTCCATTGTACATCGTCTACTTTTATGTGTCTTATTCCACTCTCAATTCTACATAAACAAAGTGGGCAGAAATGTACTCCCAAACACAGGTGTTTTTCCTTGTCAAACTAACTGCAGACTAACCACTAGTTTTTACTAGCTTTTGCCCAAATTAAAACTTTTCTACCTTTAGTAAATATTCTAACAATGAATATTTTTGCCATATGTGAAATATGCATATATTACTACAAGTATTCCTTATGCTTTCATAAATGAGTATATTAAATAACCAAGGTGGCATATGGTTCTTACTCGTTGCTTGTTTTGAATCATTTGGTAATCCTTCTGCATGCTTCACTTTAGTGTAATTTTTGCCTTTCACATAAAACTTTCTGTAATTCAAACCTGTTTACTATGTCATTTTTTTCTGTATCAACAGACATGGAATGAACTTTCTCACATTCATATGTGTCTCAGCGGATCTGCTGAAAAACAAAAATGTAATCTGAACATATTCTGTTTGGCATAAACTCAAATAGCAGCATTGCACTTCTTATCATTGGCCTTTCTTACGCTCTTTCAATCAGAATTCTGTCAGATACCTTCTTAAGCACCTCCATGAAATAATTTGCCAGATGATGGGGGAATTAATGTACAAATCATTCTACAAATACAAGTCTCCCATAGTTTAAATCAGCATACTTGACTTTCCTTTCATTCAGTTCTTCTGGCACATTCCCATTTATAGTATTCATTTCAGTTTTGCTTGTTGACATACCACCATCATTCTTACATAAATTTCTCAAATGCTTCTTTAGCATTCCTTCATTTTATCCTAAATAGTTTCATAATGTATATTTTCTAATTCTTTTTTTTCTTGGAAGCTCCTGATTCAGTCCTCTCCACCCACTTCCATAACATTTTAAAAAATATTTTAATTTTAATTAATTGCTCTGCATTTTCTGTTTCTTTTTATTGTTCCTTCCTCTGTTTGATTACATTCTTTCACCTATCCTTTCCTTCAAATACAATATTAAATACATCTCTCTCTTTTTTGTAACAATCACGCTTTAATTTGCATTTTTCTCATACACTCTTTTTCAATCATTCTATCAAGTGTCTTTTTCACATTTATCATTTGCATAATTTGATGCATTTTTGTTATATTTTGCAATATAATTTCAAGTAACTATTTCCAAGCAGATTCAATATTATCTTTCCTCCTGTCTACTTTTCATTCATTTTGGTATGAGACTATTTATCTTTTAATACTTTCTCATAAATGGCTTGTACTTTCTTTTCTTGGAATCATTCTACATCCCCTCTAGATTATTTCTGCCTTTTTATTCCATGACAATTTTTTCCTATGATCCATTTTTGACACCACTAAAAATGATTGTCCTACATTCAGAATCTTCAATTATCCTTGTAACTTTCACTGTTTCTCTCCATTTTTTGTCAAAAACAATCAAAGCAATCATCTTTTCAGATTCTGTTTTTTGGGTAGTGTTAAGCTTAACCCATGAAACAATAACAGCTTTTCTGGGTAGATACCTAGTAGATATCATTCTCATTTTTTTTATTGCACTTGTGAATGGATAATCACTTTTGGTATACTGTTTCATCTCATTCTCACCCACCCATTTATGTCACATAACAAAATTTCTTTTTCCTCAGATTCATTCAAAATGTTGCATTTCTCTCCACATTCATTCTTGTTTTTTTGATCACCCCCATAACCAGAGTTCATCATGCATGTGTCTTCAGTTTAGAGATTTTTATTTTCACTCAAATGATACACATTTGAAACTTAGATATTAGGCCTTTTATACATAATTAAACTTACATTTTTACTTTGTTGCATGTGTTCATTTACATCAGGCCGTAAGATAAGAATATTTGCATTCAGAACTATTCTCTCCTTCCCCTTTCTCTTGGTTTCATAAACACAACAGATATCTATTGTATTTCATTAATTCATGATCTTTACTATTTATTCCTTTTATATTCCAAATCACAATCTTCTGTTCACCATGGTCTTCACCAGATTAGATCATAAATATGGACTTCACAGCTCGCCAAGCTTTCATATAGCACACTTTAGAAAGATAAAGTCTAGATAATCAGGTATAGTAATGACAATATATAGCAGACCTGCCTATTCTAATACCCTCAAATTAAAATTATAAATGAAGAATATAATATAATATTATAAATATAATAAAAAACAAACAAACTGCAAAATCTTTTCAGAGGCAGAGGGAATGGGAACAAAATAAGAATTTGTGATTTGGTACGTGAGATCTGTTGAAGCTTATCTGTACTGTGGGATGCACATATTCTAGCTAAGCAAATCCAGTAGTATTAAGTCTGTGGAAAAATCAAACAGAAGTCTTATCTTGAGGTTTGGAATTCAGATGAAATAAGTATTGAGAAAGTGGTATTTCCTAACTAGCCTGAGAAGAATTATTCTCCTAAATTGTTCCATGGCCTTTTGTAAAAGGCATCTCTTAATTTTCTTTGTAGCTTCTCTTTCCTATTCATTGATCCTCCTTCCTGTAGGTGATGAAATAACTTTAACTCACTTTAACTCATTTTATTCTATAGATGAGATTGCTGCTCAGGCCAAATAACAGGATTTTAAAATAATGTTCTCTTGTTTCACTTGAAACCTCTCTTTAGTCCATAGCAGCAAAGTATTGGTAGCTAAATCTGCTGGGGTGAATATAATGAATTTGATGCCCAGTAATTAATTTCTCCTGGAAGTATACAGTATAGTAAAGATACCCTTCAAACAGAAAGAAAACAGTGACACAAGAAATCACCTTTACTTCAGATACAGATGCTGGGCATGTTCTAACTTGTACCTACCTACAGCACAAATGTACCTTGGCAACTTTTTTTATGCTGTATGTCTACAATGTTGTTTTCATCTCATAAGTAAGGTAAGCTTAAATAGCCCTTAACTATAGATAAAATAGTAGTTTCCCCCTTGCTTCCAAGCCTTAAGGTGTATAAAACCAGTACCCTGGAAAGAAATCAGGTGACTGCAATGAATAGAAGCAGTATTGGGATCAGCACTAGAGCAATAAATTAATATTGGCATAGTTTTCTGCCCACTTAAGAATAGTTAGGTAGCATTTCAACTTGATGGCAAAAGGCTCTAAGTTTGCAGGACAGTTACTTTTTATACTGAAGTAAAAATCTCAAGAGTTAGTTGCTCTTTTTCCACTGCAAACTGGGACCACAAACAGGGGACTGTTAATTCTTTCCCATTTTCTTTCTCTCCCCGGGACAAGTAGGCCCTCATTTGTAGTTGAAGAAGCAGTGGCTAAATTTTCAGGATGCCAAGATTTAATGTGTCCTTCATGGAATCACTGGAAGTACTCACCAAGGATAATGTTATGTGGAGAAAGTGGATATTTTCTGGAGAAAATGTTTCAGAATTGAAGTTGATATTGACTGGTGATTGTCAGAAATGCAAAATAATACAGAATCCATTAAAAAAATACCACAGTACTCTGACATGATGATCCTCCAGACATTCAAGAACAGAATTGGTCAACACAAAGGTACTTGGATGAAATAACAGTGAGTCAATAGATGAGACCAATGAGGCGAAATAAAGAAAATATCAGTGGGAGGAAGCAATAGTGAAGAAAAGAAAAAAATGTTGAACAATCTGAATTTTCTGGATAAAGGTTAGCTATATTTGTTGTTTACCCTCAAAGGCAAACAACAAAAAAGAGAAAAACCCAAACTTGTTCTAATTTAAGTGTGACGCATCCCTTCTCCTATAAACTACAGTATTTTCCCAAGGCAAAAAGGAAGGTGGCATATCACTCTGTTCTGGCAGAGAATCAGAGAGCAATGTGGATAGACAGGGCATGATTTGGGAATGGAGAGTTAACTTTCTGGTTTATTATTCCCTGCCCTATTAATAGCCAAAGGATAATTGTAAAGGATTTCATTATCTCTACTGTCCACTGAGTGCTAATCTTCTGTTTTTCCTTTATCCTGCCTGACCAAGAAGACCTCAGGGAGGCTGTAAAAAAAACCAACAACACCAAATTAATGAATTTCAGATTGGACATGAATTGGTAATTAATCACTCCCAGAATTCAAGATAAGGCCAGCATAAAAGAATGCCAGGGGAAAAAAGTAAGAAACAAAATACATCACATGTTGATAATGAGGAGGGCTTCTGTCTATCCTGAAGGAACCCTGAATGTATTAAGTCGATTGCCTGGCAAAGAAAGTGGCCAGCAGGAAGGTTCTTAGTATTTCGTGGTAAAATAGGTGGGCAGTATCAGGAGACTTGGAGTTTTTGAAAGTGAAATTGTGGCAATTTGTCTTTCCTGAAAGGAAAGATAGGAGGTAGGGTCAGGGTTGACTTCTCAGACTGGGGAAAAAAATAAGTAAACAAAGAATCAGGGCTAGGAAGTCTACAGAGAAAAGACAAAAACAGCCAAGCTTATGAAGAGAACATTTGGGACATCTCACTGAGGAAGAGAGAATTGGCAATACACTGCATTCTAGCACAAAATCAAGAAAAAAATTGAAGTATGTTGCTGAATGGATTAATATGGTTGTGTTTTTTTAAATCTCACAATACTCAAAAAATGCAGCGACTTAACGTATAGAATAAATACTGGGGGTAAATAGAATACATGTTGATATATTTGAGACAGAGTGGTGAAGTAGTGCTTATTAAAATAGGTAGTAATAGGTAATAAATACCTTAGCTTGATTTTATTTGGGATGATATGTGTGTGTTTGCTGCTTTCTTTCTTTCCTGTTTCCAAGTGACCTTGTTAGTGTTTCAGAGATGACTTATCACTTCTTTCCAAGTTGGTTGATGTGAGAAATATATTTCTGAGTTTGATAGTTGCATTATTTTTTAAGTTTGCTGAGTTTATTTTCTGAGTTGGTTGCATTTTTTTAAAATGTGGATATGTGTATGAGAATGCATATGCATGCGCTCTCACACACAGTGCAGTAGTCTTTGTTTTCCACTTGTACTTAAGTTTCAATTCATATAGTTGAAGCCAAAATATGCAAAATGAACCTGGTTGAAGAAGGCTGGATTAAGAGGTATTTATGTTTGCTTTTGTGATCCAATATGTTTTCTCTGCCTTTGTACATTGCCCACTGTAGGTGGGTGGCCAATACATTTAAATAAAATAAGAATTGTTGATCATTTGTGATCCTTCCTGTTACTTCTTCTGTTTACATACTAGCCAGTGTAAGAGGGAAGCCCTTTAATAGTAAAGGTGCTGGGTATATTTCCCAGTATTTTTGTTTCAACAAGGCTAGTTTTGTTTTAGACCTTGAACCAAAGTAAATGATACTCAATCTTGACGAGTTTCATGTCAGTGCTCTTTCCATTAGCTTCCAGAACCTAGGAGAGCTAATAATAATTTCTGTATTGTAAAAATTAATTAGTGCTGCAGTCATTCATTTCTCAGGCATGATTAAGGATGACCTAATGACACTGTAGCAGGAGCTGCTGAAGTTTTGAACTGGCCAAAAAAACATTCCAGAGGCCCCAGTTTCAATTGCGGTGGGAAAGATGAGAGGCATTTTTCATAGGTGTGTTGAATAATAGAAAATGGAGAAAAGGAGGCCCTTGTCAGAATGGAGCCTAACACACCCTAAAGTTAAGTTCTGCCTAACAGAAATAGCATTTAGAGAAGCAGTTGGGTTTAATTCAGTTATAGTGCATGTGAAATTAAATCTACAAAATGAGTGGGAAAGAGGAAAACATAGAGGAATTTACAATTTAAATGTCCCTCTGGAGAAGGGTGCAGGTTTTTGAGCAGGCTGGGAATGTAGGTAGCATCCTTAAGAAAAAAGCCAAGCACAATGGACAACAAGCAGGAGGAGTAAGGATTCCCAAGAGCTGCCCTGTTTTGTCTGGAACCAAGCCAAAGCGTAAGATCTGATATTAAATTGCTAAAGGGGCTCTGGAACTCAGACACTGTGCTATTAACTATAATTTTCTCATCAAGAGAATGAAGAACTTTTGGCTATGCCTTTCACATCTGCAAGAAAAAGGGTCAGTTTGCAACACTGATTCCATAGTGCAAAGGAGCAGTTTTCCAAAACAATGAGGATAGGGCCACTTATCTAATGGAGGATGCTTTGACCTTCTTGTAGGGATGACTTCCCTGGTTGCCCTTATATGGATCAGTAAAATACTTGCAAGTGTTTTTGGATAAAGTTGAGCTAGCATCCTTCTACCCCAAAGACTGCTGGTGAGAAACAAGATTCAAATTTTCTGCAGAATGTTATCTTGTCAAGTTTAAAATAAAGAATCATCTGTTCTGTGTCATATCTTCTGAAGATGAGATGAATCAGGATAGGAAACTTATTTTCTGACACTTACAAAAAATGACTTGTCTATGGGAATGAATAATATTCAGGGAAGAAGATAACTGTATGAAGTGAGTTTGAAGGTGACATTGGCAATTCTGACCCCTCATCAATAGAATTAAAATAGGAAAATGTGTTGGATATGTTTACATAATAGATCTGCTTAGTTATTAAGAGCTGTCATTTCTCACTTGTTCTAAATAAAAAAAAACATCTTCTGGGCTTTAATAGTTCGTTGAATTTGTCAAGTTTTGTTCTGTTTGCACAGTTTCATTTTGGCAGATTAACTAGGAAAGAGATTGAATTTATGTAGAAGTCTTTTCCGTCTTTGGAAACAGAAAACCAGACCCTGAATTTAAATGTCAGAATAGCCAAATGCATTCAAGATTGGTTTCTACCTGTTTCTTGAAGGGAGCAAGATAGGAGAGAGAGATTTGTCTGTACTAACACAGTAGAGAAAACCAGGATTAATAGATGCTTCAGCTATATGGGGACATAAGTGGTATCTAATTGGCTGCAAACCAGCTGAATTAATTATTATTGATACTTTTGCATTTGCCAATGGGTTTCCAAAATAAAAGCAGTATGATTGGAGACAGGTGCCTTTTTAAAATATGTGAATACTCTTGTGGGAAGTGCTAGATAGTCCAGAGAATGGGATGAGAAAAGCCACACAAGTATTCTTGTTATTTTATTTTCTATTTCACAATAGAGTCCTCCTAGCTTTGCAAACAACTCCCCAAATGCCACCAATCTACCCATTAACGTTAACATTGATGAGAAAGGTTTAACACATTATATAGTTGATTCCTTTGATTGGAAACCATGTTTGTCATGTATAGCTTACTTCTTTTTATTACTGAAGGGAAGGGAAGGGAAGGGAAGGGAAGGGAAGGGAAGGAAGAAACTTTTCAGTGGGAATGATTTAGTGTCGAAGAGGTCTTTTGGCCAGGCCATTCCTTCAGAGAATGAAGACTTATTCTGTTGCTTATGCCAGCTTTGGACATAGAAATGTCCCACAAGTATAGTATTTATCTTTTCATTTCATTTTATCTTTAGCTTAATATTCAACTCCTCACATTATGTTGCAGTAACTTGATATTCAGGGCAGAAGCACGAGGATAGACCACTAGCTCAAACTTCAGATCCTACATAGAGGAAGTTGGCATGCTGTAAAAGTGATTAATGCAGTTTGAATTCAATTAGAATGATGTTTTTGAAGACTGCTGGGGCTAGTGGGGGTGGCAACAGTATGGTTATGTTGATTACAGATTAGTTGTGGCACAGATGGATTAGAAGTGGAGAGGGTGGCAGGGAAATAGGAGCAGGAACACAAACTCCCTTCACCAAACTGCTACACAGATCAGAATCCCTGATCACAGGTGTCAGGGATTGTAAAAAGAGAAACTGTCTTGAATAAGTCATAGTATCTCCCATATCTCCTTAATCGGTATTGAACCAGAAGAATATATGGACTTGTATAGAGACCTGGGTTCCTTGATTGTTTCAGAGGCTCTTATTTATAGTTTGTTAATTTGAATCACAACCTAACCCTCCAGTTTTGTTATACAGATCAAGTTCATCAATTCAGTTGGACAACATTAGAATTCCTGAGTACCTGAAGTGGGAGGCAGCTAACGTAAATTGTCCTTTACTAAAATCAAGTTGTTATGCTTTACCTCAGTCCAGAATGCTGATCAGGACGATTGTATTACTGTCAGTGCATGTTCTCTTGAAATGAAAACAAAACAGAGGAAGAAGTTGCTGATTGTTCCAAAAACTCTTTGTGCTTTATTTTTTTATCTTATGACTGGAAAGGATCTGGATCTAGTTGAAACGTATAGTGAGACAGATTCCTATCTTCCAAACAATTCTATCACAAGCTATTTAGTTGAAAAATACTGTTTTTTCAGAAGGGGTATTGTATGTTATTGCCAACCAATTGCATACATTATTTTTATGGTCTTCTTCTGACTTTCAGGGAGGATGTATTTGTAGTATATATTTCAGTGTAAAATTCAGTCACAATACAAGCAACTAAAGTATTTTAGCTGAGTCTGTTTATAAGTGCTAAGTCTTTGATTAGAAGCTTTCTCCTTGTAGTTTGTATTATTAATATCTTTCTTTTGAGCATCCACACAGCCATACTAATTAAGTGCCTCGTTGTCAATTGTTATTTTCTGCAGGGAGTGATGGACTTAAATTACCAATGTCCTTTCCTTTTTAATTATGACATAGGTAAACACTGCAATTAAAAGAAATAGTGAAGTAAAATCATATTTTTGCTAAGCAAAAGCAGCAGCTGATGCCATGAATAGGGTATTATTGGAAGTTGCAAAAGGAAGGTTATAACTGAAGTTGCAGATCAGCTCCCCCCAATTAAACTAGATTTACTTTAGAATAAATATAAAAGAAACATTATTGGATTATATATTGCTATATTAAATGACTTTTTTATTCTGTTACTTTATTATGGGGGAAAATTGCTTCAGTAGTGCTATATAGAATCTTAATCTGAAGAGTTAACTAATGGTATGAAGAATACAGTGAGAGATGGGTGATTACATAGGTGCCAGGAAAAAGGGAAGCATGGGGAAAATTATGGGAGAACTACCAGGTTTTGAGCATTTGTTGGAAGAATAGCAGGATCAGGGCCAACCTAATTTTGGGTGCCTTGAAGGTTCATAAAAGCAACAAGTGCTCCATGTGTTTGGGGATGTGAAACATTAGCAGATTTTTAAGGTTTTATAAGATTTTCTCCATGTTAATCAAGTCCATAGTGCTTGGGGGAGGAACAAATGGTATTATAACCATGGACTTAGCTCCTGATCTTATTTGTGATAAATTTATTTCAGGTGCTGATTCTTGCTGATGGGGATACAACAGGATTCCTCTACCGTCAGCTTGGTTTCCTCTCCTCTCTGGAAAAAAAAGATGGAAAAGCTACTGC
The DNA here is from genome assembly GCA_009733165.1 of Naja naja. Lineage (NCBI taxonomy): Eukaryota > Metazoa > Chordata > Lepidosauria > Squamata > Elapidae > Naja > Naja naja. The sequence goes on from CM019149.1 coordinate 136,752,670, forward strand.
TTATGTTGTGAAAACTTTACCTGCTCGCTACCAGTCGCCTCCAGCCAGGAGCTACGCTGCATGCTGCTGCCCTAAGTTACTATCCTTGGTAGTCCTCAGATTGCAATAGATTTGAGAAGGAAGAGGCCTACATTAGCCATGTGGATCTTACCAATAAAATCATCTTCAGTATAAGCTGGCCCATGGTCAATTTAGCTCGCCTCCCTCCTGTTTTAATAGCATCCTCTTCCTTATCATAGGAATATGCACATTCAGTTGTCCTGAAATGTACTTATTATTTGTGGACAAGGCAATGTGTCTTAAGGGGATTTGCAACCTGCATTTTCAAGATCCTGAAGGTTTAATTTAAAATAAGACAGGAGTTTGATTCCTGTGTAATCTCAGTTCTTGTGATGCGATGCAGCTTTGAGAACAATGCTCATTCTCATATGCTGCATAGAATCATAATTTAGACCACTGTAGCCTATTCTTTTAGATACAGAAGTCAAGGCCCAGGGTTTTTTGTCTCTTTATGCTTCGTTTTTAGTTTGCAAAGGAAATAGTAGGCTTCTTCTCTGCCTTTACTCCTTATAGTAAAGGTTCTAAGAATGAGGATCTTCTACTTATTTGATGTTAGAGAAGAACTCCTCTTATCATCTTTGTGTCTTTCTGTAGACCTGTTATGAATAATTTTTATTCAAATAAGATTTTACAGAGCTTTAAAAACTTCAAAAAGATAGAAGAGATAGAAAAAGATTATAAAGGGACAAAAGAAAAAGTAAAAATAACAAAAAATGAAGAAAAGTAGTCTAAAGAAGCAACTTCCAATCTTCTTTGCAGCAATTGCAAACATAACAATGGTCATCTCCACCCTCCCATTTTGCATATCAGAGTTCTCTTCTTCCTATAAAGAAACCTTTTTAATCAATAAATCTCAAAATTAGGAGTTTGTTTTTTCCATTTTCCATTAAAAAAATCTACAAAGGGTTTCAATCTTTTTTCCAGTAGCTGTAGTTCCCTTCTTAACCCAACAAGTCAATATAGCCATTTCTGAACATTCACAATCCAATTCTCAATTGTTGGTGTTTCTGTGATCTTTCATCTTTGTGCATATAACAGTCTTGTTGCAGTTACTGTATATAGAACCAGTTGTCCATGACATTGTGTGTATGTGTGTGTTTGTATAATAACAACAATGGTTAAGAAAAGAGTCACCAACATATGCAGCAAATCAAGATTACCACAAAATGACTTCACACAAATGATATTATGATGCAAACTCTACCTGTGTATACTTGCATTAGATGTTGGGATAAGCAGTTCCACTTAGGTTTGCTGTCTCAAACCCTGCAGATGCCTCTGATTACCAGATATCTCCATTCAGATCTGTGGCATCAGCAGCAAGCCTTGATTGTACCTTATGTGAGAAGTGATATGATGAAAAATCCCTCTCTGTGTATCTTGATTGACACAAGTGCATTGTTGTGGGTTGTGCTTGATGGCACATGTCTTTCTTACATATGTACTCAAACATACAGCAGGCACCTGTCAATTCTGCCCTTTTTAAAACTTCCCAAAATATCATCACTTCATATGTGACTCTTATGAATGAAGATTCTCCTGTGACAGTTACTTTTAGAAACATTTAAAAACTTCTGTATTGTCGTACTCTACTGTTGAAAAGGAAGGTTGAGTTTATACACATATTAGTGTACATGAAAAGTGGGGACATGAGATGAAAACAATATAATTTAAAAGTTCAAAATCTATACAGCTATATGACTCAGGTTGTTATACAATTCAAGAAAGAGACATGAAAAATAATGTTTCTATTTTCAATTTTAAGAAAAACAAGTTTCAAGTTTGAAAAAAAGTGACTTGAAATGAAATGTTCCATCCCGGTTTATTTTAATGAATAATAGTAAGAAGTAGAATCTAATAAATAAATTTACAAGGCTCATAATAGCCAGTAATTGCACTGCTACTATTATCCTGCCAAAGTTCTAAACTTCCTAATGATCTCTCATATTCACTGTAAATACACTAAAAAGTACATTAAGACTTGTATTCATCTTATGTATAATTAGATTAATTTGAATATTTTTATTAATGCAGGGCTTAAGAAATGGTTTTGCTATGCTCTGTGCATTTTAATATTACAAGATCAATCCTAGATGATGAGGAGGACCAATTATTCAGGACAGCTGTTGCTGTGCAGCTAGGAAATGTGTATTTTCACATAGCATCATTAATGATCTGCTCATTGGGGAAGTTAAGCCTACTTTTGCACTTCCTTTTAGTCTCCTTCATTGGATGGCAATGATAGAGTCCTCAAGGTATCTTGGGATTACTGCTCCCCAAATTTACACCCAGCAGCTTATGTCTGCTTATGATCCCAGAAGTTGCCTCTTGGTACACTAAGTCAGGATGTCAGGAAAGGGGAATATGTACCAAGGTAATAGACTAATGAAAAATCAAGTCATTATTTCTTTGGATGAGGAATTGTGTTAAGCGCTGCCAAGGTCATTTCATGTTGCCAGTTCCCCACTGATGAGGAAGGAGACATTTCAACCAGAATTCAAGAAAAAAAGAGCCAGAATGAGTTGATGTGGAAGCCAAGAAACTTTGCTCTTGGGCAGAATTGCATTCACTGCTGCTCTGACTGCTCCCTATTGCCATGTCCCAGCAGTAGAAGCTGAATTATTCAACACTTGCCTATTGTGGAGCTAAATCTGTCTCCATCCAAGCAGCACTCTCATTCCTTTTCATTTTCCTGTCTCAGGTACGCAAGGAGCTGCCAGGTATCAATCTTTTTTCCTGTGCCAAATGCCACAAAGAGTGAAGAATTGAGGTTCTAAATGTTGCTTTCTGGAAGGAAAGGCGACTTTGGAATGCTTTCAGGCCATGCAAAACTGCTCCATATTAAATTACTTGTAAATATGTTCAAATTAGTGCATTTCCTACATTTAGGACATTTTCTTCTCAGTTTTAAGTGTGTGTGGTAACTACTTAGCTAGCAGAATAACCAATAACCACACGTTTGGAAATATTTAGTGAATGCTAACAAGCTCCATGTTAAGCAGAGGAATAACTAAGTTCAACCAATTATCTTCTGAAAACTCCCCTGTTTGGTATGACTTTGAACTTGGCTTTCTTGTAAGGCATTGCAGAGAAACGTATGATGTAACGGTGTGGATGAAGTCTTTTGACACATAGGAAGAATGCAGCGATAAAACCCTCTCTTTGACTAACATCCTGTAGTTCTGCTTACGACTGCCTGTTTCACAGACAGTTGGCTGTTACTAGAAAACCGTAGCAAAGAAGAAAAATAGAGTCTTGGGGGATTGGGTTGATTTGGTTGTTAAATCCAGCTCTACCATACAGTGAATATGGTGTGTAATATGGTGCATTTGGTGGATATCCAGTGGGGAAGTTCTGTCAATCCTGTGTCATCGCTTTGACACTTTGACCTATGCCAATCTCTGTAGGTAGAGCTCCCAGCTAAGCAACACCAGAGAAGACTTTGGGTAAGACCAAAAGCCATTTGGAAGAAGGAGATGTGATTGCGTAAAGCAGAAGTGCTGGCTGTGCAATGACAGTGATGGATAGATTTAGTTATGGGGTTGCTTGATCCTGCTGCTATTCCTAGCAGTAAATTAGATAATGGCACTTCCAGATCCGATAGGAACTGTTTCATTCTCTGCTGTGCAAGTTCTCTCATCAATTTTTCTTTTGACAAGGGGCTTCATCTCAGCTACAGAGTCAGCCTATACCCCTTCCTGTATATTCCTCGGCTTATGACACAATCAAGTGTTAAAATAGGAAGAATGGGATGTTTGGCATCATTAGCCGGACCGGTGCTAACACTGAGGATGCCCCAACAACCACAGGATGCTCCCAGAAAGAAAAAGCACTTCAGATGGCCCTGCAGTAGCTGCATTTGCAAATGCAAGAATGATTTCTTGTACAAGCATGGAGTGGGAAGAAGAGATCAGAGAGCTACAGCTGACTGCACATTGCAGACACTTTAAAACAGCCAACAGGTAAATTAGCTGTTTCAGCAAAGGAAGAAATATGTCGGGATGCATTCAAATGAGAGAGGTGGCTGCATGAAGCCAAGGAAAGGAAATGCCATATTATACAATTGTTAGTTAAGGTCCAGTGTGTTCAAGTAAGTGTTAATAAAACATTGTAGTCTTGACCCAAGTCAGAGGCGATTGGGACTCAGTGGCAGGACAAATGCTTTGCATATGGGATTCAATCTCTGTCAGAAAAGACTGGCTATGTTAGGCTGGTCTTAAACTTGATCTATTGCAATTTCCTGTTTTCTCATGCAAGAAATTTAGTGCTATCCTTGAGTGGGTTTTTGTGTGTCCACATCTATTTCCATTCTGTCGTAAAAATGAATAGCCCTTCTTTACTTACTTACTTACTTAGCTGCCAGCAGGATATCAAAATATATGTATGGCACCTCTTGGACTCATTGGTAAAATTGTAAAAGGAGCGATCCAAAAGTGCTGCATTCTCCTAGGCCTGAAAAAACACTCCCCAACCTTCCAATTTTATGCAGAATTGATTGCCGTGAAAGTTTATTGTGTGTGCGCGTGTATGATTTTATGCAGAATTGATTGCCGTGAAAGTTTATTATATATATGTATGTGTCTGTGCATGCGCACAATTTTATGCAGAATTGATTGTCACGAAAGTATTATATATATGTGTGTGTCTGCACGTGCACAATTTTATGCAGAATTGATTGTCGTGAAAGTTTATTATATATATGTGTGGTGTATGTGTGTGTGTGTGCGTGCGTGCATCTGATTTTATGCAGAATTGATTGCCGTAAAAGTTTATTATATGTGTGTGTGTGTGTGTGTGTGATTTTATGCAGAATTGATTGCCGTGAAAGTTTATTATATATGTGTGTGTCTGCACGCGCACAATTTTATGCAGAATTGATTGTCATGAAAGTTTATTATATATATGTGTGGTGTGTGTGTGATTTTATGCAGAATTGATTGCCGTGAAAGTTTATTATATGTGTATGTGTGTGTGAAAATTCTCAATGATATTTTGGACTATGGTACTAGGGCAGGGGTTCAAACGTGTGGCATCTTGGCGTCACATGACATTGCGACTTTTTCCCCCATTGCTAAATTGGGGGTGGGGGTGGCCAGTGTGTGATGCATCTGGCCCGCGGGCCGTGAGTTTGACACCCCTGTACTTAAGGTAATGGCCTAACCCTCTCAAATCACATCTAAGATTTCATACTCCCATAGACCAAAATGGCTATCATTTTCTGTCATCTAAACTTCGCATTGGGACAGTCTGATTGGGACTATATTGAACTTGTGGGATCTCCACGGGTTGTTTCTAATAAGAGCATATAAAACTGTGCACTAAAAATAGGCTTGCTTTTGCTTCCAGAAAGCTTTGTCCAATTATTTATAAACAATGATGTATATTTACCAACACAATTTATTTTAACAGCGTTGTTTTCTTCCATTTGTTCCCAGCATTAATTTTTCATTGTGAGGTAGTATTTGCTATGGTAGTCCAAATTCATTGGAAACCACAGAAGTCTTTTTTAAAAACATTCATTGACATTTAACAATGTTTTTAATAAGAAGATAATAAGGACCGGATAGAATATGCACATCCTATGATGAAACAAAGAAGTGTTAAGTATGACGCAAAACCAGTACTATACTGTAAAGCTTAGACACTTCCATTTTTAACAAAAGCAAACATGGACTTGCATGCTTTCTGTTTGCAAAAGAAAAGGGAAGTTCTTGAAAGATTATATATATATTTAATATTGCAACAAATACTGAATGTACAATATCCATTATATTTATTTAACAACATTTTTTGAAATAAGTTTTGTTAGTGGCTTCTGTTGAAATACTTTGGCTATGCCCTTGACAAAAAAAATTTCAACTTTTATTTATTGTTTTAACACAATAAATTCACTGGTACATGAGATGTTCTCACTTCTTTTTTTCTGGTTCTCAATGCCCTTTCTCTCCCCCACCCTCTATTATTGTAAGCAATTTTATGGCAAGCAGTGTAACTTGCTAAATTACAGCTGAAGTGGTACAGTTGTATGTCACTGCCTGAACGGACTTACAGCCTGAGCACTTGAGAATCCATCTTAATATACATTACAGGGCATTCGGCATTGGAAAGAGATGCATGGCAGTGTGAATATCCTGCAGCTTTTCTGAACTTATGCAGGGCCTGTAATAATAATTTCTCAGTGGCACTGAAAAGCAACCTCTCTCTGCTAACCCAAATGCTTGTGATTTCCAAGTCGATGTTAAGACTCAGGAAAGATATCTGATACAATTGGATATTACATACCAACTGAGTAAACACAGGAAAGCAGCTTAAACTTGTACACAATGATACAATGGAAGAGAGATTTCACAAGAGAGTTCTTGTATCAACACTGCAGTTCTTTTGTTTTTAAGATTAGAAAAGTAGTTTAACTCCATATAACACCCTTTGTCTTTGGTGAAGACACAGTAGCCTCTCCAATTATGGGATTTAGAAAAAATATTAAATATTATCCTCTCCAGGATAGTCTACTTAAAATGCTAGAAACAAATTGCCTTAACTCTGATGTTTTGAAAAAGGTTACGCACTCCCCACCTGCCCTAGCACTTCATATACCTCTCAGTCTTCATGAGTGGCTGTTGCAACTTGAAGGGAGCAGTGAAGATTCTGTAATGGGTGTGGATAGCTGGTTGGGTCCAGAGCTTTCCAAAAGGGTGTTCCAGGAAACAAGGAGAGGCAGCCAGCAGAAATGCCTTTGGAAGTAAAGAGGAATGTTTCACTTCATTTCTTTGTTTTTTTAGTGAACCTTATAGGAAAGTGTGGGTTGAGTGGAAGATGGTTCTTTTCAAAGTCACTATACCTATCTTTGTGTGTGTGTGTGTGTAACCATACAAATATACTTCAATTGTAATTTCCATTTTTTAAAATAAATGTAAGGTGTGGGAGAAACCCCTAGGATGACTTATGAAACCATTAATGGATATGTTAGACTATTGTCTGGGGCCTTTGTTTAGATCTTCCACTTTCTTTCAGGGACACAGAGAAGGTAGATCTTCTACCAAGCCTTGGCCATTAGGGACTACATTTTGCCAGTAAAATCACTCAGATTAGTGTTACGAAAATCATTCCGAATCATGAATATCTGATTCAAACAGCACAAGTGTTGCTTATACACTTGATAAACTTGAATGTAAAACAGATTGACTATGTCCCATGCAGCCATTGATGATCCAGTTCAGTCTTCCCTGTCTTGTATCCAGGTGTTGACTGCTGTTCAAATCATGCGTTGTTGGTTGCTAAGAGAAGATCAAATAATGGAACATCAATAAGACAGCACCACCAAAGACATTTGACATCACTAAAAATCTCTTCCACATATGCAATTGAAATGAAAAATAAGTTTGAACTGCTGGACACTTCTGAGAAGAGGACCAATGAACTATGGCAAAAAATTCAACCTTCATTGAAACAGCTGCTGAACACATATCATATAAGGAAACCATCAGAATAGCCAAGAGAAGAAAAACAGCTAAAGCAGTAAGCAAATGGAAGGAAGCAAAGAGATTGGATGTGGATTTCCAAAGAGCAGAAAGGAAAGACAGCCAAGTTCACTGGGGCTAATAGTACAAGCAGCTAGAAGAGGACTACATGATGATTCACAACAGGAATGTATTTGTGCAAGTCAAAAGGATTCAAACACCATTTACTGTTCATAAAAGTATCATCAAAAACAAGCAAGGGAAAGAACTGTCTGAACAACAAGGTGTCAAAACCAGATGGCAAAAATATACAGAAGAGCCATATGCCAGCAACAAAGAGACTCAGCTCAAGATGATGAAGGAAAGGGAAGCAGAAATAGAACCAGGCATTCTTTAGGAAAAAAGTTGTGTGGGCAATGAGTCAGCTGCCAAGCAACAAGGCTCCAGATGTTGATATCATCCCCACAGAATTGCTAAGGCTTGTACCACTGACAACTAACACAACTTTGTGCCAGAAAATTTGGGAAATGAGCACCTGAGCACAGGATTGGAAATGATTAGTGTTCACTTCATTGCCAAAAAAGGGCAACCCCAAATATTGTTTTCAATTACTGCACAGTTGTCCTTATCCCTCACACTAGCAAGATTCTCAAGATCATTCCACAATGTCTGGTGCTGAACATCAAAAATGAATTAGGATGTTGAAGAACATATTGAATCTGACTTCAGAAAGAGGTCACGGCACATGTGACCATATTGCAAATCTATACTGGATCATGGAAAAATCTCAAGAATATTAAAAGAACATCGACATTTCCTTTATTGACTTCAAGACAGCCTTTGATTGTGTCAATTATGACAATCTATGGAGGGCCATAGAAAACTTAGGGATACCAACCTCTTACTCTTAACTCAGAACAGCTGACTAGCATCTCTATATGTTTTGAATCCTAGATGTTATGGACCACATTTGCTCCTCTATTGCTGCCATACCCAAGTTCCCTGAGTTTGTACTCCAGTTGGTTCCTACTGCTTGACTACGAACTGAACTCTTAATCCTGGTCACCAGACATTGATCTCATTCTCTTGTATTTTCCAGAATTTGCATCCACCCAACCACTTCTCTGTTTGCCTGTATAGTTGCAGTACTACTCATCAATACTTTTAAATTGAGTTCCTTACCCTGAAACTGTATACTGCTTGAGAGGGAGACATTACCTCTGAAGGAGCAGGTCTTTGAAATGAGGGCCTTTCCTAGACTTAAGGTTCCCATTGGATGAGCAGGTAGATGTCATAGGACCTGATTACTTGAGAGACTGATTATCTCATAATAGCTGGGAATATACAGTCACTCTGTGAATGAGATAGGTGGTCTAAATCTGGCAAAATTGGCACACTCCAGGTTCCTTGGTTAAACAATGCCATTTATTGTGGGATCCTGGAAGTGTGCCTTTTTGTAATGGTGCCTGCCCTCTAGAAAGAAGCCAGACTCTGGACATATTAACTATCAGTATGTATGGTTGCAGTGCTTATATTAATTGCTGGATGTCCTTGAAGTGTGCCCTTAGAATACCACATGTTACATCTCTGTGAGCTCCGTTGATTGTGAGTTTGCTTCCAGGTAACAATTCAAGGTGCTGATTTTTTTTATCTTTAAAGCCCTTCATGGCATGGGGCAAGTCATCTGAGGGACTGCTTCTTCCAAATTATATTTGCCTCCCCCATCAAATGCAGCAGAAATGGTATGTTGCATGTCCTGTCTGCTGAAGAGTTATATCTGGTGGGGAGCCAGAGATGTGCCTTTTCTGCCATAGTTGTCCAACTACTAAGCCATATGGCAGCTGCAATCACAATTGTTCACTTTGCCTGTCTTTAGATATATCCCCTTTAGGTACAGTATCCTCATTCCACTCTCCAGGCATGGACTTAAGAGCTCCTCTGCTCAGTTCCACTTCACATCAAGCAATCCCTCCTCCAGTGGTTAATTTCAAATGATTTCAGTCAAGAACATTCCCTTTGTGCATCCTTTCCTGATGTGTATCACTACCACCAACACATCCATTTCTACATGCTCTTTCTTGACATTTAGAAGAAACTCCAGCTTCCTGGGGCAAACTCCACAGCCAGAAGGTCCAAGTTATAGCAAACAATGTCATGGTATCTAGTCCATCAGCAAACAAGATGGCACAAAGTCTACCCTATTTTACCTGTTGCGGCAGCTGATTTATCTGAACATCATTCCAAATTCATCGTGGGACTCTGTATATCTGTAGCATCCTTGATAATCAACTCTGCTGTATCACAAATGCTAGCAAATGAAAATAAACTTTATTTGATCCTCACAAAAATCCTATTGGGGCAACTGTGGTTGTTCTGTTTGCATCATGGGTAAAAATGAAATGACTAATCTTTTGGGGTTGAAGCAGTAGAGGTCCTACTCTTGGCAACACCTTGTTTTTTTTTTACTTTAAACAGACCTCTGTTTTACATGTTTCTACCCATTTCTTTGCTGACTTCCTCATAAAGATTATTTATTTATTTATTATTTATTTTATTGGACTTGTATGCCGCCCCCTCTCCGAAAGGACTCAGGGCGGCTCACAACTAAAAACAAACAATAAATTAATTACTTAAAACACTATTAAACAATTACAAGCCCAATTAATCTAAAACCCCAATACAGTTATAAAATTTAGAAATTTAAACCCACCCACCCCCAAGAGGTCAGCCCAGTCCGGCCTGTTCAAATAGCCAGGTTTTCAAATCATGACGGAAGGTGCAAAGGTCAGGGGCCAAACGGAGCCCCAGGGGTAACTGGTTCCACAAGGCGGGAACCGCCACAGAATAGGCCCTTCCCCAGGGCACCGCCAGCTGGCACTGGCTCGCAGATGGCACCCCGAGGAGCCCCTGCCTGTGTGCTCGTACAGGGTGGTTGGCACTCGATGCCGGCAGGAGACACTCCCATAAGTATCCCGGACCCATGCCTTGCAGGACTTTGAATGTTAACACCAGAACCTTGAATCTCACCCAGAGGGCAACCGGCAGCCAATGCAGGTCGCGCAGGAGATCAACAGGGTTTGGACCAAAAGCATTCTTATCACATCTTGGGGCCTTGGCAACCATGGTGTGTTTCTTCCTCCATTTCATCCATACTGAGAATATGTCCACTTTCCAAGTCAACTAAAATTTATTTCTGCATATCATGGACCAATCTTCTCTGGGTCAAGCTCCTTAGTTTTGAGGGGTGGTTTTTTGTTTTTTGTTTTGGTTAACGGTAAGACACCCAGAGTTGTTGTGGAATTGTAAATTAAATTAAAGTCCAAGACAATGCTCATCAATCTCCTGTACTAGATGAAATGCTCCGTATGAACTTTAGCAGTGACTTTTGCTTCAAAACTAGAGGGACATGCAAACAGGAACAAACAAGGGCTTTACCTGTCATTTTGCTGGATTTCTAAATTTTATGGTATTATGGGAAGACTCACAAGTCAAAAATTCAGTGAAAAGTGCACAGTGGGTAAGCTCAGAACAAAGAACTTAGCTTCTCTCCAAAAATAGTTAGTCCCAGCATGCTAAGCTGTTTGTGTTCTCTCCATTTGTGTCCAGTTGCAGTCTGTCCCTCTCACACAGCCATTGAAAACCTGTCAATTTTAATTGGACTGAGCTAAGGTGAAAAAAGTCTTTTGATAAAGAAAAAAGATAGGGACACTCAAAAAAGATAGGGACACTTTTCAAGACTGCTGCAAACAAAATCCTACAAGAGTGCTCAAATATTGAAAGAAATTTCAGTGCATTTTTTTTCATGTAGGACATAGATTTTATTACAGTTCTCTCCTGTTCTCCCTGAGGAATATATCAAGCCAGGCTAAATAGTTCCCTGGTTGAAATGTAAAAAAAACATTTTGTATTGCCAAGTAATTCAGAAAAAAAGAGAGGCCTAGATCATAATCCAGACATCATTTTAAAGTATTAGGTTCTATTAAATAGTGAACCAAACTGAACAGATTCAAGAACAAAACTTTTAAGAAGCTTGGATCCAATTTTTAAATCAGATTCATTTCAGATTCCAGGACAAAAGAGATGTGATGATTGCCCTATTTTAATTCCTAGTTCAGTGACACAGAGCCCACTATTCCCATTAGTGATGTGCTGAAGGATTTCAGTGGGAACCAGATTTGCCGCATAATTGGGAGCTCATAGCTTGAGGAAGGAGGATCTATGGTACACCAGTATTGCAAACCAGTTTGGCCTGACCTGACCTGGGTAACTGGATATACGCCATCTCCTCTCCTCCTTCCCTCCCTCCCTCCCTCTCTCTCTCTCTCTCTCACACACACACACACACACACCTCTTCTGAAATTAAAGATGGAAAGATTTAATCAGCCTTACCCACTCTGGAGGAGTGGCTGGTGAAATAAATAAACCTTGCTGAGATGGATAAACTAACCTTTGACTAGAGAAAAGATAATTGGAAAGCCCTTATAAACTTTTTGCATAAAAAAAAATCTTGTGATTTATAGCTTTGATTTATTTATTTATTTAGTGTATGGCACGTGTTAGCCAGGGGTCACTGAGGTGGCTGCCTGCCTCTGTGAAAGGAATTTTTTTCCTGCAGTGTTATCTTAACCTGCAGGACACTTAAATGCGGGTAGGCAATCGGGGGAGGCTCCTTTCTTGTCCCTATGCAGTTTATTCGCTCACGGGAATCGAGCCGCGAACCTCAGCGATGCACAGGCCACATGAGCCACTGCAGCCCCAATGGCTTTGATGATTAGTTAGGATAGATAATAGAAATAAGAGAACTATGTAGTAACTTCAAAATATAGTTGTACATTTATTTATTTTACTTATTTAGATTTTTTAAATCCACCTGCATTATTTTTATAAATAACTCAAGGGGACAAACATACTTAATACTCCTTTCTCATCCTGTTTTCCCCATCTCCACCCCCACCCCCATGAAGTGAGTTGGGCTCAGGGAGAGTAACATCTAGGCCATGGATGAAAGTCATCCATCTGGCTTTCATGCTGTGAAAAATGTCAGAAGCCTTTATACTTTTTTTCCCCTTTTTGTCTTGTTTTTCTTATCCTTTCTTCCACTTATTTATTTTCCCTTGGATTTCTTTTTCTTTTTTCTTTTTCTCCTGTACCCACCTTCTAAAACTGATGCCTGGCCAAAGTTTGCACAAGCTGCTTTCCTTATTCTCAACCCTGGGAAAGGTCACATATGAAATCTATTCCTAAACGGAGATGGTACTGTTTTCAGCAGCTTGGACTCTTATTCTGAAGCCTTTCAGGCGGTTGGATTTCCAAAGGCAGCAGATCATGTTGCTTCTTATTGCTATAGTAAGAGAAGACAAGGCCCCTCCAATATTTTGTGGTGTTAAATCAACTTGGCTGGCCTTGAATATTACATACTTTGACTTCTGAGGTTGCCATCATTTGCTGCTTTGCAACAAGTAGAAAAATACTTTGACCTGTCCTGATTTTTAATGTATCTGACAGACATTTACTCTTCCATGGCTGCCTCTCTGCCTCAGTCTCCAAATGTATTTTTGAGAAGTTTCTTTCACCCAGACCTATATGTTAATCTAAAAGGAGAGTATAACATTTCCTCCAAAGCACTTCTGACACTTTGCCAGGTTCCCTTCTTCAATAAAGGTTGTCTCTAAAAAAAAAAATTGGTGTCAGGTATTAGAATATAGTACTGGTCACAGCAAGGATCATCTTAATCTACTGTGTTGAGTTTGGGGATTGATCACCAAAAGAATCCAGCTAATAATGCATTAAGACAACTATATTTCTGAAAAGGAAATATAAACCCAGAAAAAGAATGTATTGAAACTGTACCTGCTGCTGTAGAAAAGCTCAGGGAGAGAATGTATTGATGAAAGTTTGTCTGCCTTGATCACACCTGTCCAGCACCCATAATGAAGACACTAAGTTATCTTGAAGGACTTCAGATCTCAGAATATAAATTCTCTATCTGTTAGATATTGGCATACTCACCTCTGATTGGCTGAGCCATGGGAGTGGGAATTCAAACAGCCATCACCGATTGAAGCCGCGGACAGCCCTGCTATAAAAGGAGCTGCCGTGGCTGCCATTCCCAGTTCTGTAAGAAGCAAATAAAAAGGGTTGAACGAGCTGGAGTTTCCCACATCTTCTTTTACCCACAATCCAACTCTGGTGATGAAGGTGGGTTCTTAAGACAAGATGGGACCAGTGAGCATGTGGCAAATGCAACCAGAATGATGAAGAGAATTGGAACAATGGCTGGAGCCAACACGCCACCAGCACCATTCAACCCCACAACAGAGGATTTATTTATTTATTATTTATTTATTTAACTAAACTTATATGCCGCCCAACTCCCAAAGGATTCCGGGCAGCTCATAGCAAAAAACAAAAACAAAAAACACCGAATTACATTATAAAGAATTTAAAAACAATTAAAAAAAACAGCAAACAACAGATTGGGAATTGTATGTTGCCCAATTCCATATGTTCCTAGAGGGAAACGACCTTCTGAACATTTCTGAACAGAGGAAGTGAGCAGTTTTCCTCACACACTGCGGGCCCACAGTGTTCAAAATGGCCAAAGCACTACTGGCGCCCAGCAATGTAAAGACAATGTCCTGGCCGGACTTGGAAAGAATCCTGAGGACACACTACACCCCCCTGGCATCCTGTTTGATAAAGAGACATGAGTTCTACCTCAGAGACCAGAAAGAAGGGGAGAGCATCAGCAATTTCATTGCAAACCTACAAATATCGCCGGGGCTTGCGAATTCCTCAACATGGACAAAGCAATGAGGGATCGCGTAGTCCTGGGGCTCAGAGGCTTAACACTGCAGAGCTGCCTCCTGACCAAGCCCAAAATAACCCTGAAGGAGGCCATCGAAGAAGCATTGGCTGTGGAAGCATCCCAGAAATCTGCTGCCACCATGAGAAAAACGAACAAGGCACCACAGCCACCACCAAAAGAATCCGCCACCATCCACCATGAGGACATCAAGTCTGAGTCAGAAACTGACGATGAAGAAGTGAACCAACTCTGCTCGGAACGAAGCCAAAGAAACCGAGAGCAGAAAAGAAAAGACTTTTGGTTCTCAGGATGCAAAGAAAATCACCCCTGGTCAGAATGCCATTTCCACGTTGCTACCTGCTAGCGATGCGACTGACGGGGACACATCGCAAGGGCATGCCGAGCAGCGCAACCCATTACCAGAAGGCAGAGGCCAAGTACACCCCCCCCTGGAACAGAACAACCCAAACGGGAAGCCGATGGAACCAGTTCAGCTGAAACCGAAGGAATGATGAGCCGGCCATCGAGAGAAGGGAGACACACCAAACAGTGACTGTAGACCATTCCAACATGACCAATGCAAGGAAAGTCCACATCCAAGTCACCATAGAAGGTAGGCCATGCCGGATGGAACTGGGTTCTGGGTCATACCTGTCGATGGTATCCTGGGATACCATCAAACAATTCAGCCCCAGCATAACCAAAGACCAACTGAAAAGACAGAGACTAATACTAAAAGACTACCAAGGGAACAAGATTCCTGTGATAGGCATTGGAAAATTCAAAGTGGCTTTCAAAGGCTACTTGGGATACCCACCATTAACAATAGTCAACCGGAACCGACCAAGCCTGCTGGGACTAGAATGGTTCAAACTGCTAGGCATCGAAGTCATCAGAATACACAGCGTCACCAAGAGCAAATGGGAAGACAGCCTGATGGAGGAGTTCCGGGATGTCTTCAATGGAAAATTGGGCAAGTACTCGGTGTCACCCATATTCCTTTAATCTAGACCCGACAATAGCCCCCATAAGACTAAAAGCGAGGCAGGTCCCCTTCGCATTAAAGCCAAAAATAGATGAACAGCTAGATAAGCTCATTGCCCAGGGTATCCTAGAACCCACTGACCACGCAAAATGGGAAACCCCTATTGTCACCCTGGTAAAGATAGATGGGTCAGTGTGCATCTGTGCTGATTACAAGGCTACCCTGAACCGCACCGTCCAACAAAGTGCGTACCCCATCCCAGTGGTACAACACCTATTACATTCCCTGGGGCGGGAGAAGGTCTTCACAAAGCTTGACTTCACACAAGCCTACCAACAATTACCAGTAGATGCTGATACGGCAGAAGCCCAGACAATCATAACATACAGAGGACGGCTACAATTCGGGGTCAATGTAGCCCCCGGGCTATTCCAGAGCCTCATGGAAGCCTCCTACAAGAGTTAGAAGGGGTGGTGCCCTACTTCGATGATGTCCTTATATCAGCAAAGGACAAAGGACAATTGCGAAAGCACCTAAGGGAAGTGCTAAACCGTTTCAAAGAAGTGGAGCTAAAAGTAAAAAGGAAAAATGCCAGCTAGCGGCAAACAAAGTAGAATTCCTGGGCTATCTAATAGATAGTGAAGGAATCCACCCCAGGGAAAGCAAAATTAAAGCAATCAAAGAAGCCCCCAGGCCAACAAACAAAACAGACTTGCAAGACTTCTTGGGACTAATTAACTTTTACAATATATTTTTACCACAGAAGGTGACAGTTGCGGAGCCATTACACAGACTGCTTGACAAGAAAGCAGCCTGGGCCTGGTGGCAAAAGGAAGAAGCAGCATTCCGAGGCATCTAAAACATCATTATATCAGACCGCATACTAATCCAATACAGCAAAACATTACCCCTGATACTAACGTGATGCATCACCATTCGGGGTTGGCGCAATAATCAGCCACAAATGGAAAAAAAGCCCCCATAGCCTTCCATTCAAAGACATTGTCCAAGCCGGAATGAAATTATAGCCAGCTCGACAAAGAGATGCTAGTAGCAGCAACTGGAATCAAGTGATTCCATGAATACATCTATGGCAGGAGATTTATCCTGGTCACTGATCACAAGCTGCTACTTGGGATCATCTCAGGAAACAGCGCCACCCTGAACATCCTGTCACCTAGGATGACACGTTGGATGGAGTTCCTAGCTGCATATGATTATAGACCCGGAAAAGACATAGACCATGCCGACGCACTCAGTCGATGCCCTCTACCCAATCTGGGCAAGGACCCAGCCCCAACCACATCCATGCTACTCATAGAGATGCTCGAAAGAGCACCGGTGACAGCAGCGACATTGTGAGAGCAAGCGCAAAGGACAAAACCCTGGTGCGAATATTGAACTGGGTGGGGAGGGGATGGCTAGAGATCGAGGCAGCCAAAGACACCAAACCTTTCAGGAACAGACAAACTGAACTATTGATTCTGAAAGGTTGCATACTATGGGGAGATCGGATAATAATTCCCGAGAAATTATGGGAGAACATACTCGAATGTTGCATACAGGGCACCCGGGGATAGTTAAAATGAAATCCCTGGCAAAAAGTTACGTCTGGTGGCCAGGGAAGGACAAGGAGATAGGGGTCTGGGTGGCAACCTGTAAAGCCTGCCAAGAATCCAGACCGGCACCCCCCACCGCACCCAACCACAAATGGGAAATGCCACGGGGACCTTGGTCGAGAGTACATATCAATTTTGCCAGGTCGGTATAGGGACAAACATTTCTGGTAGTGGTGGACACATACTCCAAATGGTTGGAGGTCAGCATCATGCAGTCCACCACTACTGAGGCTGTGATTAAAACTCTTAGAAAATTATTCGCAACACACAGACTACCAGACATAATAGCATCCAACAATGAGCCACAGTTCACGGCCACCAAATTCAAAGGGTTCCTAGCACAAAACAGGATACAACATGCCCTATCAGTACCAGGTCACCCCTCTACGAACGGATAAGTGGAAAGAATGGTACAATCCATGAAGGAAACCCTCAACAGACTAGGGCCAGGGGACACCCAAGCTAAAATAGACAAGCTATTAAGCATACAACACATAACACCCAGCACAACAACCAACAAGAGCCCTGCCGAGCTATTGATGGGAAGGAAGCTAAGGTCACAGCTAGATAGGCTACACCCCCATTATAACTCAGATACCCCTGTAAATTCGTCCAGTGGCTGCCGGACATTCCAAATGGGCAACCCAGTATATGCCTGGAACCTCACAGGGGAACCCCTGTGGATACCTGCGAGGGTGTCCCAGGTAATAGGGCCCCAATCATACAGGTTGGAAACAACGGAGGGGTGAAGTTGGAGAAGACACATAGACCAACTTAGGGCCCAACAGATAAGGGGAGAACCTGAAATACTAAGCACAAGTGGAGAGGAAAGTGGAGACCTTTCACAAGAATCCAATGCAACCAGAGAGGAAGAGGAAGACCCCTCCTGACAAAAAAGTCAAACAGAGCAGGCCCTGACACTAATGAGCACACCCTCGACAATTAACAATAGCCCCGAATGAAGAGCGCGATCATGTACCTGAAATCCAGTGATGGGTCAGCATGGCCAGACAAGAAGAAGTCCAAGAAAGAAGCGAAAGGGTGGCCCCTAGTGGAAACAAAATGGCCACCCAGCCGGAAGGTTCCAGGAGGTTCCAAGGAGGAAAACAAGAGAAACAATAAATCCACCCAAACAGCTTGAAGACCAACCAATGACTGAGCTGCGCAGGTCCAGTTGCACTCACAAAAGCCCCGCCTACTTGCGTGACTATGCACATTAGGTGGGACGGGATTGGGTAAGACTGGACCAGTGGGGAGGGGTGTTAGATATTAGCATACTCACTGTTCTGTCTTGTACAAAACAGATAGATAAACTCCACAAAGCATCCATACAAAGTCCTTTTTATTGGTTCATCAGGCATCCTCATTACTCATAGTTATGATGAGGTTCTTCTTAATGTCCAACCCTTTACATGTCTGTCTTTATAGGTAAAAAGATGGTTATCTCATCCCATAGTCGTAGAGGCAGAGGGTAGCCATACTACCATGCGGCTGTGTTCAGGCAAGAATGAAGAAACCTCCTCCAACCCACCAAGGGTCAGTTCAGAGACCAATCAGGGTTACAGATGTGGCCACATGACATAAACTACATTTCCCAGGATACCTTAACTACATTTACCATGATGCATTCCCTTAAGGGGACAGCTCCCAATTCCTAAGTAACTATTCCAAATCCCATTAACTTTAAACTGGCTGGACAGCACACTCCCCACCTGGAAGTGTAAATTCCATAACTAAGATAGGCAATAAACAGTAATACAGTAATACTAACTGAATAGTAGTTGACTATATGACTAAGATAAACAGTTAGCTATATAACTAAGAGAAACAGTAAATAATAATATATCATCAAACAAAGCAAAGCATGCAAAGCTTGAGGTTCAATCTTCAAGTTCAGCCTTTCTCAGCAGCAACACTCGGTCAGTGACCAGTCTGGTGTAGAGCTTCTTGGTGAAAGTCTGCTAGACGCCTCTGGTGGCCATTTAGGGTGGACCAGTACTCTTGCTGCCAATGGTGAAAGTCTGCTGGTTGCTTCTGGCAGCCGGTACTTTTGCTTCCAATGGGGAAAGTTTGCTGGTCACTTCTGGCGGCCTCTTAAGGTGGACCGGTACTCTTGCTTCCACGGCTTCAAAGGGCATCAGACATCTGTTGGAAAGGATGTTGTGAAGGTATTTGCCTGGGTTGGGGCCTGCATCCGGTCGACACAGACAATTCCTGAGATTCCCCAACCCAGGTCTGTTTTGGAGGCATAGGGAGAGTATCTCGGACCTCTGACTACTTCAGTGTACACTAAAGCATCAGGGGCATCTAGTCCCAGCAAGAGCAAAATCTTGGCTTCAGGATCTAGGGCGGGAAAGTGATGAGCCATATGCTTTAGGTGAGGTATGTTGCTAGCTACCTCTGGTGTTGCAATGTGGCTGCGGCCATCTGGTATCCCATCCCATTCTAACACAGGTGGCAGTAGGAACTGGGAACTTCCATCTAATGACTCTATACAGAGTCCAGTAGCTCTCCCCTTGCCGTGAGTCTTGGTGTGGTGCATGTTGGTATCGTGAAGTGCACTTCTTCCTTCTGACCATCAAAGAGGTTGAAGAATGCAGACCTGGCTAGTGAGCGATTGCTCTGAGGATCTAGCTTTTTGTGGCCATCCTGCTTTTTGTGGCCATCCATCAGGGTAGACTTTGGCTAAGCAGATCTGATGACACAAGCGAGGGGCTGGTGTGTTATCACACACTGACATGCAATTGACACTTACCACTGGCTCTGATTGTGCTTTTGTGGTGCGCTGAGGCTTCTTATTCAAAGGAGGGTTAGAAGTTGTCTGCTGTGGTGGTTCAGAGTCTGGATGCAGAGCAGTTGGGTGCTTGTTGCTGTTTCATATATGGCATTGTACCTTGGCTGTACAGTCTTTTGGTGCATGTTTAGAAGATTCGCAACACTTGTAGCAGACTCTGAACTCCCATAACAAATCTTTCCTTTGGGTCAGGGATTTCGCTGCAAACTCCTGGCACCTGTTCAGTGAGTGTCGAGTGTTGTCTGTCTTTATAGGTAAAAAGATAGTTATCTCATCCCATAGTCGTAGAGGGAGGGTTTAGCCATACTACCATGCGGCTGTGTTCAAGCAATTATGAAGAAACCTCCTCCAACCCACCAAGGGTCAATTCAGAGACCAATCAGGGTTACAGATGTGGCCACATGACATAAACTACATTTCCCAGGATACCTTAACTACATTTACCATGATGTATTCCCTTAAGGGGATAGCTCCCAATTCCTAAGTAACTATCCCAAATCCCATTAACTCTAAACTGGCTGGACAGCACACTCACTTCTGATTGGCTGAGCCACAGGAGCGAGAATTCAAACTGCTGTCACTGGTTGAAGCCGCGGACAGCCCTGCTATAAAAGGAGCTGCCACAGCTGCCATTCCCAGTTCTGTAAGAAGCAAATAAAAAGAGTTGAACGAGCTGGAGTTTCCCACGTCTTCTTTTACCCACGATCCAACACTATCATTACTCTACTGAGTTGTGGGTAGCCTTGCTTTTGTTTGGCCTCACAATATGTACATATTAAACTGATATCCACAGCCATTCACAACAAGTACAAGTCCTGGTGTTCACAACTGAGAAACGTTGTACTGAGCAAGATTACACTTTATGCTTTAACTTAGCTGACTGAATTACTCTGAACCAAAACTAAACATGCTCATAGCTTTATTCATTTTCTATGGCGAACTAAACTGGGTTCTGTTTTCTTTCAGCAATGAACGATGAGCCACTCTGAGTCAACACACTAAATGCCTTCTTTCTCTCAGGGCAAGAAGGTTTTGTTTGATGGTGGTTTCTTTCTTTTTTTTAAAGGAATGTGTGCCACAAAGTCACTGACAGGATAACATTTAAGCCTTTTAGGAACTGAGTGGCCTGTACATTTCAGAAATAAATAAACTTTCTGTTTGTCTGATTTGGCACTCATACCAGACAGACTCCATGGCCTACCAGCAACAAAATTTCATGGCACCTGCATCTCTTTTTTCTGCCACATCCTGTTGCCTCATCTGTATACAATAGAGTTTCCCAACCTTGGCAACTTGATGTGTAGGCTTCAACTCCCAGAATTCTCCATGTTGGCTGGGGAACTCTGGAAATTGAAGTCCACATGTCTTAAAGTTTCCAAATTTGAAAAACACTGGTATGGAAGAAGACATGTACATCTGAGACCATTTCTCCCTCATATATTTAATGGGTAATTAATAAAATATTTTATAAAATATTTTATCACAAAATATTATTCAATATAGCCTTATATTAGTATACATTTAAAATATATATATTTAATACACACTTTAATATATTTTAAATCTAGGGATCAACTGAGGGAGATTATTATAAGGAAAGAGTGTGTGAGAAAAAAGTATAATAATTAGTTAAATAATATTGGATTTATTTTTTGTTCCCTGTCCAATTTTGAAATATTTTTAATTGGCCCCACCATCTTTTGCAGTATGGCCAGCTATTTGAACACTCAATAGCATCCATACTTAGGCAACTAAGAATGTAATCTTCATTCTTGAATAATACATGCATCCAAAAATGGCAGACATTTTGCATGGAGTTTCTGTGTGGCATAGATGCATAGAAGTGAGGGCTTTGTGAAACCATATTTATTTGCTATTTTATTTAGTTATTCAATTTCTATAGCCACCCACCTTAGTGACTCATATTGTCTGTTCTCATGCTCAGTGAGAGAAACCCAGATCTAGGAGTTCTTCAGGAGGCTACTCTTAAAGTACAATCCTGCTAAAGTCCCAAGATCAGCTCATAAAGATGGAATAATTTTATAATACCGTGCCTACTTGGTTCCATTAAACTCTGCTGCAGAACAATACAGATAGAGGAGGACATGGACATTGTACAGTAGCTTTCTATGCCTGTCAGTGGCTAGTGTGTTTGTGTCCATTATTATCTCACAGGGAATGTGAATTGGAAACAGGCCAACTATTGTGGCTTTTGAGGACAGAAAAACAGCTCATCAAATCCACTATGGAAACTGAGGCTTTCATCTCTGCTTCTCACTGAGAATTTGCGAAAGTGAACTTCGGAGTGACAGACAGAGCTGCCCTTACCAGAGTACAGAGATTTCCACTTAAATTTTAATTGCTTTTGCAGATTTAAAAGGGAAAGGAAATGTAGGTTAAGACAGAAAAGAGTTCCCATCTCTTACTCAGTCACTGCAGTTGAGCAAAACTTCTATTTAAAGGAACAAAAGGGGAATTGCAAAAAGGGGAAAGGAACAGGGAAGGAACATGCTATTCAGTAATGGATGGCCTATCTTAAACACACCTACTTAAACTCACTCGCCCAGATTCAATCTGCCCCAAGCCTTTGGGATAACAATGCCTCGCTTCAACTCAATTGTATGATATGCTTAGTGGGTTTCTTCCCCGCCCCTCCTTCTCCTCCAGGGAGATGGTAAAGGTATCTATATTGGAAACAGAAAGGTTAACTTTAAAGCTAGATGTGTCGTTCTGTTAGGTACAGCACCCAGGAGATACACCAGATCTTGTTGCTAAAGAAAGCATGCAATTCCCCCCAGGCTCTGCTTTTGCACCATGGTGCAGGTCACCGCGGCTGTGCATGGAAGGTGTGCATGGTGGCCACAAGCAGAGGCTTGTAGCTCATGCTATTTGGAAACTTTTGAACAGGGAGGGTTTATAGCGTTCAAGGAAGGTGAGCTGTAAAAAGGAAAGGGCATCAATAAAGGAGAATATTTGTAGCTCAGGGTTGAAATGAGAGGTCCTTGGTGCTCTCTGAACTTGGCTATTTTCTTGCAGATGTTTCATTTCCCCAAACCAGGTAACATCATCAGTGCAGAAAACAACCAAGCTCAGAGAGTACCAAGGAAAGGACATCTTCTTTCTTTGCTGGTCTCTGCTTAGCAGGGGCTGGCTCTGTTGCTGGCCTGGTTGGTGTCTCCCATGGAATCAACCCCGAGGGGTCAGGCTATGCTGCCGCCAAGCATCCTCAACAGCTTCCAGATTTGTGGAACGGGGAAACCTGCCCAAGAAGCTACAATGCTCTGCACCATCATTAAAGCCTCTTCTGTCTTTATTACATTTCCTGCCAGCAGCTCACCCATTTCCAAGTAAATTACGCTGATTTGCTGAAACGATTGTTTTTCACCCCTTGCTTGTCTGCACAATTAAATTAAAGTTCTGTTGACAGCCGCAGTGCCTGGACATGACAAGGTGCAGTGAAGTGAAAGTTTCCACTTGATGGCTCACAAGCTGATTGCATTCTGTTTTTAAGGGGTCCGTGGGTCCTCCTTTTGGGCTCTAGAGTCCCAGTGCCCATATCTTGCCTGGTTGGAAAGGCCATCAAGGCAAATCATCCATTGAGGATTTTATGTATGGAAACGGAAGGCTGAAATGCTTCAGGCATGGTGTATACTTATTCTCTGACTAGGCTGGATCATTTTAAAAGCCACCATAAGAAGTAAATAATGATAGTTCTGTAAAATATATCTTTTAAATTCCTGGGAGGCTGTGCTTGGTGATTTCATAATACTGGCTTGTGGCAAATTGCTGATATAAAATCGACTTGGTTAAGGTTTGAGAACCTGTTTTATAATTTGCATTGTTACTTCATTTTCAGAATTTGTTTGTGAGCTCTGTTGACCAACTTACGAGATTTCCACCACTGTCACAAAAGAGGGTGGACATAATCCTGCTCTATTTGAAATGCTAAGTTACTAGACTTCAATGAGAAGTCTTCTCCCACCCCTTTCCTCTTACAGAGTAACTTCTCCATATTACAATCTTCTTGAACGTTGTCATTAGATGGTATTTTTTATACTCAATTAAACTAGGGTTTACTGAATTAACCCAACTGGCTTGCATCCACACAAAACACACTGATTAACCTAACCACAATGGCTGCTTCATATGAAGAGAAAGAGAATCATGTAACTTTGTAATGGGAGAAAATAATTGACCCTTCTCCTAAGACTTACTTTCCATACACTACCTTAATTGATTATACTGGGTATCAGAGATGGTATTCAGCAGGTTCTAACCAGTTCTGGAGAACCGGTAGCAGAAATTTTGAGTAGTTCAGAGAACTGGCAAATACCACCTCTGACTGGCCCCTCCCCCATCTATTCTCTGCCTCCCGAGTCCCAGCTGATCAGCTGGGTCTTCTTTTGTTGCCCTGCACAGGAGAACGAGCTGGAAAGCAGGTTAGTGGGGTGGGGAAGGAATGGGATTTTGCAGTAACCTTCCCCTGGAGTGGGGTGGGAATGGAGATTTTACAGTATCCCTCCCCTGCCATGCCCACCAGGCCACACCCACAGAACTGGTAGTAAAATTTTTGAATCCCATCACTGCTGGGTATCCAAATTAATCTACCTGTAAGCACAGGTAAATGTGGCACCTAACAAGGCAGGTGCATCCAGATGATCCTTAAAGCCAATGCACCATGGCAAACAGATCTGTCTACTATATCCAGACAACTTAGCAATGATCATATGGGTTATATAGGCAGTTAATTGTGGAAATTCAAGCTGCCAGATGATATAACAATCAAGCTATGTTTTCTTCCTTCTGTCTAACTTTCATCTGAGCAGAGATAATGTGTTTAGGCAGAAAAGCCTGAACCAGAAGTGCCATTTATGAAAATTGTGTGGGTGTCTAGGTGTCAGCATTTATTGTTATTTCCCTCACCCCATCCCTTTTGTTCATACTGACATGTATTGCCCCTCTCACAGCCCAGTGTCCGCTTTGCTGTTCTAGCTATTTGCAGACTAAACAATGTTTCAGAGATCTGGAGCCCCTATAACAAACAATAATAACAACAACAAAATGATGCACCAGTCGATTAGTCGGCTCTGTGCATGCACATTAAAATATACCAATTGGAGAAGGGAAAAAAGAGAGGAACAATATTCAGCAGCAGTCAGGGCAAAACAAAAGAACATAAATATTCCAACATGACCCACATAGATCAGGACAGAGATAAAACACATTTTTCAACAGTAAGATATAGAATAGCACTGAAATCGAATATGAAATAATATATAGTAAAGCTGTAGTTCTGATAGCCAGAGAGAATGGGAAAAGAAGAAATATTTGGCAAACGTGGCTTGCATCTGTCTACAGACCATTTTGACCTCAAGGGATATTAATTTAGTTACCCCAAAATTATTTCTGAGTCAGTTTAGGTAGGAATGAAGGAACATCATTGCCAACTTTAAGAAAAAGCTTTATTGGGATCTTTCCCAATATCTGAAGAGCATGTGAGAACAATGAGTTCTGTTGCCGTTTGTGGTATGATGTGAGTGTGTGTATTCATATTTATACTCCTTGGAAAAGTCAATATTTCTTAATTACCAGCTGTTTCTGGGAATCCTGGCTTTTTATGATGATTATATTGACATTACTGTTAAGTTTGCATGAAGAGTCAGACGTGAAGAGCTTCAGTGAAAAGTTTATTCAGTGACTACAGCTCGAATGGACCCGAGTTGGCTGGGCTACGGCTGCCTCTTATTGCCTGCAGCTGTAGTTGCCAGCCAATGGGAGTGCAGGGTTTCTTCCCACACTATATAAACCAATACCATTTAACATTTTACAAGAACAGTTCAAATAAACCAACAACATTCAAACCTACATACATAACACCCCTCCCCACTAGGTTCAGTCCATACCAAACCCCAACCTATCTAATGTATTCCTTTAAATAGGTGGGGCTCTTACGTGTAATGTGAGACCTTCGTTGTTCAGAAGTTTTAACGTTCTCACCCAGTGAGAGAGGAAATGTGTCTGCTGACATTTCCCTGCTGGGACTTCCTGTGAAAGGAGACCCTGCTAGACTGCTAGAATCTGGTCTCTCCTCCCAACCCATCTCCATTCCAATGTCAGCACCCAAGTCAGGTAGTGATGTGCAATCTTCCACTTCTAAGGATGGATCTTGGCATTGTGACAGGGTTCAGGATGGTTCCTGTCATAATGGCTCGTTACACATGGGGTTGATTCTTGCTTGCTGATTTTCCTCCTGTTCCTCCCCTTCCCCCCTAGAAGTGACATCAGGTGAGGGAACCAGAGAGAGACAGAGGCGATGTTCCTGAGGGAACCTGGATCTAAGTTGATCAACATGCCTGCTCCAGAGGTGTCCATCCTCTGTTTGTACCCTGTAAGAACAAGGGCCAGTGATTTGAGTTATTTCAGCAGGAATCCACAAAGGCTCACCTATAAGGTTCTTAGCATACACAGAATCACCCACACTGAAAGTACGAACTTTGGAAGTGGAATCCAGTGGTGCGTTGGGTGCGTAAGTGGGATGAAGGCGGTCAAGGGAAGACCTAAGTTTCCTACCCATCAACAACTCTGCTGGGGATAAGTTAGTAGATGGGCTAGGAGTGATGTGCTGAACACTAAGAAGTTTTCAAGCTTCTCAGTGATGTCCCCAGGACCCAGTTGCTGAAGCTTCTCTTTGGTAAAGCGTACCATGCGTTCAGCCCGCCATTAGCGAAGGGTGCCCAGGGGCAGTAAGGGCTGTCTGATACCCTGTTGTGCTAGAAAGGATTCAAAAATGTTAGATGTAAATTGAGGGCCATTGTCAGAGACAAGAACATCAGGTAACCCATGGGTTATAAACAGTTTTCTGAGCTGCTTGATGACAGCATCAGTTGTGGTGGATGTCATGGGAAATACCTCGAGCCATTTGGAATATGCATCTACTATAACCAGAAAAGTGTGCCCTCTAGTAGGACCTGCAAAATCAATGTGGATCCTAGACCACGGGCCCCTAGGACATTCCCATTCCTGTGTGGGGCGTGAGGTGGGCAGGCCTGACTACCTGGCAATTTGGACAAGATGCAACCCAGTTTTCAACCATTTTGTCAATACCTGGCCACCATACATAACTCCTGGCCAATCCCTTCATCCTTACAATCCCAGGATGACCTCATGTAACATTTTCAAAACCTCTCTTTGCAGTTTTGCAGGAATAACCACCCTGTTACCCCACAAAATACATCCTCTTAATACAGATAATTCAGTTTGCCTGGACTTAAAAGGTTGGGCAAGGTGAGGTAGATCTTGAAGAGGCCAACCTTTCTTAATCCAGTTTATAACAGGAGCCAACACAGTGTCTTTGGCAGTCTCTCTGGCAATTTCAGCAGCATGAACTGGAAGCTTAGCAACAGTTTCTAGGAAAAGGTGTGTGTGTTCAGGTTCAAAGTCCTCCTTGTGGCAAGGCAGTGGGCAACGACTCAGTGCATCAGCATGTCCAATGTCCTTGCTAGGCCTGTGAATCAGTTTTGTATGAATAAGCTGCAAGAAATTCAGTCCACCTCAGCATTCTTGGTGACAGGATAGTAGGTGTAGGTTTGTCTCCTGCCACAATGCCTAATAAAGGTTTGTGATCTGTAATAATGGTAAATGTCCTGCCATACAGATATTCATGAAATTTCTTGACAGCTGCAACAACTGCCAATGCCTCTTTGTCCAGTTGGCTATAATTCCTCCTCTCTGCTTTGGTCAAAGTGCGAGAGTAAAATGCAATGAGGCTTCCCTTCCACTGGGAAGCCTGTGGCTCAACCCCCCCCCACTCCAAAGGGGGATGCATCACAAGTCAGTACAACAGGCAAATTCTCAGAGATTGTATCAATACAGCATCAGATGTGATTAGTCTCTTAATACTATTAATGCTGATTGTTCCTTCCTCCCCAGATCCAAACAGCTTTTTATCAAGCAATCTGTGCAAAGGTTCAGCAATGGATGCCTTTTGAGGTAGAAACATGTGATAAAAGTTAATGAGTCCAAGGAAGGCTTGCAAAATCTGTTTTGCATTTAGGTCTAGGGGCTTCTTTGATTGCTTTAACCTTGGCATCAGTAGGGGGATGCCATGCTTGTCAATCATGTAGCCCAGGAACTCAACCCATCTGTCTTAAGTGTGCATTTGTCTTCCTTGACTTTTAACCCCGCTTTTCTGAATCTGGTAAGAACTTCTCTGAGTCTTTCTTGAAGCTGAGTGTCATTTTCAGCAGAGATTAACACATCATCAAAGTAAGGCACTACCCCTGGCAGTCCTTGAAGCATTCTTTCCAAAGACTTTGAAAAATGCCTGGTGCCCGCTTACTCCAAATTGTAACCTTTTACATTTGAAGGCACCTCTGTGAGTCACAATGGTTTGGGCCTCTGCAGTGGCATCATCAACTGTTAGTTGTTGATATGCCTGGGCCAAGTCC
Organism: Naja naja; assembly: GCA_009733165.1. Taxonomy (NCBI): domain Eukaryota; kingdom Metazoa; phylum Chordata; class Lepidosauria; order Squamata; family Elapidae; genus Naja; species Naja naja. Next base: position 136,780,841 of record CM019149.1, read on the forward strand.
AATTTGGCAAAGACTGTACCCCTGCCAAGTGAATGTAGCAGATGATGCACAACTGGCACTGTATATGCGCTCTGCTGCAGCGCATGGTTCATGTCCCCTTATAGTCTCCACAAATTCTTACTGACCCATCAGCCTTGACTGGTGTGACTATGGTGTGTTTCCCATCTGGAGTGATCAGTGGGCTCTAAAACCCTTTAGCAATAATTTGTCTAATTGTGCATCAATTTTTTCCTTTAAAGCAAATGGAACCCTCCTGGCTTTAAACGAATTGGGGGCACCTTGGGATCTAGGTTGAAAGTGATAGGGGTCCCCATATACTTGCCCAGTCCTTCACTGAAGACCTCTGGAAACTCAGACTTCAAGGCCTCCTCCCATTCAGAGTTGCTCACATGATTGGATGCCAGTCACCTCGATGCCTAGTGGCTTGAACCACTCAAGTCCCAGCAAGCTTGGGCATCCTTGTCCACGATGGTCAGGGCAAACGTTTGGTGTGGCCTTTTTAAACTGCACGTTGAAATCTCTCCCAACTACTGGAATCTTGTTCCCTTGTAGTCTTAAGAGTCAGTGCTTGCTTCTGAAATGTTTCTTCTGAATGTTGGGAAGTAGCCCAGTGAATAGTGTCCCATGACACCATAGATAAGTAAGAGCCTGAGTCCACTTCCATTTGGCAAGGCCTTCCTTCAATGAACACCTTAACGTGTACTTTTCTGCTTCTCAAGGTGAAGAATGACCAATGGTGAGTTGTTTGGTGAGTTTCATTCTTCCCATTTGCTTCTGAATTGCGCCCCATCTTTTCAAAGAAGTTGTTGTGCTTAAAATCCTTTTCAGGAAATTTCTTCCTACTAGGTGGAGTTCTGGATGATTTGGAGACTCTGGCTAGGTGACCCCTTTTCTCACAACGTAGGCAGACGGTGTCTAAGAACTTGCATTCAGTGCGGGGATGGCCCCCCCCACAGCCTCTGCAATAATATTCTTGCCTCTTTCTCCCAGGGTCTCTCCTTTTCTTCTCCATTCTGAGTCTAAAAATCCCTTCCTCCACCTCACTGCAATCTGAATCAGAATCTATTTGTTCGTAATGGGCTGTTGTGGATTTTTCCACATCAGACTGGCTTGAGGCCTGGCTTGAGGCCTTGTTAATCTTTTTCATGGCCGCTGCTGAGGACTTGGTGGCTTCCGCTGAAACAGCTTCTTCAATGGCCTCTTTAAATGTGATCTTAGGTTTCATTAACAGTTTGCTTTTAAGACCTTATCTTTGAGGCCTAAACAAACCAATCATGCATGGCCTCTTCTAAGTTGGTAAAGTCACAAGCACCCCCAATGTCCCTTAAACTTGCCATGAAATCATTAACATTCTCGCTTTCCCCTTGATCCCATGGTAAATTCATGTCTCTTAATGAGGCACGATACTTGTGGCGTAATGGCTCTTAAAAGCTTTCTCCAAATCAGGCCATTCCATTACCTTCAGTTCTTCAGCTCCGCCAATGCCTTCGCCATCTTGAAGACTGCCGGACTGCAGTGCGTGAGAATAACGCCCTCTTCTGTCTCTCGGGAATGTCAGCGAGGTCATTTCTTCCAGGTACATCTGGAAGCGATCTGCATACGATTCCCAGTCTTCCGCCGCCGTATTGACCGGGCTGGGGGGTGTTCAGCGCAGCCATCTCGCTCTTCTGCTTGTCTTCCCAGCGTCTTCTCTTCAAAGGAATCCCACCTTCGTCGCCAGTGTTAAGTTGTGCATGAAGAGTCAGACCGAAGAGCTTCAGTGAAGAGTTTATTCAGTGACTACAGCTCGACCCGAGTTGGCTAGGCTACGCTGCCTCTTATAGCCTGCAGCCATAGTTTCCAGCCAATGGGAGTGCAGGGTTTCTTCCCCCACTATTTAAACCAATACCATTTAACATTTTACAAGAACAGTTCAAATAAACCAATAACATTCAAACCTACATACATAACAATTACACTAATAGGAGATAAAACTTTTGAAATCTGTGAAGGTGCTGCCATGGAGGACAACTCATAAAACAATAGGAGAGCCCACAGGAGCAAGGCAAGCAAGCAGAGTAAACATCGGGAAAACATGTATGCATAATGGAAAATCTCAGGTGCCACGTTGAGCTTATGACAGTATGTTTGGCTATTTCTCTGCTGCTCACAAGCATTATGGTGGCTTTGA
>CM019149.1:136784010-136814063 GCA_009733165.1 Naja naja
GCTTCTTATTCAAAGGAGGGTTAGAAAGTTGTCTGCTGTGGTGGTTCAGAGTCTGGATGCAGAGCAGTTGGGTGCTTGTTGCTGTTTTCATATATGGCATTGTACCTTGGCTGTACCAGTCTTTGGTGCATGTTTAGAAGATTCGCACACTTGTAGCAGACTCTCTGAACTCCCATAACAAATCTTTCCTTTGGGTCAGGGATTTCGGCTGCAACTCCTGGCACCTGTTCAGTGAGTGTCGAGTGTTGTCTGTCTTTATAGGTAAAAAGATAGTTATCTCATCCCATAGTCGAGAGGTAGGGTGGTTTAGCCATACTACCATGCGGCTGTGTTCAAGCAATTATGAAGAAACCTCCTCCAACCCACCAAGGGTCAATTCAGAGACCAATCAGGGTTACAGATGTGGCCACATGACATAAACTACATTTCCCAGGATACCTTAACTACATTTACCATGATGTATTCCCTTAAGGGATAGCTCCCAATTCCTAAGTAACTATCCCAAATCCCATTAACTCTAAACTGGCTGGACAGCACACTCACTTCTGATTGGCTGAGCCACAGGAGCTGCAGAATTCAAACTGCTGTCACTGGTTGAAGCCGCGGACAGCCCCTGCTATAAAAGGAGCTGCCACAGCTGCCATTCCCAGTTCTGTAAGAAGCAAATAAAAAGTTGAACGAGCTGGAGTTTCCCACGTCTTCTTTTACCCACGATCCAACACTATCATTACTCTACTGAGTTGTGGGTAGCCTTGCTTTTGTTTGGCCTCACAATATGTACATATTAAACTGATATCCACAGCCATTCACAACAAGTACAAGTCCTGGTGTTCACACTGAGCAAACGTTTGTACTGAGCAAGATTACACTTTATGCTTTAACTTAGCTGACTGAATTACTCTGAACCAAAACTAAACACATGCTCATAGCTTTATTCATTTTCTATGGCGAACTAAACTGGGTTCTGTTTTCTTTCAGCAATGAACGATGAGCCACTCTGAGTCAACACACTAAATGCCTTCTTTCTCTCAGGGCAAGAAGGTTTTGTTTGATGGTGGTTTCTTTCTCTTTTAAAGGAATGTGTGCCACAAAGTCACTGACAGGATAACATTTAAGCCTTTTAGGAACTGGAGTGGCCTGTACATTTCGAGAAATAAATAAACTTTCTGTTTGTCTGATTTGGCACTCACACCAGACAGACTCTACCAGCCTACCAAACAAAATGTCATTTCATCACCTGCATCTCTTTTTCTGCCACATCCTGTTGCCTCATCTGTATACAATAGAGTTTCCCAACCTTGGCAACTTGATGTGTAGGCTTCAACTCCCAGAATTCTCCATGTTGGCTGGGGAACTCTGGAAATTGAAGTCCACATGTCTTAAAGTTTCCAAATTTGAAAAACACTGGTATGGAAGAAGACATGTACATCTGAGACCATTTCTCCCTCATATATTTAATGGGTAATTAATAAAATATTTTATAAAATATTTTATCACAAAATATTATTCAATATAGCCTTATATTAGTATACATTTAAAATATATATATTTAATACACACTTTAATATATTTTAAATCTAGGGATCAACTGAGGAAGATTATTATAAGGAAAAGTGTGTGAGAAAAAGTATAATAATTAGTTAAATAATATTGGATTTATTTTTGTTCCCTGTCCAATTTTGAAATATTTTTAATTGGCCACCATCTTTTTGCAGTATGGCCAGCTATTTGAACACTCAATAGCATCCATACTTAGGCAACTAAGAATGTAATCTTCATTCTTGAATAATACATGCATCCAAAAATGGCAGACATTTTGCATGGAGTTTCTGTGTGGCATAGATGCATAGAAGTGAGGGCTTTGTGAAACCATATTTATTTGCTATTTTATTTAGTTATTCAATTTCTATAGCCACCCACCTTAGTGACTCATATTGTCTGTTCTCATGCTCAGTGAGAGAAAACCCAGATCTAGGAGTTCTTCAGGAGGCTACTCTTAAAGTACAATCCTGCTAAAGTCCCAAGATCAGCTCATAAAGATGGAATAATTTTATAATACCGTGCCTACTTGGTTCCATTAAACTCTGCTGCAGAACAATACAGATAGAGGAGGACATGGACATTGTACAGTAGCTTTCTATGCCTGTCAGTGGCTAGTGTGTTTGTGTCCATTATTATCTCACAGGGAATGTGAATTGGAAACAGGCCAACTATTGTGGCTTTTGAGGACAGAAAAACAGCTCATCAAATCCACTATGGAAACTGAGGCTTTCATCTCTGCTTCTCACTGAGAATTTGCGAAAGTGAACTTCGGAGTGACAGACAGAGCTGCCCTTACCAGAGTACAGAGATTTCCACTTAAATTTTAATTGCTTTTGCAGATTTAAAAGGGAAAGGAAATGTAGGTTAAGACAGAAAAGAGTTCCCATCTCTTACTCAGTCACTGCAGTTGAGCAAAACTTCTATTTAAAGGAACAAAAGGGAATTGCAAAAGGGGAAAGGAACAGGGAAGGAACATGCTATTCAGTAATGGATGGCCTATCTTAAACACACCTACTTAAACTCACTCGCCCAGATTCAATCTGCCCCAAGCCTTTGGGATAACAATGCCTCGCTTCAACTCAATTGTATGATATGCTTAGTGGGTTTTTCCCGCCCTCCTTCTCCTCCAGGGAGATGGTAAAGGTATCTATATTGGAAACAGAAAGGTTAACTTTAAAGCTAGATGTGTCGTTCTGTTAGGTACAGCACCCAGGAGATACACCAGATCTTGTTGCTAAAGAAAGCATGCAATTCCCCAGGCTCTGCTTTTGCACCATGGTGCAGGTCACCCGCTGTGCATGGAAGGTGTGCATGGTGGCCACAAGCAGAGGCTTGTAGCTCATGCTATTTGGAAACTTTTGAACAGGGAGGGTTTATAGCGTTCAAGGAAGGTGAGCTGTAAAAGGAAAGGGCATCAATAAAGGAGAATATTTGTAGCTCAGGGTTGAAATGAGAGGTCCTTGGTGCTCTCTGAACTTGGCTATTTTCTTGCAGATGTTTCATTTCCCCAAACCAGGTAACATCATCAGTGCAGAAAACAACCAAGCTCAGAGAGTACCAAGGAAAGGACATCTTCTTTCTTTGCTGGTCTCTGCTTAGCAGGGGCTGGCTCTGTTGCTGGCCTGGTTGGTGTCTCCCATGGAATCAACCCCGAGGGGTCAGGCTATGCTGCCGCCAAGCATCCTCAACAGCTTCCAGATTTGTGGAACGGGAAACCTGCCCAGAAGCTACAATGCTCTGCACCATCATTAAAGCCTCTTCTGTCTTTATTACATTTCCTGCCAGCAGCTCACCCATTTCCAAGTAAATTACGCTGATTTGCTGAAACTATTGTTTTTCACCCCTTGCTTGTCTGCACAATTAAATTAAAGTTCTGTTGACAGCAGTGCCTGGACATGACAAGGTGCAGTGAAGTGAAAGTTTCCACTTGATGGCTCACAAGCTGATTGCATTCTGTTTTTAAGGGGTCCGTGGGTCCTCCTTTTGGGCTCTAGAGTCCCAGTGCCCATATCTTGCCTGGTTGGAAAGGCCATCAAGGCAAATCATCCATTGAGGATTTTATGTATGGAAACGGAAGGCTGAAATGCTTCAGGCATGGTGTATACTTATTCTCTGACTAGGCTGGATCATTTTAAAAGCCACCATAAGAAGTAAATAATGATAGTTCTGTAAAATATATCTTTTAAATTCCTGGGAGGCTGTGCTTGGTGATTTCATAATACTGGCTTGTGGCAAATTGCTGATATAAAATCGACTTGGTTAAGGTTTGAGAACCTGTTTTATAATTTGCATTGTTACTTCATTTTCAGAATTTGTTTGTGAGCTCTGTTGACCAACTTACGAGATTTCCACCACTGTCACAAAAGGGTGGACATAATCCTGCTCTATTTGAAATGCTAAGTTACTAGACTTCAATGAGAAGTCTTCTCCCACCCCTTTCCTCTTACAGAGTAACTTCTCCATATTACAATCTTCTTGAACGTTGTCATTAGATGGTATTTTTTATACTCAATTAAACTAGGGTTTACTGAATTAACCCAACTGGCTTGCATCCACACAAAACACACTGATTAACCTAACCACAATGGCTGCTTCATGTAACACACATATGAAGAGAAAGAGAATCATGTAACTTTGTAATGGGAGAAAATAATTGACCCTTCTTCTAAGACTTACTTTCCATACACTACCTTAATTGATTATACTGGGTATCAGAGATGGTATTCAGCAGGTTCTAACCAGTTCTGGAGAACCGGTAGCAGAAATTTTGAGTAGTTCAGAGAACTGGCAAATACCACCTCTGACTGGCCCCTCCCCATCTATTCTCTGCCTCCCGAGTCCCAGCTGATCAGCTGGGTCTTTTTGTTGCCCTGCACAGGAGAACAGCTGGAAAGCAGGTTAGTGGGGTGGGAGAATGGGATTTTGCAGTAACCTTCCCCTGGAGTGGGGTGGGAATGGAGATTTTACAGTATCCCTCCCCTGCCATGCCCACCAGGCCACACCCACAGAACTGGTAGTAAATTTTTTTGAATCCCATCACTGCTGGGTATCCAAATTAATCTACCTGTAAGCACAGGTAAATGTGGCACCTAACAAGGCAGGTGCATCCAGATGATCCTTAAAGCCAATGCACCATGGCAAACAGATCTGTCTACTATATCCAGACAACTTAGCAATGATCATATGGGTTATATAGGCAGTTAATTGTGGAAATTCAAGCTGCCAGATGATATAACAATCAAGCTATGTTTTCTTCCTTCTGTCTAACTTTCATCTGAGCAGAGATAATGTGTTTAGGCAGAAAAGCCTGAACCAGAAGTGCCATTTATGAAAATTGTGTGGGTGTCTAGGTGTCAGCATTTATTGTTATTTCCCTCACCCCATCCCTTTTGTTCATACTGACATGTATTGCCCCTCTCACAGCCCAGTGTCCGCTTTGCTGTTCTAGCTATTTGCAGACTAAACAATGTTTCAGAGATCTGGAGCCCCTATAACAAACAATAATAACAACAACAAAATGATGCACCAGTCGATTAGTCGGCTCTGTGCATGCACATTAAAATATACCAATTGGAGAAGGGAAAAAAGAGAGGAACAATATTCAGCAGCAGTCAGGGCAAAACAAAAGAACATAAATATTCCAACATGACCCACATAGATCAGGACAGAGATAAAACACATTTTTCAACAGTAAGATATAGAATAGCACTGAAATCGAATATGAAATAATATATAGTAAAGCTGTAGTTCTGATAGCCAGAGAGAATGGGGAAAAGAAGAAATATTTGGCAAAACGTGGCTTGCATCTGTCTACAGACCATTTTTGACCTCAAGGGATATTAATTTAGTTACCCCAAAATTATTTCTGAGTCAGTTTAGGTGAGGGAATGAAGGAACATCATTGCCAACTTTAAGGAAAAAGCTTTATTGGGATCTTTCCCAATATCTGAAGAGCATGTGAGAACAATGAGTTCTGTTGCCGTTTGTGGTATGATGTGAGTGTGTGTATTCATATTTATACTCCTTGGAAAAGTCAATATTTCTTAATTACCAGCTGTTTCTGGGAATCCTGGCTTTTTATGATGATTATATTGACATTACTGTTAAGTTTGCATGAAGAGTCAGACGCGAAGAGCTTCAGTGAAAAGTTTATTCAGTGACTACAGCTCGAATGGACCTGAGTTGGCTGGGCTACGGCTGCCTCTTATTGCCTGCAGCCGTAGTTGCCAGCCAATGGGAGTGCAGGGTTTCTTCCCGCACTATTTAAACCAATACCATTTAACATTTTACAAGAACAGTTCAAATAAACCAACAACATTCAAACCTACATACATAACACCCCTCCCCACTAGGTTCAGTCCATACCAAACCCCAACCTATCTAATGTATTCCTTTAAATAGGTGGGGCTCTTACGTGTACGTTGAGACCTTCGTTGTTCAGAAGTTTTAACGTTCTCACCCAGTGAGAGAGGAAATGTGTCTGCTGACATTTCCCTGCTGGGACTTCCTGTGAAAGGAGACCCTGCTAGACTGCTAGAATCTGGTCTCTCCTCCCAACCCATCTCCATTCCAATGTCAGCACCCAAGTCAGGTAGTGATGTGCAATCTTCCACTTCTAAGGATGGATCTTGGCATTGTGACAGGGTTCAGGATGGTTCCTGTCATAATGGCTCGTTACACATGGGGTTGATTCTTGCTTGCTGATTTTCCTCCTGTTCCTCCCCTTCCCTTCTAGAAGTGACATCAGGTGAGGGAACCAGAGAGAGACAGGGGCGATGTTCCTGAGGGAACCTGGATCTAAGTTGATCAACATGCCTGCTCCAGAGGAGTCCATCCTCTGTTTGTACCCTGTAAGAACGAGGGCCAGTGATTTGAGTTATTTCAGCAGGAATCCACAAAGGCTCACCTATAAGGTTCTTAGCATACACAGAATCACCCACACTGAAAGTACGAACTTTGGAAGTGGAATCCAGTGGTGCGTTGGGTGCATCAGTGGGATGAAGGCGGTCAAGGGAAGACCTAAGTTTCCTACCCATCAACAACTCTGCTGGGGATAAGTTATTTGATGGGCTAGGAGTGATGTGCTGAACACTAAGAAGTTTTTCAAGCTTCTCAGTGATGTCCCCAGGACCCAGTTGCTGAAGCTTCTCTTTGGTAAAGCGTACCATGCGTTCAGCCCAGCCATTAGCGGGGTGCCCAGGGGCAGTAAGGGCGTGTCTGATACCCTGTTGTGCTAGAAAGGATTCAAAAATGTTAGATGTAAATTGAGGGCCATTGTCAGAGACAAGAACATCAGGTAACCCATGGGTTATAAACAGTTTTCTGAGCTGCTTGATGACAGCATCAGTTGTGGTGGATGTCATGGGAAATACCTCGAGCCATTTGGAATATGCATCTACTATAACCAGAAAAGTGTGCCCTCTAGTAGGACCTGCAAATCAATGTGGATCCTAGACCACGGGCCCCTAGGACATTCCCATTCCTGTGTGGGGGAGGTGGGGCAGGCCTGACTACCTGGCAATTTGGACAAGATGCAACCCAGTTTTCAACCATTTTGTCAATACCTGGCCACCATACATAACTCCTGGCCAATCCCTTCATCCTTACAATCCCAGGATGACCCTCATGTAACATTTTCAAAACCTCTCTTTGCAGTTTTGCAGGAATAACCACCCTGTTACCCCACAAAATACATCCTCTTAATACAGATAATTCAGTTTGCCTGGACTTAAAAGGTTGGGCAAGGTGAGGTAGATCTTGAAGAGGCCAACCTTTCTTAATCCAGTTTATAACAGGAGCCAACACAGTGTCTTTGGCAGTCTCTCTGGCAATTTCAGCAGCATGAACTGGAAGCTTAGCAACAGTTTCTAGGAAAAGGGTGTGTGTTTCAGGTTCAAAGTCCTCCTTGTGGCAAGGCAGTGGGCACGACTCAGTGCATCAGCATGTCCAATGTCCTTGCTAGGCCTGTGAATCAGTTTGTATGAATAAGCTGCAAGAAATTCAGTCCACCTCAGCATTCTTGGTGACAGGATAGTAGGTGTAGGTTTGTCTCCTGCCACAATGCCTAATAAAGGTTTGTGATCTGTAATAATGGTAAATGTCCTGCCATACAGATATTCATGAAATTTCTTGACAGCTGCAACAACTGCCAATGCCTCTTTGTCCAGTTGGCTATAATTCCTCTCTGCTTTGGTCAAAGTGCGAGAGTAAAATGCAATGGGGGCTTCCCTTCCACTGGGAAGCCTGTGGCTCAACGCCCCCCACTGCAAAGGGAGATGCATCACAAGTCAGTACAACAGGCAAATTCTCAGAGAATTGTATCAATACAGCATCAGATGTGATTAGTCTCTTAATACTGTTAAATGCTGATTGTTCCTTCCTCCCCAGATCCAAACAGCTTTTTTATCAAGCAATCTGTGCAAAGGTTCAGCAATGGATGCCTTTTGAGGTAGAAACATGTGATAAAAGTTAATAAGTCCAAGGAAGGCTTGCAAATCTGTTTTGCATTTAGGTCTAGGGGCTTCTTTGATTGCTTTAACCTTGGCATCAGTAGGGTGGATGCCATGCTTGTCAATCATGTAGCCCAGGAACTCAACCCTATCTGTCTTAAGTGTGCATTTGTCTTCCTTGACTTTTAACCCCGCTTTTCTGAATCTGGTAAGAACTTCTCTGAGTCTTTCTTGAAGCTGAGTGTCATTTTCAGCAGAGATTAACACATCATCAAAGTAAGGCACTACCCCTGGCAGTCCTTGAAGCATTCTTTCCATAAGACTTTGAAAAATGCCTGGTGCCACGCTTACTCCAAATTGTAACCTTTTACATTTGAAGGCACCTCTGTGAGTCACAATGGTTTGGGCCTCTGCAGTGGCATCATCAACTGTTAGTTGTTGATATGCCTGGGCCAAGTCCAATTTGGCAAAGACTGTACCCCTGCCAAGTGAATGTAGCAGATGATGCACAACTGGCACTGGATATGCGCTCTGCTGCAGCGCATGGTTCAGTGTCCCCTTATAGTCTCCACAAATTCTTACTGACCCATCAGCCTTGACTGGTGTGACTATGGGTGTTTCCCATCTGGAGTGATCAGTGGGCTCTAAAACCCCTTTAGCAATTAATTTGTCTAATTGTGCATCAATTTTTTCCTTTAAAGCAAATGGAACCCTCCTGGGCTTTAAACAAATTGGGGCACCTTGGGATCTAGGTTGAAAGTGATAGGGGTCCCCATATACTTGCCCAGTCCTTCACTGAAGACCTCAGGAAACTCAGACTTCAAGGCCTCCTCCCATTCAGAGTTGCTCACATGATTGATGCCAGTCACCTCGATGCCTAGTGGCTTGAACCACTCAAGTCCCAGCAAGCTTGGGCGATCCTTGTCCACGATGGTCAGGGGCAAACGTTTGGTGTGGCCTTTAAACTGCACGTTGAAATCTCTTGCTCCAACTACTGGAATCTTGTTCCCTTGGTAGTCTTTGAGAGTCAGTGCTTGCTTCTGGAAATGTTTCTTCTGAATGTTGGGAAGTAGCCTGTGAATAGTGTCCCATGACACCATAGATAAGTAAGAGCCTGAGTCCACTTCCATTTGGCAAGGCCTTCCTTCAATGAACACCTTAACGTGTACTTTTCTGCTTCTCAAGGGTGAAGAATGACCAATGGTGATTGTTTGGTGAGTTTCATTCTTCCCATTTGCTTCTGAATTGCACCCCATCTTTTCAAAGAAGTTGTTGTGCTTAAAATCCTTTTCAGGAAATTTCTTCCTACTAGGTGGAGTTCTGGATGATTTGGAGACTCTGGCTAGGTGACTCCTTTTCTCACAACGTAGGCAGACGGTGTCTAAGAACTTGCATTCAGTGTGGGGATGGCCCCCACAGCCTCTGCAATAATATTCTTGCCTCTTTCTCCCAGGGTCTCTCCTTTTCTTCTCCATTCTGAGTCTAAAAATCCCTTCCTCCACCTCACTGCAATCTGAATCAGAGTCTATTTGTTCGTAATGGGCTGTTGTGGATTTTTCCACATCAGACTGGCTTGAGGCCTGGCTTGAGGCCTTGTTAATCTTTTTCATGGCCGCTGCTGAGGACTTGGTGGCTTCCGCTGAAACAGCTTCTTCAATGGCCTCTTTAAATGTGATCTTAGGTTTCATTAACAGTTTGCTTTGTAAGACCTTATCTTTGAGGCCTAAAACAAACCAATCATGCATGGCCTCTTCTAAGTTGGTAAAGTCACAAGCACCCCCAATGTCCCTTAAACTTGCCATGAAATCATTAACATTCTCGCTTTCCCCTTGATCCCAACGGTAAAATTCATGTCTCTTAATGAGGCACGATACTTGTGGGGCGTAATGGGCTCTTAAAAGCTTCTCCAAATCAGGCCATTCCATTACCTTCAGTTCTGCAGCTCCTGCCAATGCCTTCGCCATCTTGAAGACTGCCGGACTGCAGAAATACCGCCCTCTTCTGTCTCTCGGGAATGTCAGCGAGGTCATTTCCTTCCAGGTACATCTGGAAGCGATCCGCATACGATTCCCAGTCTTCTGCCGCTGGATCGAACGGGGCTGGGGGGGTGTTCAGCGCAGCCATCTCGCTCTTCTGCTTGTCTTCCGCATCGTCTTCTCTTCAAAGGAATCCCACCTTCGTCACCAGTGTTAAGTTTGCATGAAGAGTCAGACACGAAGAGCTTCAGTGAGGAGTTTATTCAGTGACTACAGCTCGACCCGAGTTGGCTGGGCTACGGCTGCCTCTTATAGCCTGCAGCCGTAGTTGCCAGCCAATGGGAGTGCAGGGTTTCTTCCCGCACTATTTAAACCAATACCATTTAACATTTTACAAGAACAGTTCAAATAAACCAATAACATTCAAACCTACATACATAACAATTACACTAATAGGAGATAAAACTTTTGAAATCTGTGAAGGTGCTGCCATGGAGGACAACTCATAAAACAATAGGAGAGCCCACAAGGAGCAAGGCAAGCAAGCAGAGTGAAACATCGGGAAAACATGTATGCAGTAATGGAAAATCTCAGGTGCCACGTTGAGCTTATTACAGTATGTGGGCTATTTCTCTGCTGCTTCACAAGCATTATGGTGGCTTTGAACAGCATTTCGTTTGGCAGCAGGTGCCTCAAAAGATGCGCTGCATTATCTCATTTTCTTTTACTGCAGGATCATTAGAAGTGCTGTATGAGTCTTAAGTCACACTCTCCATTTCTAGTTTTCGGAGCAGAGAAAATAGGTTAGATATGCCAGGATGTTGAATTTCTGCCGCGGTCTTCTTTGCAACAGGATGTTCTGGCAGATCATTCTACTATTGCAGGGGTTTTCAAGCCTGGCCACTTTAAGACATGTGGACTTCAATTCCCAGAATTCCCCAGCCAGTTATGCTGGCTGAGGAATTCTGGGAGTTGAAGTCCACAAGTTTTAACGTGGCTAAGTTTGGAGACCCTTGTACTATTGATTTACTAACACCCAAGGAAGTCGGAGAGGGAGGCTCATTTGATGGTGAAACGCATGCACCCCAACTTGGTAGTTGTAATAAAGCATCAACTTCGCTACAAGTATCCCAAGTGGGCTCCTTCAGGAGGTGCTTCCTGTCAACTAAAGGCATCTCTTCATATGATGGCACTCATCAAAGAAGTGTGTAAGAAGATAATCTAGAATTTACTGAAGATTTTAACATGAAATGCTGGGAATGGACGTGATGGGTGATTATTTGTAGAAAGGGGAAAGTTTTTCTAGAAACTCATGAAAAATATTATAATTGGTGCCTGGCTGCATTGCCAACTTTTCTTTTTAATGTGGTGGTGCAGTTTCCTCTCTGAGGTCATCAACCACCACTGGCCAAGTCCTCTGTCCAATGACCCAGAACTATTTTAGCCCCGGGACATCACAAATATAACATTAACCCAAAAATTAAAAAAGAAACAATCTTTCTCATATGATATCCTTCTTGTTGACCTTCTTGATGGACTAAATTGCCAGACCCAGACATTTTTAAAAAATATTCTTTTGATCTTAATCATTATTGCTTCTTCCAGTGGAAAATCTCTATTCACAAGGAGTATTCCCATTCCCGGTTTGGTCTGGGTAAATGAAACAATGAGTTTAAGACATCATTTTCACTCAGTCCTAATATGCTCAGAGTTCCAGGGGTGTGATTCAACCAGTGTAACAACCGGTTCGACGAGGGTGCGCTTTGTGTGTGCGTGCGCCAACTGTGTGTAAGTAAATCAGTTGAGGCATGGAAATCCACTGTGCTGTGCAAAACAGCTGAGCTGAAAACCCTGGAAATAAAGGCCAGAATAGAGCAGGGGTGGGGAGTGGGGCCAAATCATTGCTGTAACTACTGGTTTGCCTGAACCATGCTGAACTGGTAGAATCCCACCTTTGGCTTAGACATTCATTGTTATAAAGTGCCTGGGGTCCACTTGGTCAGTTCTCCTGCCATGTCCCCCACAATGGAAGGGGGATGGGCAAGCCTGGGACTCTTTCATCCTGGTCTCCTTTATGCTTCCGATGGCCCAAACTCACTAACCTCAGTTGGTGGGGCCAAATTAGTAAAGTCTAATAGTCTGCTCTGTAAGCAGGCTCCCTACTTAATTCAGAACCCAGCATTCAAGGAACAGCTAGATCCTCAGAGTCGGTACCTTTTGGCCAGACCATCCTGATGTGTTGCTTTTTAGGAGCAGATCCAGTTCTTTTGGCTTCTTTCAACTCCTCTGAGAAAGGGTGGACTATAACTGGATAGTCTCAAGTCCTCCCAGGACTTTTTTCTCTCTCTAGTGGATGACGATTGCCTTCATTTTAAAAAGTAAGAGAAACATTTATTCAGAATTGTTAAGGGGCTCATCTTTAACTTGATGCCTTCATATGCCCTGTTTGGAAGATTTGGAGTTAAAACGGGAAAGTTCTGTGTTCTTTTCTCCAGAACATCAGTTACAATCAGTTCAGATTAATAGGTTCTACAGAAGCATCACAACGAGGGATATTTAGATGATATTCTTAATATGAAAGCTAAACATTCAAGCTCTGTCTGACACCCAGGATTGTTGTTGCCAGTCAGACCCTGGATGGGAATCCACCAGATTCATGTCTTCTCTGCCATCTAAATCTTGCTGTCTTTGCAAATGACCTTCTGCTACAGGGATTTCTTTTGAATGTCTGGAAAACCACATGAAAAAAAACCTGGTGTAATCCTGAAAAATGTGTTAAAACTGTAAGTTTAACACAGTTTACAATATAATAACCCCCCAATCTTTGATCAGGAAAAAATGAGAACTTGGGACCTACCAATGTATTTCTCTTACTTTGCCTACTGCATCACTTGCCCTCTTAAACCAGAGGTCTCCAAACTTGGCAACTTTAAGACTCCCAGAGTTGAAGTCCACAAGTCTTAAAGTTGCCAAGTTTGGGGACCTTTGTCTTAAACTAAGTTAAAATGCAGCCTCTGGCTCTTCAACTATCTCCACTTTGAGGTTGACGTTCACCTAATATAAAGCAGCTTTGTAAACAATGAATGACTTATATTTACTATAATTTTCCAAGTGGGAAAGTTACTTTACAAGCTCAAAAAAATCATAGTCAAGCTATTTTGGATCAGGAATCTTGCCTACACAGGGTGATATAAATGAGGAATTCCTATTTTCTGATTGTTTACTTTTCTAGTCTCTATGGTTATGTTCACATGATATCTGTAGCAATGGCTACATTTTTATAATTTGTGGTGGAGTGATGTGATTACTCAGTTCAGGTGCTTTCATAGGAGGCTCTTTTTCAGTTTGAAACTGGCTTCAATTCTCTGTGATCTCACAGCCTTGGCTGCCCTCAAGGGAGGAAAGCCAGTTTATTGTCGGCTTAGCTGCTCTCTGTTTGAAAGCACAGCCATGGTGGTATTTTCCTTATCAAATAATGACTCAATACAGTAGAGTTTTTGGGCAGTTAATCTCCAGATCTCTGCCCGACCCTGAGCCCTTGGATTCAGCTGTCCTGATAGGATTTGTCAGGTGGACAAATGAGCCCTTTGCTTTTCAGCTGACCCAATGAGCAAATTGAAGCAAGGCCATGAATGGGGACAGGGTCTATATGTGTACAGTATATTATCTTTTATCTGCATGGCATTTGGAGAATTTGGCTTCTGTCAGATTGGTAGCACCTTGAAAAAAAGGAGGGATAAAAATATTGCAGGACATCTGGGAAGAGATTTTTGCAGTGTCATTCAACTGCTTCTGCTCCACCTTCACTTTCGCAAGGTAAAAGGAGTCCATGCAGATTTTATTCCACTAGTCCTTGCCGACTCTAGGGAGAGGTGCTCATCTCCTTTTCAAGGTCATTCAGCCAGTGCTGTCCAAAGACATTTCCCTGGTCATGTAGCCAGCATGACATCATAACTCACTGTTACCTTCCCACTAAAGTGGTACCTATTTATCAACTTGCATTTGCGTGCTTTCAAACTATGTTGGCAGGAGCTAGGGTGAGGACAGGAGCTCACCTGTCGTGTGGTACCTGGGTTTTGAATCCATGCTGCCTGCTTTCCAGCTGATCAGCCCAGCTTCTTACTGCTGAGTCACTGCACCACCTTTTCACTTTTACAAGGCACTAATACGTTTATTTAAGGCCACGGGAGTGCCCCAGCTTGGGAGAATGAAGTGCCCATGGGCTCTGTGCTGCCTATCCAAAGCCATGTTACATGCAGCCTGCTGAGGCAGGGAAAAAAGTCATCCCCAAAGCAGCCTAAAGCTGAGCCAAAACATAGTGTCTGTATCTTGGCTTTAATGAGCATCTCATTCCATCTCCCTAAGAAACATTTAAAAAATATATCCAAGTTCTTCTTCTTCATTATTTGTTTGGAGTAAAGGTTGTTTGGATTTGCCTGACCCAATCAAAAACTAAATAGGCGGGAAGGTTAATTTTTCCGTTTAACATTTTGAGTTATACATTATTATTATTATTATTATTATTATTATTATTATTATTATTATTATTATTATTATTTATTAGACTTGTATGCCGTCCTCTCTCCCTAAGGACTCAGGGCGGCTCACAGAATAAAAATACAGTACAATAAATTAATTAAAAAAGGATTAAACAATACAAGCCTAATTAAGAACAAGAACAGTTAAAACTATTAAAATTTTTAAAAGACAGAAACCCCCCCACTTCTTGGTTCAGTCCAGGCCGGCCTGCTGAAATAGCCAAGTCTTTAAGTCGCGGTGGAAGGAGCGGAGATCAGGAGCCAAATGAAGGTCCACGGGCAGTTGATTCCACAGGGTGGGTGCCCTCACAGAGAAGGCCCTACCCCTGGGCACCGCCAGCTGACAGTGTCTAGCTGATGGTATCCCAAGGAGGCCCTGTTTATGGGAGTGTACAGGGCGATTGGAGTGTGATGCCAGCAGGAGACGTTCCTGCAAGTACCCTGGACCCAAGCCATGTAGGACTTTATATGTTGTTACTAAGAATAAAATATTATAAGATATAAAATACAAAAGCAAATAGAGAAGCAGTGGGGAGGAAGAGGGGGAAGAGACATGAGGAAGGATAAGAGAAAAAAGAAGAAAAAGAAGCACTGACTTTGACTCTCCCTGTTGCAATAAAATAGGGCATTAACATCAAATCTATAATATGGACAAGCCATTTCTATAAAGATCTATCTATCTACTTGGTGAAACCCAAAATTAAAGTTTCATTCTTTTCCACTTCAACCATGAACTTCAGAAGCAGTCTCCATGTAGAAACAAAAGTACTTATATTCTTTTCTTTAATCAAAATAGTCAATTTTGCCATTTCAGCCCATTCCATCCACCTCTGCAACCATTCATCCATAGCAGGAATCGAAGTGTCCTTCCATTTTTGTACATATACATATAGTAGCAAAGTTTCATTTTTTTTCTCCAGTTCTTTTTCCATTAGCCCCAAAAGGAAAAGTTCTGGTTTCATTTTGATCTCCATTTTCAAAATTTTCTGTATTAAAATATTAGATTAGATTCAACTTTATTGTCATTGCACATGAACACGGGCAACAAATTACAGTTAGCATCTAACCAGAAGTGCAAAACAACAATGAAATAGAAATATATATAGACAAATATAGGCAAATATACAAAGTATATAACCATATATGGATATGCAGAATATTTATGAATATACAGAGTACATATCTATGGAAGGAATATATACGACTGTACAGAGTGTTTATGAACATATTGAATATAAGCATAATGCACTAGGAGTTTATACAAAATATATTATATATTATCAGGGAAAGTATCAATGTGCATGTGCGGGTAGAGGAGTTGAGGACTTCAATAAGGAAACCACTGCGTGGTAAAAACTGTTCCTTAGCTTGCTGGTCTTGGACTGCAGGCACCTGAACCTCCTCCCAGATGGAAGAAGAGTAAACAGTTTACGGGCTGGATGGGAGGAGTCCTTAACAATGTTGTGGGCTTTTCGCAGACATCTTTTCCTCTGAATGTCCACAATGGCAGGAAGTGGGATCCCTATAATACGTTGGGCGGTTTTCACCACCCTCTGTAATGCCTTCTTTTCTTTAATGGTGCAATTTCCATACCAAACTGAAATACAGCTGGTTAGGATACTCTCGACTGCACAGCGATAAAATTTGATCAGAATAGTTGGGGAAAGGTGGTTCTTCCTCAATAGTCTCAAAAAGAAGAGGCACTGGTGAGCTTTCTTGATCAGGCTGGTGGTATTAATCTGCCTGGACAGGTCCTCAGAGAGGTGGGTCCTCAGGAACTTGAAGCTGGTGACACGTTCTACCGTTCTCCCATTGATGTATATAGGAGAATGTGTGTAAACATTCTTCCTCCTGAAATCCACAATGAGCTCTTTGGTCTTGCTAGTGTTGAGTAATAAGTTATTGTCAGCGCACCATGTAGCTAGACTCTGCACCTCCTCCCTGTACTCTGAATCATCGTTATCGTTGATGAGTCCGATCACCGTGGTGTCATCTGCAAACTTGATAATGGTGTTAGAGCCATACACAGGCCTGCAGTCATAGGTGAAAAGAGAGAACAGGAAGGAACTCAGCACACAGCCCTGGGGAACGCCAGTACTTAGCGTGATGGTGGATGAGGTGGAGTTATTCAACTTGACATGTTGTGGTCTGTTTGTCAAGAAGTCCAATATCCAATTGCAGAGAGTAGTATTGATGCCAAGGTCATCGAGTTTAGTGATCAGCCTGGAAGGAATGACTCTATTAAATGCTGAACTGAAGTCAACAAACAGCATTCTTGCATAGGTGTTCTTATTGTCCAGGTGTGTTAGAATGGTGTGTAATGCTATAGAAACAGCATCCTCGGTGCTCCTGTTCTTGCTATAGGCAAATTGATAGGGGTCCAGTGTGATCGGAAGACAAGTTTTGAGGTATGCCAGGACTAGCCACTCAAAGCACTTCGTGATTGTAGGTGTAAGTACTATAGGGTGATAGTTGTTCAAATAATCTGGCTTGGAGTGTTTAGGCACCGCACAATGGAAGTGGTCTTGAAGCAAGTTGGTACAGTTGTTTGAGAAAGAGACAGATTAAAGATGTCAGTCAATACCACAGACAGCTGTCCAGCACAGGCCCTAAGTACACATCCTGGAATGCCATCGGGGCCCACAGCTTTGCGTGTGTTAATCCAGCTCAGAACAGTGCAGACTTCAGTGGTTGAAAGTGTGAGGGGCTGTAAGCTTACAAAGGAACTGATCTTAATGGCTGTTTCCTGTTGTCTCGTTCGAAACGAGCATAAAAGTCATTTAGCTCATCAAGAAACGAGACATTAGCGAATGAGGGAGTAAAACGGGCAGGCTTATAATCAGTGATGTTCTGAATGCCTTGACACATACGCTGAGGATTGGAGTTGGCGAAATGATCCTCAATACTTAGCTTATAGCTGCGCATCGCTTTCTTAATGCCCCTTCTCAAATCAGTCCTGGATGCACTATAGGCCTGTCTGTCACCAGATCTGAAGGCAGCATCTTGGGCCCTGAGCAGGAGACGAACCTCCCTATTCATCCACTTGTTGCTTGTATCCTAACAATTTTTATTGACTGTTTCCTAGTATGACTTGATTGCTTATTGTACCCTATGACTATCATCAAGTGTGGTACCTTATGATTCTTGACTTTTGACGAATGTATCTTTTCTTTTATGTACACTGAGAGCATTTGCACCAAGACTTGTGTGTCTAATCACACTTGGCCAGTAAAGAATTCTATTCTATTCTGTTCTGTTCTGTTTGATTCGATTCGATTCACCAAGGATCCCTCATTTCAACCCTGAGCCACAAATATTCCCCTTTAAATTCTGAGAGTGGTAAATGGCACCTGTAATTGGTCCTCAACATTCTGGCTGTTGCAGCAGCACCCTCCAGTCATGTGGTTGCGAATTGGCCATTTGGCAACTGGCTTGTACTTGCAATGGTTGCAGTGTGGTCACATGATCACCATTTGGGATCTTCCCTGCCCCCTTCCCGCAAGCAAAGTGAATGGGGAAGCAGGCAGGGAAAGGTCACACAAGTCGCTCCTGTATTTCACTCCAGCTGCTTTTTCTCTTGAGACGTCTTGCTAGGTTGTACAAATTCAAAGAGACCTCTTACTCTGTAGCATCCCACTGCCTGCCAGCACTCTGTAGGGTGCACTCCTGCACATCCATGGGCCCTTCTGACTCCCTGCATTCTGTCGCCCCTGCCTGTGTCCCCTGCCAACCTACCTGTGCTCTGTGGTACTTGCTGATATTTCTTAGCACCCACCCAGGGCCCCCACTGATCCACCAAACTCTATTGCATCTTCTGAGGCACTCATGCAACCTCCTTGCCTGGGACTCCTGTCTTTTCCCACTTAATGACACGCACAGCCCTGGGGTTATGATGGCAGCCCAGGACTCTTGGATGGCTAAAGCTAAGCAATATGGTCATGGGATAACCCACTTTACAACTGCATCGCTTAGTGATGGCAATCCCAGTCCCAATGGCCGTTGTAGCTCAAGAAGTACCTATAGGTAGTCCTTGAGTTACAACCATAATTGAACCAATTCTGTTCTGAGACATTTGTTAAGTGAATTTTGCCCCATTTTACAACCTTCCTTGCCACAGTGGTGAAGTGAATCATTGCAGTTGTTAATTTAGTACAGGGTTGTTAAAGTGAATGTGGCTTCCCCATTGTCAGGAATGTGGCTTGTCAGGAGATCGCAAAAGGAGATCACATGACCCAGCATGATCATGTGACCATGGGGGTGCTGCAGCGGTCATGTGAAAAACGGTAATAAATCGCTGTTTTCACTGCCATTGTAACTTTGAATGGTCACTAAATGAACTGCTGTAAGTCAAAGACTACCTATACTTGGGTAGCTTCTGTCAGCTAAGCAGACACTTACAATCATAATGCAGAGAAGCCCTAAGATGCCCCTGAATTTCATTCTAAGGGTCATAAGGATAACATGGGATGAGGTCCCTTCTAACCCAGATTTAATTCACACTCCAAATAGGCCATATTTGAAATCACATCCAAGGCGTTCCTCTCCTGGGATCTTTGCAGCAGATTTTATGATGGGTGAAAAGGCAATGCAACAATCAGGTCTAAATAAATCTTTCTTGTATAGATACCTTTCAAAACCCTTGAGACAAACAACAGGAAATGGTAGCTCTTTTTATTCCCTGCTGCCAGAAGGATCCACTGGCAAAACAGAATTTTGGACTGGATGGGCCTTAGTCTGATCCAGCAAGACAGATCTTTTCTCCCTATGCCAGGTGCCTGGTGGGCGAATAGATAAGTACATGGAAAAATTAGGAGACTATTTGGCCACCCACCAGTTACGCATTATTTTGCATGGATTTTCTCATTTGTTTTTGGCAAAAAGGACACAGCCTGCCTTCTTTCTCCCTGCTTACTCACTCTTTCACACATATATGTGTGCATAGCATATGATTAGCTGCTCCTTCTATCTGCCCCTGTACTTATTTCTCATTGTTCCTCTTTTTTCCTTTCCAGGTGCTAAGGAGCTGAATCACAATGTTTCAAGAGGATGTCAGAGTACAAGGGCTAGGCCAAATATTTGCTCTAGTTTTCTGTCATTTCTGTTTGAAACATGTTTCATTATTCTGCGTCCAGGATGGGAATTTTTGACAGACATAGATAAAAAGAAATGAGAAGGGAAGGGACATAAAGAAAACAAGGAACCCAAACAATTTTGTAACTACAAACATTCCGCTGGTATGTCGCTGATCTATTGTTCAATACCTTCATACAGTAGAGTTGATGTGTTGCTAGTTTACATCAGCAGCCATGCCAGCTTTAAAAGGGGCATCTCAGGATTTTAATTATAGTCTGTCCCACTACTACATGATTGACCTGGGACATAAAATGAGCCATAACTATGTGACTTAGGAGGATTATGATGAAAGACCTTTTTTCCTGCTAGGATTTAGATCAGGGGTGGGGAACTATGGCCCTTTTATGACTTGTGGACTTCAACTCCCAGAATTCCTGAGCCAGCCGTTAATAGTAATAGACCCCTTGGGTACAATCCCAAAACATCTGGAGCACCACTTGAACACTATCAGCATTGACAAAATCACCATCAACCAGTTGCAAAAAGCAGCTTTACAAGTCTTAGAACAGGTTACATCCTATGATGATACATTTAACACCATCAGACAACATCTGTCCATCCCAGTTCCTTGGGAAGGACTTAATGCACGGATAAAGATGCCAAATGCAGTCTAAAAATCTGGCAAGTCTGTGAGACCAACTATAATAATCCATCTGAGATCCAAGGGATACAACAAGTGTCATTCCACGGCAAACATTCTTTTCTTAATAAAAGACTCAATAATATTGGCCATTTGAGTCTGGTATTTAGTCCTTTAAATAGGGAAGTTTCTACTTTATTATTCATTTAGAGATGCAGGTGATCTTTGTAGTAGAAAGTATCTTTCACTGCTATCAAGACAAAATGTCCATGTCAAGCTAGCACAAATGCTGCATTTTACCATATTTGTGTCAAACAATGGGGCATGGGTTAGGTATATATAAAACAGTGGCATCTGCGTGATGATTTTCTGAGATTGCTGTTTGCTGTGGAAGCTACTGTTCAAGGAGGACATCAGCTGAAACCTGTTTCAGATTGAAATGCTCTTAACTACCATCCATCCTCTAATAAATATATATATATTTGCATTATTTCCATATGCTTTATACAGAATGGGCTTTGAATATGGGGTGAAAGCCTCATTTTGGGCAAAATACATCGGTTAGAGCTTTGAATGGCACTGCTTATTTCAGGAATGTACTGCCCAGCTTTTGCCCAGCATATTTCAAGGGTTATGCTTTGCAAAAAGGGGCTGGTGAGGAAATTAGTTCTACCACACACTTTGTAGATTCTAATGCATTGTGTCAAATCTTTTCCTAATCCATCTAGTAGTTTAAATTATTAATTTACATTCTTGGATTTTTAATGGGACAATTATCTGCAAGTTTGACTTGATATGATTGTTGTATAGTGTCCTATAGTCTGTCACAGACAGTAGTATTGAATATTTTCTACTTATTATTTTAAAACGGCTTCACTTTAATTCTTCCAAGTGTTAAAATACCAACAAATTTGCATTAGCTTTTTTTCCCCTTTAGCTTTTACCTTCAGAATGATCTTGCATCAAAATCCTGACTCTTTCCAGATTAATTACTGTGCCTTCCCTCATATTGTACTTCCTTCTTGTTTCAACCTCTGTTGATTTTCCAGTGCATGCTTCCACCTCCACTTCCAGTTAACTTACCATAGTGAATGTTAAGTTCGGAAGAAGACAGGACGCGAAGTGCTTCAGCTCATTTTAATAAGTGACTACAGCTCAGAACTACGCCAGAATGGCTTGGTCTTGGCAGCTTATATAGCCGGCTGCCGCGGCTTGTAGCCAATGGTGGTATTGGGATTTCCTGCCCTTTTTACAACCAATCAGATTGAACTCTGCATATTTGTAACAACCAATCAGGTTAACTCTGCATACATTACACCCCTCCCCACCTGGTCCAGCCCATACTCAAACCCCATCTATCTGATGTACTCTTGTAAATAGGTGGGGCTTTTACGGTTACGTTTGGACCTGCATGGTTCAGGTGTTCTAGGAACTTCTATTTGTTTTGAAGGAATGTTAATTGTTGGAATCCCCTCATTTGGAATCTTTTGGCCGGGTGATCCGGCTCTGTTACTCCAACCTGGTCTCTCCTCCCAGTCCACTCCCAGCCCATTGTCATTCCCTTGAATGGGTGAATTTGTACTTTCCTCTACTGGAGTTGGCATTTGTTGTGATTGTGTTAGGGCTTGAAATGGCTCTTGTCGTGATATCCCATTTAAGAGAGGGTTGACTATTACTTGTTCATTATTCAAAAGGTCTCCTCCTTCCCCCACAGTTTGGGTTGTGCGTAATGAGCCCTGAAACGTGTCAGGGCAAGATTCTAAGGATTTTCTGGACCTTAATTGGTCTATGTGTCTTTTCCAAGTGACCCCGTCCTTGGTTTGCACCCTGTAAGACCTGGGTCCTATTACCTGGGTAATCTCTGCAGGAATCCATAAAGGTTCACCCACAAGGTTCTTAGCATAAACCCGATCCCCTATTTGAAAAATGCAAGTTTTGCTACTAGAATCAATAGGTTTCTCAGGAGCATAAGTGGGGTGAAGGTGGTCGAGGGTTGACCTGAGTTTTCTGCCCATTAAAAGCTCCACAGGGCTTAAATTAGTGGAAGGGTTGGGGGTAATGTGTTGGATATTGAGCAGTTTGTCCACTTTCTCAGTAATATACCCTGGACCTAATTGTTGAAGTTTCTCTTTAGTAAACCGAACCATACGTTCAGCCCGGCCATTAGTGGAGGGGTGCCCAGGGGCTGTAAGGGCATGCCTTATGCCCTGTTGTGCTAAGTATGATTCAAAAAGGTTGGCAGTAAATTGGGGACCATTGTTGGAAACAACCACATCGGGCAACCCGTGAGTTACAAAAAGTTTCCTTAGCTGTTTGATAACAGCTTCTGCTGTGGTGGATGACATGGGAAGGACCTCTAGCCATCTGGAATATGCATCTACTACAATCAGAAAGGTGTGCCCTTTAGTTGGTCCAGCAAAATCAATATGAATTCTGACCATGGCCCCCTAGGACATGGGAGCGATAGGTGGTGTGGGTCTCAGTTCCTGACAATTTGTACAGCCAGCAACCCAGTTCTCCACCATTTTGTCAATTCCCGGCCACCATACATAGCACCTAGCCAATCCCTTCATTCTGACAATCCCCGGGTGCCCTTCATGCAACATAGTTAATACTTTTTAAATAACTTTTCAGGTATAACCAATCGATTTCCCCAGAGAATACACCCCTTTAACACAAATAGCTTGGTTTGTCTGGACTTAAATGGTTTGCAGATGTCCATAAGTCCTTGTTGTGGCCAACCTTTCTTTATCCAATCGACAACAGGTGCCAATAAACTGTCTTTAGTGGTTTCTCTTGCAATTTCAGCAGCATCCACAGGTAGTTGAGCAACTGTTTCTAAGAAAAAGGTGTAAGTCTCAGGTGCTGGATCTACAGTGTTCATAAGTAATGGGCAGCGGCTCAATGTGTCTGCGTGCCCTATGTCCTTTCCCAGATGGTGAACGAGTCTGTATGAGTATGCAGTGAGGAATTCGGTCCATCTCATCATTCGGGGTGAAAGGATGACAGGAGTTGGTTTATCGCCGGCCACTATTCCGAGGAGAGGCTTGTGATCGGTGATTATGGTGAATTTTCTCCCATAAACGTATTCGTGGAATTTCTTAACAGCTGCTACTATTGCCAGCGCTTCCTTGTCCAGCTGACTATAGTTTCTCTCTGCCTTTGTCAATGTTCTTGAATAGAACACAATGGGAGCTTCTCTGCCACTTGGTAGCTGGTGGCTCAATACCCCCCACACTCCAAAAGGGGAAGCATCACAAGTTAATACCATGGGTAGGTTTTCACTAAACTGTATTAATACACAATCAGACGTGATTTGTCACTTAATACTGTTAAAAGCAGCTTCTTCTCTTTTGCCCCAGACCCACGTGGCTTTTTTATCGAGCAGTCTATGTAGGGGTTCCGCA
The DNA here is from genome assembly GCA_009733165.1 of Naja naja. Lineage (NCBI taxonomy): Eukaryota > Metazoa > Chordata > Lepidosauria > Squamata > Elapidae > Naja > Naja naja. The sequence continues at coordinate 136,807,636 of CM019149.1, forward strand.
GTTGTTGCTTTCTGCAGCAAAAACATATGGTAGAAATTAATAAGTCCCAGGAATGCTTGAAGGTCAGCTTTGCATTTAGGTCTGGGGGCTTCCTTGATTGCCTGAATTTTGGCTTCTGTGGGGTGGATGCCATGTTTATCAATCATGTAACCCAAGAATTCTACTTTGTCAGTTCTAAGTGTGCATTTTTCTTCTTTGACTTTTAATCCCGCTTTTTTGAACCTGGTTCGGACTTCTCTGAGTCTCTCTTGTAACTGAGTGTTTCTGTGGGTGAATACCATGTCTGTCAATCATGTAACCTAAGAACTCTACTCTGTCAGTTCTTAGTGTACATTTTTCTTTTTTAACTTTCAGTCCTGCTTTTTTGAGTCTGATTAATACTTCTCTGAGTCTCTCACGTAGCTGAGTGTCATTTTTAGCAGATATTAGAACTTCATCAAAGTATGGTACCACCCCTTTTAGACCTTGTAACATTCTTTCCATAAGGCTTTGGAATATGCCTGGTGCCACACTCTCGAATTGCAACCTTTTGCATTTAAAGGCACCCCGATGGGTTACAATAGTTTGTGCCTCTGCAGTTGTATCGTCTACTGTTAACTGCTGGTATGCTTGGGCAAGGTCTAATTTAGCAAAAACAGTACCCCCACCTAGGGAGTGTAACAAATGATGTACCACTGGAAATGGATATGCGCTCTGTTGCAGTGCATGATTCAGTGTCCCCTTATAGTCTCCACAAATTCTTACTGAGCCATCAGGTTTGACCGGGGTAACTATGGGTGTTTCCCATCTGGACTGGGAAAAGGGACTGAATTTCTTGCTGCTTATTCATACAAACTCATCCTCAGACCTGGAAAAGACATTGGGCACGCTGATGCTTTGAGTCGCTGCCCACTTCCTTCGCACATTGAGAACCCTGCTCCTGAATCTTACACCTTTTTTCTGGAAACTGTTGCCAAACTTTCAGTCCATGCTGCTGAAATTGCCAGAGAGACTGCCAAAGACACTTTATTAGCTCCTATTATAGGCTGGATTAAGAAAGGTTGGCCACTTCAAGATCTACCTCAAGGTTCCCAATCTTTTAAGTCCAGACAAACTGAGTTATCTGTATTAAGAGGATGTATTTTGTGGGGTAACAGGGTGGTTATTCCTGCAAAACTACAGAAAGAGGTTTTGGAAATGTTACATGAGGGTCATCCGGGAATTGTCAGAATGAAGGGATTGGCCAGGAGTTATGTATGGTGGCCAGGTATTGACAAAATGGTTGAAAACTGGGTTGCATCCTGTCCCAACTGTCAGGAAGTCAGGTCTGCCCCACCTCTTGCCCCCAAACAGGAATGGGAATGTCCTAGGGGCCCATGGTCCAGGATTCACATTGATTTTGCTGGCCCTACCAGAGGGCACACTTTCCTTATTGTGGTAGATGCACACTCCAGATGGTTAGAGGTTGTTCCTATGGCATCCACCACAGCAGATGTTGTTGTCAAGCAGCTTAAGAAACTTTTTGTAACTCATGGGTTGCCTGATGTACTTGTTTCTGACAATGGTCCTCAATTTACTTCCAACCTTTTTGAATCATATTTAGCACAGCAGGGCATCAGACACGCCCTTACAGCCCCTGGGCATCCTTCGGCTAACGGCCAGGCTGAACGCATGGTATGATTTACCAAGGAGAAACTCCAGCAATTGGGTCCAGGGGACATCACCGAGAAAGTTGAAAAACTACTCAGTGTCCAACATATCACTCCCAACCCATCAACTAACTTAACCCCAGCCGAGTTGTTGATGGGTAGGAAACTCAGATCTCCCTTTGACCGCCTTCATCCCACTTACACACCCAATGCACCACTAGATTCCACTAGCAAAACTCGCTCATTCACTGTGGGTGATTCTGTTTATGCTAAGAACCTCCTGGGTGAACCATTATGGATTCCTGCAGAGATAACCCAAATTACAGGCCCCCGGTCCTACAGGGTTCAAACTGAGGAAGGTGTCCTCTGGAGCAGGCGCATAGATCAGTTACGGTCCAGACTACCTCAGGAGCATCGCCATTACTCCTCTCTGGTTCCCATACCTACTGCCTCTCCTAGGGGGGAAGGGGGGGATTATGAGGATAATCAGCAAGCAAGAATCAACCCCATGTGTAACGAGCTAACATGACAGGAACCATCCCAAAACCTGTCACAGTGCCAACAACCATTTTTACAAATGGAAGATTGCACATCACTACCAGACTTAGTGGAAAGCTCACTTTCCTTACCCTTCTTTGGTTATTACTCCATGTCTCCGCATCTGCAAAATGTATACAAAAGATTCCATGTTTAGCTCATGGCATCTCCAAGAAAAAGGGCTGTTGGTAGCCCTAGTATAGTCAGCTACTGTAGACCGCTCAAACTGGTAGATAAGGTGGCAATTCTGGTGTGCTTGGTGTCTACCAGTTTGACCAAAATACTGGTGCAAGCTGCCTACACTTGCCTAACTTTCAGAACTGAAGATATGTTACTGTCAGCCTGATTTCCCGAGGAAACCACAAGAGCCCATGTAAAGCCAACTGGTTGTTCTTTCCGCTGTTTCTGCCAGAAATAATACTTAGACTTTAATTGCCCTCAAGGAATACCTTCAGGACTCCTCTACCATCAAAAGGCCCCAAACTCAGTTTGGAGTTTGTGTACAATAGTGCATAACAATTTAGTTACTTTGATTACTTTGCAGGATCCAATCTGGGTCAGTCATCAGGACTGGACTCGTGTTGGAGCCCATCCTCAAGGAAGTTCTCTCTACTGGAATGTGATCGCTTCTCACATAAATAATTAAATAAAAAATAATAATAAAAATAAATATATAAATAAATAAAAATAAAAAAAGGCATTAAGAGTTGTTAACCTAATTCACGTAGCTTTTTCTCCGGTAATATCACACTACTAACTAGAGCATACAAAACATTTGCTAGATCAATACTTGAATACAGCTCACCAGTCTGGAACCCACATTACGTATCTGATATTAACACAGTAGAGAAAGTCCAGAAATATTTCACAAGAAGAGTTCTCCACTCCTCTACTCATTGCAGAATACCTTATGCCACCAGACCTGAGGTTCTAGACTTAGAAAACCTAGAACTACGCCGTCTTTGGTCCGATCTAAGTATAGTATATAAAATCATACATTGCCATGTCCTACCTGTCAAAGAATACTTCAGCTTCAACCATAACAATACAAGAGCACACAATAGATACAAACTCATGGTTAACTGCACCAAATGTGATTGCAGGAAATACGACTTCAGCAACAGAGTGGTCAATGTCTGGAATACCCTACCTGACTCTGTGGTTTCTTCCCCAAACCCCAAAAACTTTAACCTTAGCCGTTGACCTCACCCCTTTCCTATGTGGTCTGTAGGGGGCATGCATAAGCGCACCAAAGTGCCTACCATCCCTGTCCTACTGTTTCTTTTATTTTCTTATATGTATCCATGTATTTATAACTATGTTTATACTTATACCTATTATCTTGTAAGCAATTGACTAATCAAATAAATAAATAAATAAATAAAAATAAATTAGTAGGCATCCAAAGGATTCAACTTGGCATAAGGCACCTTCTTAGATTGTCAATAATAAGTGCCAAGTTGGAGATTGAAGTCCTGACTGACTCTTTTTTTGTTGTTGTTGAGCAAGCAATCTTCACATGTGCCTGAACCTTCCCTGGCTTTTTCTGAATTTATGACTAAAACAGAGCCCAGGTTACAGAACTAAAGGACATCTTTGGGTTGGTCCACAAAACAGCATTGGTGGCTTTCCGATTCTTTTCACCCGATTACCTGTCAGTGATGAAATGCTTTTGAAAAGCAGGTGTTTCTTGCAGCTCTCTTTCCATGGGAAATTAGTCCTAGTGTCATGACTAATAAAAATAAAACCATGCACTTTCTAGTATGTGATTGCTATTACACAATATGGCTCACATTTGGCAGAGCAGATATGGTTCCAAAAACACTCTAAGGAAAATGGCATAGAATCATTTTGGTGCCTCAATCTGATATACACCCGGAGAATGCAAAGATATCAAATGTAACACACACACACCAGTTTCTTTTATCCCCACTGTTTCATTTTGATCTGTGATACCGTTGTTCATCATGCCCTCTTAACATAAGAGGCTTTCACAAAATTGGATCCGACTAAATCCAGTCTGAAAGTACAATTTCTTTGCTTTTCCAAAATATATACTATCCTATTTCAGGTTTTTGAAAACCTTCTAGTTTCAGCAACTTGGAATAAGTAAGCAATTTGAACTGCTGGCTTGCAGAAAACAAGCACAGAAGCTGAAACAATATCCCCTCTCCTTTGACATTTATCTCACCTGCTTCTCATCTTCTCCATTCTTACTCCACCTGCTCCCTTCGTTAGTTTCTTCTTATGAAATGCCTGCTCTCCCTCAGCTAGCTGACCCTCTGTGGCAATGTCAGGCTGAGACCCTAATGAATCTTTGCATATCTCTCTGGATGCTGCCTGACCTACTTATGGTCGCTCTTGGTACTTCTTGTTTGTTAAGTTTGCATAGAGAGGCAGACACGGAGTGCTTCAGCTCTTAAGTTTATTGTGACTTTCAGCTCAGAACGGACCCAACTGGCTTTGTTGTGCTGTTACTTTATAGCCGGCAGCCGCAGCTGACAGCCAATCAGAGTGCAGGGTTTTCCCACACTGTTTAAACCAATCATTTCCAACACTTTACAAGAACAATTCAAACTGAACCAATGATTTCAAACCTGCATACACAACACCCTCCCCACTAGGTTTAGTCCATACTCAAACCCCATCTATCTAATGTATTCTTTTTAAATAGGTGGGGCTTTACGTAATGCTGAGACCTGCGGGTTCAGATGTTTTTAAGGTTCTCACCTTGTGAGAGAGGAAATGTGTCTCTGATTTCCTTACTTGGACTTCTAGTAATGGTAGAACTACAACCTGGTATCTCCTCCCAATCCATCTCCAACCCAATGTCAGCACCAAGTCAGGTAGTGATGTACAATCTTCCATTTGTAAAATGGTTGTTGGCACTGTGACAGGTTTTGGGATGGTTCCTGTCGTGTTAGCTCACACATGGGGTTGATTCTGCTTGCTGATTATCCTCATAATCCTCCCTTCCCCTAGAAGGCAGTAGGTATGGGAACCAGAGAGGAGCAATGGCAATGCTCCTGAGGTAGTCTGGATCTTAGCTGATCAATGTGCCTGCTCCAGAGGACACCATCCTCCGTTTGTACCCTGTAAGACCTGGGGCCTGTGATTTGGGTTATCTCAGCAGGAATCCATAATGGTTCACCCAGGAGGTTCTTAGCATTAACAGAATCACCCACAGTGAATGTGCGAATTTTGCTAGTGGAATCTAGTGGTGTGTTGGTGTGCGTAGTGGGATGAAGGCAGTCAAGAGAAGATCTGAGATTCCTACCCATCAACAACTAAGCTGGGGTTAAATTAGTTGAGGGGTTGGGAGTGATATGCTGGACACTGAGTAGTTTTTCAACTTTCTCAGTGATGTCCCCTGGACCCAATTGCTGAAGTTTTTCCTTGGTAATTGTACCATGCTCAGCCCAGCCATAGCCAAGGATGCCCAGGGGCTGTAAGGGCATGTCTGATACCCTGCTGTGCTAGATATGATTCAAAAAGGTTGGAGGTAAATTGAGGACCATTGTCAGAAACGAGGACATCAGGTAACCCATGAGTTACAAAAGTTTTAAGCTGTTTGATGACAGCTTCAGTGTGGTGGATGCCATAGAGATAACCTCTAGCCATTTTGAATATGCATCTACTATAATAAGGAAAGTGTGCCCTCTGGGGCCAGCAAAATCAATGTGAATCCTGGACCATGGGCCCCTAGGACATTCCCATTCCGTTTGGGGGCAAGAGGTGGGGCCTGACTACCTGACAGTTGGGACAAGATGCAACCCAGTTTTCAACCATTTTGTCAATACCTGGCCACCATACATAACTCCTGGCCAATCCCTTCATTCTGACAATTCCCGGATGACCCTCATGTAACATTTCCAAACCTCTTTCTGTAGTTTTGTAGGAATAACCACCCTGTTACCCCACAAAATACATCCTCTTAATACAGATAATTCAGTTTGCCTGGATTTAAAAGGTTGGGCAAGTTGAGGTAGATCTTGAAGTGGCCAACTCTTCTTAATCCAGCCTATAACAGGAGCCAATAAAGTGTCTTTGGCTCTCTCTGGCAATTTCAGCAGCATGTACTGGAAGCTTGGCAACAGTTTCTAGAAAAGGTGTGAGTCTCAGGAGCAGGGTTCAATGTGTGAAGGAAGTGGGCAGCTTACTCAAAGCATCTGCGTGCCCAATGTCTTTTCCAGGTCTGTGGATGGGTTTGTATGAATAAGCAGCAAGAAATTCAGTCCATCTCAACATTCTGGTGACAGGATC
>CM019149.1:136815063-136887939 GCA_009733165.1 Naja naja
CTACATACATAACAGTCAGAGGCAGGCATTTGGTGTGGCCTTTGAACTTCATGTTGAATTCTCTTGTTCCAACTACTGGAATCTTGTTCCCTTGCTAGTCTTTAAGAGTCAATGCTTGCTTCTTGAAGTGATTCTTCTGAATGTTGGAAGTAGCCTGTGAATAGTGTCCCATGACACCATAGATAGGTATGAGCCTGAGTCCACTTCCAATTGGCAAGGCCTTCCTTCAATAAGTACCTTGACATGCACTTTTCTGTTTTTAAAGGAGAAGAATGACCAATAGTTACTGTTTGATGAGTTTCATTCTTCCCATTTGCTTCTGTGCTGTGCCCCATTTTCTCACTGAGGTTGGGCTTGAATTTTTGTCCTTGGTTGCAGCAAACTTTCTTCTGCTTGGTGGAGTTCTGGATGATTTGCAGACTTGCTAGGTGTCCTCTTTTTTCACAATGAGCAAATGGTGTCTAAAAACTTGCATTCAGTGTGGCTTCCCCACAACCTCTGCAGTAGAAATCTTGCCTCTTTCTTCCCAGGTCTTTCTTTTTTCCGCCCATTCTGAGTCTGTAAATTCCTTCCACCTCACTGCAATCTGACTCAGAATCTAGTTCCTCACAATGATTGTGTGGACTTTTCCCCATCAGAATGGCTCAGGCCCTGTTCATCTTCCTCATGGCTGCTGCTGAGGACTTGTAGCTTCTGCTATGGCTTCTTTTAGTGATCTTAGGTTTCATTAATAACTTGCTCTGTAACACCTTGTCTTTAAGGCCCAGGACAAATCGATCGGCGATGGCCTCTTCTAAACTGTTGAATTCGCATGCACCCCCAATGTCTCTTAAACTTGCCATGAAGTCATTTATGCTTGATCCCCTGATCACGCAACGGTAAAACTCGTGTCTCTTAATGAGGCACGATACTTGTGGCACATAATGGGCTCTTAACAGCCTTTCCAAATCAGGCCATTCCATTACCTTCATGTCTGCAGCTCCTGCTAATGCCTTCGCCATCTTGAAAACTGCTGGACCGCAGTACGTAAGAAAGACCGCCCTCTTCCGCTTTCAAATGTCTAGATCGCTTCCTTCCAGATACATTTGGAACGATCTGCATATGACTCCCAGTCTTCTGCCGTCGGATTGAACGGGGCTGGGGGGGTGTTCAGCACAGCCATCTCGCTCTTCTTCTGTTCCGCGTTGCCTTCTCTTCAGGGAATATCCCACCTTCGTCGCCAGTGTTAAGTTTGCATAGAGAAGCAGACACGGAGTGCTTCTTCAGCTTAAGTTTATTGTGACTTTCAGCTCAGAACGGACCCGAATGGCTTTGCTGCGGCTGCTACTTATAGCCAGCAGCTGCAGCTGATAGCCAATCAGAGTGCAGGGTTTTCCCGCACTTTTTAAACCAATCATTTCCAACACTTTACAAGAACAATTCAAACTAAACCAATGATTTCAAAGCTGCATACATAACATTGTTGAACATGGTTTGTTCATTATTCAGGCTTTCTTCTCCAGCTGGCATTATCAGCTTGCAGTTTCTAGAAGCAGCTGTATTTCCTCAGATATGTCTCTATAACAGCACCCACTGTATATAAATATATAAATGGAATCGGTTCTTTTATGTCATTTTTTATCAGAAAACTTGATAAATGCTTCTTTGAGAAATTTAGACAAATTTGGTCACATGGGGCCCAATTGTGATTATTACTTCTGTAGTGGGTGTTAGTTACAGGGCATTTTGCTCTGCAAGATTCAATATTTGACATTTTGCTGTAGTATTATATCTAGAAATCTGTTCCTACCTAGCTGTTGCCCTTCTTAGAGGTGTGTCTATATATCAAATGGCTATACTATTGTGAACTGTAGGTTAGGTTTTATTTTTCTGGTTAATTGTTTTCTGATATTCTTGTTTTGTTGACTAACTTTGAATTTTCAGAATGGATGGGAAAGCAGGAAGACATTAAAGGGGATGCCAGGACTAAAACAAGGTACGGCACAGCATGATTTTGTTCTCGTCTTTGAAGGCAAAAGTCAGGAGTGGGTGAGGAAAAGATAACAATGAGGCAGAAATGGGCCCAGGGACCATTTGAGTACATTCTGTCTAATGGCTCCTCCCAGCTCTCGCATCATTAGGTCTGATGTTGCCAAGCAGGCACCAAACATATAATGGTGCAAAGTATATAAGAGAGCACCATCTTTTCCTTCCCAGAGAAACTTGGAAGTGGCCAATGAAAAACTCTATGTTTAGCAACTAAGAGATCTCATAGGATTGCTAACTTGACAGCATGATAATGCTATAAGGGACGAAAGGGGGTCATGTTGCTATATTGCTGAATGGCACTTCAGGATAATCAGGCAAGCTTTCCAAGCGTGTGTGTGTGTGTGTGTGAGAGAGAGAGAGAGAGAGAGAGAGAGTTGTTTTCTTGATGCCCGCTTGTATTCTTTCAGAAGTGTATACAGCAAATTAAATAGCCAACCAATGAAGATTACTCTTTATGTTTACTCAGATTATTATTCTATTAAGATTATGCTTCATGTAGACTCTAGTTATTTGTCTCTTTAAGCCAGTGAGATTTTATTTAGGACTTTACATGCTACATTTAAATGGACTTGAACTTATGCCTTTTCTGCAGTAGCACAGTTGGAGTGAAGTGGTTCTTAAGATGTTTGAATTGTGAGGAAACTGGGTTTGTCCTGTATGCTAAGCATCTCTTGAGGGAGTCACTAGTAGAATCAGGGACAGAAGTATCTGTAACTTTGAAGCCCTGAAATGCTTAACGTATCTATGCCATGTTCATAATGCTGTGTGTATTTTGCGCTCGGAAAAATGATTATTCTGCACCCCAGCAATCCACCTTCTATTTCAAACAAAGCACATTGCTGTGACCTGCTTAAATTTTTAGCCTCCTTTGTCTACTACTTATATAATCTTCCCCTCATAGAATATATTGGGGGAGAGCAAAGCATTTATGGAAAGCACCATATTCCAACTTCCAATTGCTAAAATTGAAGTTCTCCAAGCCTTGCAGATTTGGGCAGGTGTTTTCTGCTTGCTCTTACATTCTGCCATTTATTTGAAACCAGTGTTAAAGAAAGTTGATTTTTAAAAAAACATATGTACTTCAGAAGCTATTTTCTATGTCTTCTATTATATTTTGTCTTCTATGTGGTGAATTACTTAACATCAGTCAGACTATTGCAAGGCATTAAAAACTAGTATTCTGATTCTGCATTGGAATCTGGAGTAGAAGTGGCAATAATTTAGGCTCAAACAAATTTAAAGGAATTGTTTTCTCATGTAATAATGTATTCTTGAAGCCACCTCCCTAGATTGGGAAAACAAGACTAGCAGCTAGACTTTTCCTTTTGTTTGCATTTTGCATTATATTACCTAGTTTGTGCAAAAGGTGATAGATACCAAGGGCTTTCTAATGTGCCTTGTGAGACAGCACCAATACTAATTATCTGGACAAAGATAATATGTAGGCTGGAAATACACATAATGAACTAGCCAGCACTAGCAGCTTCTCTCTCATTTACTCAGCCTGGCACATGTTTCCTGACTTCCAAGTGTTAATAGATTTTCTTAGGCTCAAATATACCTTGTGGCCTCTCCCAATTAGAAATTAGGTCTGCACCAACAGAAGAGAATATTTGTAGCTCAGGGTTGAACTATGGGGCCTTTGGTGCTCTCTTATCTTATTCTCAAAGGCCCCACAGTTGGATCTCTCTCACAAAGTTTATCTAAAGGCTGTTGACAGATATGGATTCCATTTCACATCTTTGATTTTAGTTTGATTAGATTGAAGCATCACCCAACATGACTCAAAATATGGTCGCCAGGCCTTCACTGGGAGATTGTTCCTTTCTCTTTAAAGATCGGAGTTGTGGTGAAGAAGTCATTGCATCTTCTCCTGTATTTCTTTACAGGACCCTTTGTCTATTCTTTTCACTTTTCTCCTGAGGCCCAAGTGCTGCAATCTTTGATAAGAGGGTAGAGGTAAGGAAGAGAAAATTAGTTGCCTCATTATTAAAGTGTGTTTCCTGTTTTGGTTCTTTCTGAATATTTATAGTCATGGATCATGATGAAGATGTGCTGTGAGGGATTCCATCAAGTCAAGTTTGACTCCTGGGAATGTCAAGGACACAACCCTGTAACATGCTTGGCACTAGTAGAGAAATGGCTGGCTATTTTCTGCTTAAGCATCCCAGATGCAGGAATCCCAGATTATCTAAAGCTTTGGGATTGTCTAATTGTCTCTCATGTAGGTACTAATCACATGCAACTGTGTTCAAGATCAGTCACTGCCAGTGGACATGCTGGATTATAGTATGTCAGGGTGAAACTGCATAATCAGTTTTGCAATTAGGACTTGCATGCAGAAAAGCTGAATTAGAATACTGGGGTGATCCAAAGTAGTCTTCAGCTTGGCTACAATGGTAGTCTCTGCCTTGTCACAAAGTTGTAGAACAGGGGTGTCAAACTTGTTTTCCCTGAGGGCTGCATCAGGGTTGTGTTTGACCTTGGGGGGCTGGGGTGGGCATGGCCATGGTGGGCATGGTCAGCTTCACTTCACTCGTGTCAGGGGCACCTGTGGTAGCCTGAGCGCCCTGCCAGCGAAAACAGGCTCACAAGCTCCGTTTTCACCTGCAGAGGCACCACGGGCTTGTCCTTTGCTGTTTCCAGGGTGGCCCCACTGGCCAGATCTAAGCAGCCTACAGGTTGGATCTGGCCCACGGCCTTGAGTTTGACACCCCTGTTGTAGAACATCAAGATGCTTCCTTGCTTTTTTACTTTATTGATTTAGAAAATGTATATAGCTGTCCATCTTAAGCAAATAGCTCTGGACAACTGTACTATAGTATGTTATTGTAAGTATTATGCTACATGTGGTGATATATGACAAAAAAAGGTAGGACTACCTTGACTTCACAGGTATCTGCTGTACTATTTAGGAAGGGCAAGTCCAAAGGCTCATGAGGTCACTGACTCTTTCTTGTTATGGTATTGATGTGGCTGGAATAGCGAATAGTTAGCCAATCATTTGCTTGCTGTGCTTATTCATTTGGGTCAGGTCATGAGTAGGTGTGTCTTGACTTAAATAGCTGGACTCCATTGGATGACAAATATATGAATGTTAGTTCATTTCGAGGGCTCTGAATTGGGGTTTTCAGACTTACAACCAGTAAGTTACTCTGAGTTCTGAATGCTGTAAATCAGTTTGCTTGTTTTGGAAAAGCCAGTTGCATAAACATTGGACCTTAAAGTTTTGAAGGGCTGCATCAGCATTTGTTGTGATCATAGACTCCAGAGCTCAGTTTTTAACAGGTTTAAATTATTTTCTCTTCCAGAAGTGTTTCCAGTACATCTGTGGACATTATGTGCTTGTGGACAGCAATAAGCATGCCCTTGCCCCTGGTGTCAAGCAGTGTTGATATTACTTGACACCAGGGAGTAATCTTGCAGGATCTAATCCAACAGTCTTTGAGTTATTACTTATTTGTCTGACTGTATCTCATTTTTGGCTCAGGCATTCGAAGCAATGTATATAGCCCTCACTCTTCTTCATTTTTTCCCTACGATTGCAGCCCTATAAGTTAGGCTGGGCTTAGAGGCAGTGACTCTAAGTCACCCAAGGTGTTTCCATGGCTAAAGCAGACTAGAACTTGCATTTCTATGGTGCTTCTCTAATGCCCTAACTACACCATACTTGGTTCCCCAAAATACAAAAGAGTTGGTTGCTACCAAGAGCTTGCTTCCAAATCAAAACACTGTCAACATGCCAAATACATATTGAGGCTGCACAGCAAATACAATAGACAGGTGGCTGTTGTCAACTTGAGCAAAGTTTTGCCTGGCTTGAGTTGACTAACTTGTCTTAAGGCCGTTGGTTGCATGCTAGGAGACAAACCACACTTACCAGCTAAGAGAAGAGTCTGGTAACAACTGAGCTGGTTTCTTGAAGCAAGAGACCCAATTTATTACCCCAGTGACTTTATTGTTTGGGGTTCCTGGGAATTCTGAACATTTTGATCAATCATCATTGTCACTAGGAAGACTCAGCCAGGGAACCAACTCCATAGGAAGACTACAGCTCCTTTAATTGCAATTGGTTGTTATACCAATTCTGATTGTGTTGTATCTCCTTCTCCTTATGTATTTCTGTGAATTAGGGATCTGCCTGTACAAGCCACTTCCAGAGGTTGTCTGGATGATTTGGACTTAAAAAAATACTTTAGCTCCTTTTGCTTAGACAACAGCTTCTGCATATCTGTGTCAAGGTCACCTTCCTCACTCTGCACACCCACAAGTTGTATACAAAATTAAAACTCCCATAATTTCTTGCAGCATGATTGTAGGGCTGTTGCCTCTGGAGGACATCTGGATGGAGAAGGTTAATACAAGAACAAGTTCTACTATCCTGGATTAGGAGGCCAAACAATTTTGCTCAGTGGGTAAGTCTATTGTTTTGTTAGTGTTCAGTAGTAGAACTGGAATTATATATATTTAGACTTCAGATTCTCATTCCCTGTTGTAGTTAGCAGATTCTGCCTTGTTCAGCTTCTCTATTTGGTTGCTTCTTGTTCTTCTTTTACTGCCCCGATGCTGTCACTCAATAAACATTTTTCCTGTTTCATCACATCCTAAGTGCATCGATTCCTTTGAGGATGCCCAAGAGTTCCAAGGTTAGCTGCCATTTATCAATAATTTGGAATGGCTATGCACTCTTTGGGTGACTCTAGTGTGACTTTCAGAGTAAACTGTGATGTGAGCCGTGATTCTGTTTGATGTGGTGTGATTGTCAACTTATGCACCCTATTGAGATATTGATGGAAGTGATGTGAAGAACTTCTGAGAGTCTTAAGTGCCATCTGCATGCTGGATGCATGCAGAGAAGAGACGGATAGTCATCTGTTAAATTATCACTACGAATTTCAAGGCTTTCCTCTTTTAGCTCTTTTTAGAGGAAGGTTTAAAAAAAATCACTGAACACCTCTTTTTATCCCAAAGAAAGCATAATGGACTATGAAGCATGGGATTTGAGCTCAGCATCTGAATATTAATCCATTTTATTGTTGCCTTATTATTAATTACATGAAGTTTGTTTTGGGAAGAGTTGTTGTGTCAACTGTCCCAAAACTATGCACCCATATTGGCAAATAGTTATATGCAACATTAATGCCACAACTGCTTACATTATTATTAGTGACACATATAAGCAGTGGAGAAGCACAATGCAGGACTAAGGCACCAATTGCAAGTCTCCAACCTGGCAAGATCTTGCTCAAATATACTCCTTTCTGAATGCTCTTTAGTTAGTTGGTTAGTTGTTGGCACTGCCCTTGTTATGTTTCTGTTGGACTAAGTCACCTGCTAGTACAGAATTGTGGTACCCCCCACCTTTAATTCCTACTTCAGCTTGACTTCCATTCTTTTTCTTGATCCCAGAAATAACTTTTGCTCATCCAAGTGACAAAGAAAAGCATATTTGCCTTGGGACATGCTGTAGAACCATTTATTTTCCAATTGCTTTTACAGGACTGCAGTAACAAACATCAAAGTGAGCCACCCTTTGGCCTTGTAGCAAGTGAATGTTGAGTTCATTTGGTTAAATAAAACATACCCACTAATTTAATTTAATTTTCCTAGCAGTCTGATTGAGGATGATGGGAAGTGCATTCAAGTATGTCCAGAAGACATCAGGTAGGAAGAATTGCACTAATACTCTCTATTGTTATAGTCTGCCTCCATCTCTCTTTCTCCCTCTCTCTCTCTCCCCCACTCTTTCCCCTCTTTCTCTCCTCTCTCCTCTCTCTCCCTCCCTCTCCCCTTTCTCCTCTTTCTTCTTTCTCCCCTTCCCTCTCTCCCTCTCCATCTCTTCCCCCCCCTCCTCTCTCTTCTCTCTCTCTCCCCCCACTCTCGTTCGGATGTTTCATGACAACAGACCTTGAATTGATTATTACATTTCATCTACTGTCCTTAGTAAAGAAATTGATGAAAGGAAATTGCTTTTCTACTGGGAAAAGAGCTGGACAGAGGCTTCTCTAAACAAGAAAATAGGCAATCTTCTAACCAACCGGCCATTTTGTTCCTACAACAAAAATAACACAAGGGTCTGTGTGGCAAACAACATTCTGCTATGGGAAGACCTTTTACAGGCTGCAAGGTGCACCAGCTAGTATCTGCTGCTGGAGAAATGTGCTGGCAATACAACCCTGTTTAGGTTTAGTTGGAAACCTTTACCCTGGCGACATCAGTTTTGTCTTGCATTTAAAGAGTTAATTTTTGTAATTTTTTTTCCACTGAAAAGCAACACAAGCTGAGTAACAATGTTGAGTTTAAAACTCAATCATTTGAAGAGAGATTGTGCCAAGGGCAACACATACTACCCGAGGAATCCGCAATTACCATTCAGCTGTATTTAACTAAAAGGAACATGGCCCTGAATGTTAGATGATTGGCACACCCAAGGGGAAGGACAGACACACATTATGGACACAATTTAAAAATCCTGTGCAGTGCCTGCCTTTTCTATCATCTCAGCTTAAGGATTTCCACTCTAACTGAAATCTGCTCTGGAGATCCCTCCCATCCCTTTCAGAAAATGTGTGGGTGAGATATACTTGTTTATAGTATGCATGGATGAAGGAAAGTAGTTATATATTTGTTTGCATAAAGATACACACACACCCACACCCACACCCACACACACACTGCTGATCCAAGATAAAGTATATTAGTTGAAGATACCTCTAGATACCTGAAGATTGCCCAGCTTAGAACCGGGCTATTTGCAGGAAACCCTGCTGCCAGCAACGACTTCCCAACGTCCCGTGCGCTCCCATAGACAGGGCCTCCTTGGGGTGCCATTGGCCAGACAATGTCCACTGGTGACCCCTAGGTGTAGGGTCTTCTCGGTGGGAGCACCCACCCTATGGAATCAGCTGCCCCTGGAGCTTCAGGTGGCCCCTGACCTTCAATCCTTCTGTTGTGGCCTGAAAACATGGCTTTTGCAGCTTGCTGACCTGGACTGATGGAGGGGGCGGGGTTTTAGTTTTAGTGACAGTTTTATTACTTTTAATTGGTTATTGGAATTTAGGTTAATTGTTTTTTAATATTTGTATTGTATCTTTTATCGTTGTGAGCCGCCCTGAGTCCTTCGGGAGATAGGGCGGCATAGAAATCCCATAATAAATAAATAAATCAATTAAGAGCTTTGGTGGCTCAGGCTGTTAAATGCCTGCTCTTAAGATCCAGCTGTCTACAATTACTGTAGGCTCGAATCCCACCAGGCTCAAGGTTGACTCAGCCTTCCATCCTCTCCGGGTAGGTAAATTGAGGACCCAAGTTTGTTGGGGGCAATTAGCTGACCTTGTACAAATGCCGCTTAGTAATAAGCAGGCATATACAATGGAATGAAGGCTATTGCTGAGCACACTGGGTTGTATCCCAGAATTGTAACTGAGTCTTCGGAGAAGGGCGGCATATAAATGTAATTTTTAAAAAAAAATTAATTAATTAATAAAAGATCTCCTACTTGCACGTACAAATGATTATTTTTCTCACATGCACAGACAGACAAACACATTTGTGTCCAAGGAAAAACAGACCGAGGTTCTCCCACCCACCCAGTCTTTCAGTATAGAAATGTGGAGGAGAACAACACAAAGAAGGAAAGGAAAGAGGAAGAGAAAACTGGCTGGAGGTGAGATGAAGGGAGTCAATAACTGAACAGGGAAGAAAGAACAAATGAGAGAAGACCTTGTTAGATATTACAAAAAGGGTTACACTCACCAGATTCACCCTGCAAACAACACATACTATTCAGGCTAATCTTTTTAGCAATCAAGTTTGTATATCTTAGCCCTTCCTTCCTTCCTTCCTTCCTTCCTTCCTTCCTTCCTTCCTTCCTTCCTTCCATCCATTCATCCATCCATCCACCCATCCATCTGCAAATACAAGATGAGGCACCAATTCACTGTGTATGGGGAGAAAATCTCTTCTCATGCTGGAAAATGCAACGTAAACATTCTGAGAGTGAAAAATCAGAACTTTCCCATCACTGAAAAGATGCCCCCATCCTGATTAACAAAAATAGAGATCAATTCCTCAGTAGGCTTAAAGGCTAATTAAATGGCCACACTAAGTACTAGTTTAGAAACAGAATAGCAGGGAGGTGCCACTAATCAGCCTGGAATTGATTTAGAAGTCAAATCAAATGGTCAGGAGTAGGAGCAACTGAGAGATTTATAGTGGCATTTAAACTAGTCAATGGAAAACCCAAAAGAAAGAGGCCCAGGAGCCAGAGGGGGGAAAAACTCTGAATTCACTCTTATTATCCGAAGGTCAGGGAGAAGCCTGTGATTAGCAAAGTCTCCCTAGCATAGCAGACTTCTGCTGTGAGAGGTGTATCCCAGTACTATAATGAGCAAATAATCTTGCTATATCAAGATCTTTCCATAGTCCTCAACTTATAACCAGTCACTTAACAACATTCAAAGTTACAACTGATCTGAAAAAAAACAGGACTTACAACCCAGATCTATAGTTCCATGGTCGCCTTCCCCTGCAGTCACAGGACTGCACTTCAGGTGCTCGGCAATGGAGGCACATTTATGATAACTTGAAGTGTCCTTTGGTCTCATGACCATGATTTTACAATGGCTTTGCTGAAAGCTGGTAGCTACTTTCAGTTTTTGGCAAAACCATTCCTTTAGTGAACCAATAGTTTGCTTAAAGACCACAGCAAAAACATCACAAACACCATTGTGATTTATGACTCTATTGAGCAGGCTCCATTTTTGTGGAACTTGAGGATTTCCTGTATTTGATGGGGTGGAGATTAGAGTAGAGCAGGTTGGAGTTGGGCAGCATCCAGATCAAATTATTAATTTTTATTTTATATTAATTTAATTTATTAATTTCAGATGCCACCCATCTCCTTTTCAAAAGCAACAAATAACTGAGAAGAAATCCACTTAGTTTTGGAGGACAAAAGATGGTTTAGGCAGATCCGGGGCTATTATGAGATAAAGGTAAAGGTTACCCTTGTACGTAAGTGCTAGTCATTTCCGGCTCTAGGGGGCAGTGCTCATCTCCGTTACAAAGCCAAAGAGCCAGTGCTGTCCGAAGATGTCTCCATGGTCATGTGGCCAGCATGACAAAACACCGAAGGCACACAGAACACTGTTACCTTCCCACGAAAGTGTTCCCTATTTTTCTACTTGCATTTTTACATGCTTTCGAACTGCTAGGTTGGCAGAAGCTGGGACAAGTAACAGGAGCTCACTCCGTTATGCAGTGCTAGGGATTCAAACTGCCGAACTGATCAACAAGCTCAGCATCTTATGCACTGAGCCACCGTGTCCCTTCATATGATGAGATAAGGACCTGTTAATCATTAGGTAGAAGTGTGGCTTTGGATGAGTTTGCCTTTCCAGTATGGTAATCCTTTAATATGTTTTTGTATTGTTTTTCACCTGTAAAATAGCCAGTCATATGCTGAAGAAAAAAAATTAAGGGGGATTTGACTAGTATTTTAGGTAAACTTAGCCCTTATTTTCTTTTTCTTTTAAAGTTAATCTATCATGTTTGCATGCATTTATATCCCAATAGCTTCATTTGCATATGTTATTTTATTTTGGGATTGTTATTGACTGAAATATTTTAATTCTATCTTCACTATGTAGAATCATTTAAAAAATTGAAGCTCCTTATCCTAAAATGATGGCAGCACATATTAGATTTGAAGAGGAAAGTAGAGAGAAGGAGTTCTCCAGAATATATTAAGAAGGGAAAGATTGTAGAAGGATTCCTTCAAAATATGACAGTAGGATTTCCCAGATAACTGTTCACTCAATTGCCATCTTAGAATTCCTAGTCCAGATATTTTTTGTAAAAAGCAAAATGACTTTCTCAATAGTTTCATACAGAAATTGATTGATTGCCACAAGCTTTCTTCCCTTTCACCAGCATAAATTTAAATTGTGGGTGATTCATATTGTTGTTGTTAATCAACACAATGAAATGTTTGCAGAACCTGAAACTTCCATCAAAATGATGAAAAATCTGGTTTCACTACCTTTGTACATGTATGTGACATCCCTATGCGTGTAAAAAAGGATAGGGCTTGTGCCTTGACAATGTGATGCTATTTTTGCTTATTCCCTCTGCCCCCAGATAACTTTCTAGGGATCAGAAAATTTTCCTATTTGATTTCTAATCTGCTTTCTAATCTTCTTAGAACTGAGCTGCAGATTTGTGATACCCAAACTTGATCTCTTGTGTGTAACTCCAGCAGAGTGGAACTCACTATGCTGAACTCACCTTCAGACAAATTTGGGATTCTTAACCATTATTTGTCAATAATTTGGATTATATCATGTAAGTTCTGGTAAGTTGTTTCAGAAGTTTTCTAAATTTCTTCACTGAATTATGCCTACTCGGGGACTGTGCCTGGCTTAGAAATGACACGGAGGATGTTCTGGAGTTATTGTGTAAGCCCGCTGCCCACCTATTCATTAAACAAGCTGACCTTTTCCAGGATTTAACAGATGCCTGAAAAAAGCAGCTCAGGAACCCACTCATTAAAATTAAGGGGACTGTTAGAATAGTGGCACCTTTTCTTCTCAAGCTCTCATAGAAGCCTGGAAAAGATTTGGCTATTTAACAAGTAGCAGAGAAGTGTGGTACTCCCACCTCTTCTGAACCATTTTTTGAAGCGGGCAGAATGCTAATCCCCATTCCAAGGTTCAGACTGCAGTTTAAACCCATTTTCCTCTCAAAATGGCAAGAAGCCTCAGTCATGGTTAGAAGCTGCTTCAAGGGATGCCAGAAGAGGACTTGGTAGTGAATGCTGAAGCAGTGTGAGTAGGACAGAGGAAATAAGCTTTGCTTCTGATGAGTGCAGTCTTGGTTAGCATAGAGCAGAAAGAAGGTGCGAAGAAGGAAACACTGAATTAGGGGTAAAACTTTTGTAAGAAAGAACAGCATATTCCCTCTGCTCTGCTCATGGCTTTCCTGGTCTATTTCAGGTGAGCGCTTCAAAGGAGACTATAACATACAGAGGCTGCATGAGTGAAACAGCAAGCAATGATCTAAAAATGAAACTTATAATAGTCATCAAGGTAGTATTATAAATAAAACTCATTCTGTTATGTATGCAGGTTTGAAGTCATTGGTTTAGTTTGAACTGTTCTTGTAAAATGTTAGAAATGATTGGTTTAAAAAGTGCGGGAAAACCCTGCACTCTGATTGGCTGGCAACTGCGGCTGCCGGCTATAAGTAGCAGCCGCAGCCCAGCCAAAGCGGGTCCGTTCTGAGCTGTAGTCACTAATAAACTAAAGAGCTTGAAGCACTCCGCGTCTGTCTCTTCATGCAAACTTAACACTGGCGACGAGGATGGGATTCCCCTGAAGAAGAAGGCAACGCGGAACAGAAGAAGAGCGAGATGGCTGCGCTGAACCCCCAGCCCGTTCGATCCAACGGCAGAAGACTGGGAGTTGTATGCAGATCGTTTCCAAATGTATCTGGAAGGAAACGATCTAGCCGACATTTCTGAGAAGCAGAAGAGGGCGGTCTTTCTTACATACTGCGGTCAGGCAGTTTTCAAGATGGTGAAGGCATTGGCGGGAGCTGCAGATGTGAAGGTAATGGACTGGCCTGACTTGGAAAAGCTGTTAAGAGCCCATTACGCGCCACAAGTATCGTGCCTCATTAAGAGACATGAGTTTTACCGTCGTGATCAGGGGGAAAACGAAAACATAAATGACTTCGTGGCAAGTTTAAGAGACATTGGGGGTGCTTGTGAATTTAACAGTTTAGAAGAGGCCATGCACGATCGATTTGTCCTGGGCCTTAAAGACAAGATATTACAAAGCAAGTTATTAATGAAACCTAAGATCACGCTAAAAGAAGCCATAGAAGAAGCCTCTTCAGCAGAAGCTACCAAGTCCTCAGCAGCAGCCATGAGGAAGATGAACAGGGCCACAAACCATTCTGATGGGGAAAAGTCTACCACAAACCATTGTGATGACCTAGATTCTGAATCAGATTGCAGTGAGGTGGAAGAGGGAATTTACAGACTCAGAATGGAGCGGAAAAGAAAGACCTGGATAGGAAGAGGCAAGATTTCTACTGCAGAGGTTGTGGGGAAGCCACCCCGCACTGAATGCAAGTTTTAGACACCATTTGCCTCCATTGTGAAAAAAGACACCTAGCAAGAGTCTGCAAATCATCCAGAACTCCACCCAACAGAAGGAAATTTCCTGCAAACAAAGACAAAGAATTCAAGCCCAACAATCTCAGTGAGAAAATGGGGCAAGCACAGAAGCAAAGGGGAAGAATGAAACTCATCAGGCAGTAACTATTGGTCATTCATCTTCTATCAATAACAGAAAAGTGCATGTCAAGGTACTTATTGAAGGAAGGCCTTGCCAAATGGAAGTGGACTCAGGCTCATATCTGTCTATGGTGTCATGGGACACTATTCACAGACTACCCCCAAACATTCAGAAGAATCATTTCAAGAAGCAAGCGCTGACTCTTAAAGACTACCAAGGGAACAAGATTCCAGTAGTTGGAACAAGAGAATTCAACGTGAAGTTCAAAGGCCACACCAAATGCCTGCCTCTGACCATCGTGGACAAGGATCGCCGAAGTTTGCTGGGACTTGAGTGGTTCAACCCGCTGGGCATCGAAGTGACTGGCATCCATCATGTGAGCAACACTGAATGGGAGGAGGCCTTGAAGTCTGAGTTTCCAGAGGTCTTCAGCAAAGGATTGGGCAAGTATATGGGGACCCCTATCACTTTCAACCTAGATCCCAAGGTGCCCCCAATCTGTTTAAAGCCCAGAAGGGTCCCATTTGCCTTAAAGGAAAAAAATGATGCACAATTAGATAAATTAATAGCTCAAGGAGTTTTAGAGCCCACTGACAACTCCAGGTGGGAGACACCCATAGTCACACCAGTCAAGGCTGATGGGTCTGTGAGAATCTGCAGAGACTACAAGGGGACATTGAACCATGCGCTACAACAGAGCACATATCCAGTTCCAGTGGTGCATCATTTATTACATTCTCTTGGGGCACAGTCTTTGCCAAATTGGATCTGGCCCAGGCATATCAACAGTTAACAGTTGATGATGCCACTGCAGAGGCCCAAACAATTGTGACTCATAGAGGTGCTTTCAAATGCAAAAGGTTGCAATTTGGAGTAAATGTGGCACCAGGCATTTTCCAAAGCCTTATGGAAAGAATGCTCCAAGGACTGCCAGGGGTAGTGCCTTGTTTTGATGTTGTGTTAATCTCTGCTGAAAATGACACTCAGTTACACGAGAGACTCAGAGAAGTCCTAACCAGATTCAAGAAAGCGGGGTTAAAAGTCAAAGAAGAAAAATGCACACTTAGAACTGACAAGGTAGAGTTCTTGGGCTATATGATTGACAAACATGGTATCCACCCCACAGAATCCAAGGTTCAGGCAATCAAAGAAGCCCCCAGGCCTAAATGCAAAACAGACTTGCAAGCTTTCCTGGGACTCATTAACTTCTATCACATGTTTCTACCTCAGAAGGCAACCATTGCAGAACCACTACACAGATTACTAGACAAAAAGTCTGCATGAGTCTGGGGCAGGAAAGAACAAGCTGCCTTTAACACTATTAAGAGACAACTCACTTCTGATTCTGTACTGATACAGTTCTCTGAGAATTTGCCAGTTGCACTGACTTGTGATGCATCCCCTTTTGAGGTGGGAGGGGTGTTGAGCCACATGCTTCCCAGCGGGAGGGAAGCCCCTATTGCATTTTACTCTCGCACCTTGACTAAAGCAGAGAGAAATTACAGCCAACTGGACAAGGAAGCCTTGGCAATTGTTGCAGCTGTCAAGAAATTCCATGAGTATCTATATGGGACAACATTTACTATTGTCACAGATCATAAACCTCTTTTAGGCATTGTGGCAGGGGACAAACCAACGCCCACGATCCTGTCACCAAGAATGCTGAGATGGACTGAATTTCTTGCTGCTTATTCATACAAACTCATCCACAGGCCTGGAAAAGACATTGGGCATGCAGATGCTTTGAGTCGCTGCCCACTTCATTCACACACTGAGGATCCTGTTCCTGAGACTTACACCTTTTTTCTAGAAACTGTTGCCAAGTTTCCAGTACAAGCTGCTGAAATTGCCAGAGAGACTGCCAAAGACACTTTATTGGCTCCTGTTATAGGCTGGATTAAGAAAGGTTGGCCACTTCAAGATCTACCTCAACTTGCCCAACCTTTTAAATCCAGGCAAACTGAATTATCTGTATTAAGAGGATGTATTTTGTGGGGTAACAGGGTGGTTATTCCTGCAAAACTACAAAAAGAGGTTTTGGAAATGTTACATGAGGGTCATCCGGGAATTGTCAGAATGAAGGGATTGGCCAGGAGTTATGTATGGTGGCCAGGTATTGACAAAATGGTTGAACACTGGGTTGCATCCGGTCCCAACTGTCAGGAAGTCAGGCCTGCCCCACCTCTCACCCCCAAACAGGAATGGGAATGTCCTAGGGGCCCATGGTCCAGGATTCACATTGACTTTTCTGGCCCTACCAGATGGCACACTTTCCTTATTATAGTAGATGCATATTCCAAATGGCTAGAGGTTATCCCTATGTCATCCACCACAGCTGAAGCTGTCATCAAGCAGCTTAAGAGGCTTTTTGTAACTCATGGGTTACCTGATGTCCTTGTTTCTGACAATGGTCCTCAATTTACGTCCAACCTTTTTGAATCATATCCAGCACAGCAGGGTATCAGACATGCCCTGACAGCCCCTGTGCACCCTTCAGCTAACGGCCGGGCTGAACGCATGGTACACTTTACCAAGGAAAAACGTCTGCAATTGGGTCCTCGGGACATCACTGAGAAAGTTGAAAAACTACTCAGTGTCCAGCATATCACTCCTAACCCATCAACTAACTTATCCCCAGCACAGTTGTTGATGGGTAGGAAACTCAGGTCTCCCCTTGACCATCTTCATCCCACTTACGCACCCAATGCACCACTAGATTCCACTAGCAAAATTCGCACATTCACTGTGGGTGATTCTGTTTATGCTAAGAACCTCCTGGGTGAACCATTATGGATTCCTGCTGAGATAACCCAAATCACAGGCCCCAGGTCTTACAGGGTACAAACGGAGGATGGTGTCCTCTGGAGCAGGCACATTGATCAACTAAGATCCAGACTACCTCAGAAGCATCGCCATTGCTCCTCTCTGGTTCCTATACCTACTGCCTCTTCTAGGGGGGGGGAAGGGGAGGATCATGAGGATAATCAGCAAGCAAGAATCAACCCCATGTGTAATGAGCCATCACAACAGGAACCATCCCAAAACCTGTCACAATGCCAAAATCCATTCTTACAAGTGGAATGTACATCACTACCTGACTTAGGTGCTGACATTGGGTTGGAGATGGATTGGGAGGAGAGACCAGGTTGTAGCAACTAAACAGGTTCTACTATTACTAGAAGTCCAAGTATGGAAATGTCAGCAGACACATTTCCTCTCTCACTGGGTGAGAACCTTAAAGCATCTGAACCACGTAGGTCTCAACGTACACGTAAGAGCCCCACCTATTTAAAAGAATACATTAGATAGGCTGGGGTTTGAGTATGGACTGAACCTAGTGGGGAGGGGTGTTATGTATGCAGGTTTGAAGTCATTGGTTTAGTTTGAACTGTTCTTGTAAAATGTTAGAAATGATTGGTTTAAAAAGTGCGGGGAAAACCCTGCACTCTGATTGGCTGTCAACTGCGGCTGCTGGCTATAAGTAGCAGCTGCAGCCCAGCCAAAGCGGGTCCGTTCTGAGCTGTAGTCACTAATAAACTAAAGAGCTTGAAGCACTCCATGTCTGTCTCTTCATGCAAACTTAACACATTCAACTGCAGATAGTTCTTCATAGGAAACATTTGCAATTCTTGTATGTCCTGTCCACTTTCTTTTGGTCTTTTTGAAATGTCTCTCCTTCCTTCTGCTCCCCTTCTCCATTCAATGGATTCTCTCCTTTTTTCGCCACTGTGCTTCCTTAAGTCTGAGTAGTCTTGCAGCCTTGAGATGCTTTACTTTCATGGCCAGCATAAATGAAGCAATTTGCACAATCAAGGGCACTGAAAAACTCCATTATATCTTTTTGTAGGAAGGATTTGTCTTGAAGTACAGTACTGTGGTTACGCACTCTGTGTATTAAGAAAAAGAGGTAATGCTGAATCTAACATTTTAGAACAAAAGAGCCCAAAATGAATGCCGAAACTCTGCTTAGCAGCAATGGGGTTTTATTCAGAAGAATTGAGTTGTTTTAGCCATCCAGGGGTAGGTTTTCCAGGGAAGGAGATGGAGAATGCAAACACAGTTGTTGAAGAATAAGTTGGGTTTGCTTATTTTGCTTAAAACATCTGAATAACACCTTTGTGACTGTATGTTTTGTCGTTATGGGTATGTACTCCGCAAACTCATACATATACAATACATAGGAAATCTCCAGCTCCTTTGTGGATACTAACATCCCGAGGGATGAATTACCCTAGAAATCCTGAAAATTGTATGTGTCAGTTTTTCAGGGAAGGATTTTTCAGAGGCAATAAAACCGATTCATCTGAGCTTATATTCAGAGTCTGAGGAGAATAACCCTGAAATTGTTTGACTCATCTTGGGAAGGGATTGAGAGGTTTATGGCTTCTTAAAGGGATCAGTTCTACTTGCCCTGTACTGTACACAACAACCCCCCAAAAATGGCTCAGTGGTTCTTCCAGGATTCAGGAGAGCAGTTTGTACTCGCTGTAAGAAAGGGAGATGGACATCTCAAGATGCAGATGTTCCTTGTAATAAGGGAGGCCTCCACTACCATCTTGGGTATTGTTCTTATAGGACTTTGTTGCTTCAAAGTGTGCCTTGTTTGACCCTCTGTAGGGATGGCTGCAGACTTCAGACCATCCCATACACATTTCCCCTCGCCTTACTTGATAAATGATGCTGCAGGATAGGCTCTGCTAATCTGAAGGTGGGTGAGCTTCACCTGGTAGATTCCTCTGTGCAGCATAACATGGAGACATCCAGCACCGCTGAGTGTGCTTCACGAACCACACACCTTTGTAGAAACAAGTTCACAGAATCTAAGGCATCCTTGGTGCCTGCCGCTGCCCACCCCCACAGCCTCAGAGGGAGAGAGTGCCAGTCAGAGGAGGCGTGGGTGTAGGAGACTGACTGAAGCATTGAATACTGCTGGGTTGAGGTTTTTGTCTGTAACAATGAACAGCCCAGAGAGCCAGGATTCAAAAGGAAGCCGAAGTGAAAGGGACTCGCAGGTGTCTCCCTTATTCCTCCGAAGGCTGGTTCTTTCCTTGCCTGTGACAGCGCCAAGCAGAGAATGTGGGGTTTTTTTTGCAAATGCCTCTGACAGCCCAATATTTGAAAGTGACACAACTGGCAGAATTCAATAAACCCGCTTTGCGTGGCGTTTGGCATTGTTTGGTGCTCAGGTGGTGAGCTGAAGGGGGGTGAAGGAAAAACTGAACTGCCGGAGAAAACTTTCTTTATCTTAGTGGCTATTATGATGGAGCTAAATTAAACAAGCCCATTGCTGAGAAGAAGCAGGCGCTGAAGTCTCCCAGGAAGGCTCTCTTGTTAATCAAAACAGAAAAGCCCCCCTCCTCCCTCGCCGGCTTTCTTTTTCTTCCATTTAAGGACCAGAAAGACTCCCACATTTCTTGTGGCTGCAGAGAATTCAGGAGGAGGAAATGCTACCCCAAGCATCAAATCCACAGGATGTGTGGCTTTTTGTGTGTGTGTGTTTCTGAATACCCCTGTGATATTGATGCTCATTCTGGACTATTTTGCAGACACTGCCTATGTGAACGTCCTATTTTCCTGTGATGCTTATGCCATTAAATGGTCACAGCAGCAGTTCTGAGGTATGCTATAATCCATGAAAACCTTTTGACACAGCATTGTTACAAAGGCTGGCCCAGCTTTTCTTTTAAGACTTTTTCCTCCCCCCCTTTGTGGGCGAAGTTTTTAAACATCTTTTGGATCGTGGGTACAATACTTTCAGCTGGGTCTTGCAAACTGGCTTGAGACGGAAGAGGCAGCGCCACGCAGAACAGATAAAAAAATACCTTTCTCTGAATTCAGGGAGAAATTGCAGCATTATGTTGTGACAATGCTGGCACTCTCTATATAGGCAATGCTTCTGTCTTGCATTTTTACTGAATGCCAACCTGGTATTTTGCTAAATAATTCATTTTGTTCTAGATCAGGGCTCTTCAAACTTCACAGCTTTAAGAACTTGTGGACTTCAACTCCCAGAATTTCTCCTCCAGTCATGTTACTTCAGGAATTCTGGGAGTTGAAGTCCACAAGTCTTAAATCTTCAGCAACAATGGGTGGGATGGTTTTAGTGAATTGGTTTTTATTAATTTTAATTGATTATTGGGTTTCATATTTAATTCCTTTTAATATTTGTATTGTATTTTTATGATTGTACGCCACCCCGAGTCCTCCGGGAGATGGGGCGGCATAGAAATCCAATAAGAAATGAATGAATGAATGAATGAATGAATGAATGAATGTCTGGAATACTCTACCTGACTCTGTGGTTTCTTCCCCAAACCCCCAAAACTTTAACCTTAGACTGTCTACTATTGACCTCACCCCTTTCCTAAGAGGTCTGTAGGGGGCGTGCATAAGCACACCAACCTACTGTCCCTGTCCTATTGTTTCTTTTATTTTTTTATGTGTATCCATTTCATGTATTCCTAACTATGTTTAAACTTATACCTATTAACTTGTAAGCGATTGACAAATCAAATAAATCAAATCAAATCAAACTTGCCAAGCTTGTTCTAGATAACGCAAGGGTATCAGTAACTCTTCAGAATGAGATGTGAGTCCTATGATTGTAGACATACAGGAGACAACCAATTTCCTTTAGTGACTAATTTATAGGAAACTACTCAGTGATGGAAAGTGCACCTGGAGAAGCCATGGAGGGGAGTCTTGGCAGGCCAGAGCTTTCCCAGGAAGGAGGCAGCACATTCCAGAGAGAGAAGCCCAAATTAAGAAACTGCACTGTCCCAAACTAGATGGAGGGGCAGGGAAGAAATTCAGGGTAGCCACCACCCTAGAATTTCTCAACAGTATATCTATCAGAGTAGAGGGTTATAGCTTCAGTGTGACAAGATTCCGTCCATTAGATGTAAGCAAATGAAGGCTTGGACTCCATTGGATTTCACTGTGTCATCTTCGGGATTGGGCCTGGCATATTATGGTGTGTGGGGAATATGTATAAATGCCTTTCTGGCTGTTAGATCACTACCCAGACAGCTAATCATTAGTGACCTCTATAAATCAACCAATATTGTAAACAGCCTTAGTGGGGGAATATACCCTGATCCTGAGGCATTCTCCAAATCAGGAGGTTTGACAAATCATCACCCCACTCTTCCATCTTGCTTTATATGTTTCTCATATTTTTCTGAGGTTTTGCAGATTTGCATTTACTCATTTATTCCAGTATACAGGAAATGCTAGAAGCTACTCTCTATTTCTCAGAATCAAGCAGGACATACTTGAAGTTTGCCTTCCATTCCTTATGAAATATTCCCCATGTACTCTAAACAGCATGGATAGAATGGCACTGTGGCTTCCTGTGACCTGGATGCAATGCATCTATTTATGCAGTCAGATTTGCATCAGTCATTTGGCTCACCTATCACACCATTTATGCCCGTTCAGCTGGTTGTCCACCAGTGTGCCTAGATTTTCATGCTCAGAGCTGCAAAGATAAATTTCCTCAACCCAGTCTTTGTGAAAAAGTGGTGTTGGCGGTGAGAATGGTTGTGCTACTTCCTCTTACGTTATTTCTCTTAATAGCTTAATACCCTTTGCCAATCCCTTCCCATTACTAGTGAGCTGAGTTTTTTTTTAAATATAAGAAAAGGCTAACTAGGGCATAGAAAAGATGTGGACAAGATTTGACTGGGTAATGGCAGGAAAGAGAAATAGAGAAAAGAAGCTAAAACGCTGAAAAGAAGATGGGAGGAAAAAAAGGCAGAAAGAAGAAAAGGGGGAGTTGAGGAGAAAAATGATGATGAATGGAAATGAAAAGTTAAGAAGAAAGAATAGTGTTGAACTCCAAGTGATTGTGGGGCATGGAGGCCATTCAGCATCAGCATTCAGAGAGCTCTTATTTGCCTCAGGAGCAATCCCAAGCCAGGGAAAGAAAAAGAACAAAAACTAGGGACACCAGTTGCTCAGTTATCCCACATGAGTGATGGTGTAGGAGGCACAGGATGAAATCAACTGTGATGGAAGGATTTGACAGCAAATTGGTTCAGGGAACAATGATCCTTATGCCAAGATTAAGCATGGGAGACAAGGTAGGCTGGAGTAATGGTCAAGTGGTCCAACTTTCAGAAGCCAAGGTGTATCTAGGCTCAGCTGGGAAGCCAAGAAGATTAGCATCAGTAGTGACCACACCAGGGTCCTGGCAGGTGGGCGTGGGCTGCAGAGACACTTTCCTGAAAGTTGTCAGGCTGGTCAAAAGTGAGTTGGTAGGAAAGGGTGTTGGTGAAGACAAAGGACTCTGGTGAGAGATGCAGAGATTGGTATCTGAGGTTGGGGCCAGGCTAAATAATGTCAATTTTTAAATTTTAGTTTATGTGTTTTTATGGTTTGTGAGCCGCCCTGAGTCCTTCGGGAGATAGGGCGGCATATAAGTCCCAATAATAAATAAATAAATAAATAAATAAATAAAATAATAGTAAAATAAACCTTACAGTTAGAATAGAATGCTAGATAGAGTTTATTAGTTAAAATTTGAAAATATTAGAGAGCTATAGATAGCAAGTAAATGGCTAGAGCTATAGATAGAAGGTAAGTACTGTAGGCACATGTTGTTATAAGGTTGTTGGATAAGAGAAAGAAAGTATGAAAGTAGTATAGTAAATAGGATAGAAACACAATTAGAATAAATGTTAAAAAACAGAAATAGCAGAGGCAAAAGGCTTATTTAAATAGAAAGTAACTGAGAGCTTTGTAATAAAAAAAACATATTCTACAACACAAATATTTTCCAAATGAAATTGATTTGTGTATCTTACCTTGGATTCTATCATCCCCAAATCAAGAACTTTTTAAAGTATTTGGTTTTTCTTGCTCAGGGAAAGTTAGACTTATCAGAGTTGAACGCAATGTAGTTGGATTCAGCCCAATATTCAGATAGGTCAAAGTTGTGTTCTACTGTGATTTTATTCTCTTGGTCATTAGTCAATCATCCTAGCAGTGCCTCTTTTGCAAAATTAACTAGTGTCTTTTCCATTCCATTGTTATAAATGAACTAAAGATGTTTGGTGGCACTGGATGTTTATCTGGAGCAGTGTTTCTCAACCTTACCAATGGTAGGAGGTGTAGACTTTCAAGTTTCAGATTTCCCAGGCCATTATATTATATGCAATGATATATCAGTACCTCTCTGCTATATTTTGCTGCTGACATTTTATAGGTTAGGGAAATCCCAACTTGAAAAGTCCACAAAAGATCTGGCCTTGTCACACTTTAAAAGAAAATCTAGAACAGCCATTTGAGTGATTTAAATAATGTATTCCTCCTTAAATAAAGAAAGTGGGCCTTGGTAGACAACAGAGAGACATAGACTGATCTCTATTTTCATTTTGGCCATTCTAGGTTTGGATTTGTTAGAGCTCATCTACCGTATTTCTATCTTATTTTCACGCATCTACTACTCTAGTTGTTCTGTTCTATAATGTTCCAAATGTGATGGCAATTATTAATTCCCTAATCCACATTTCTTTCAGAATGATTAAAACATTTATATTGGTCCACAGGCCAGAAGTTTAGTATCAACCAGATCATTTTTCTCCTTTATTAAGATGTGCATATTAATGCAAAAGCAGCAGTGGCTGTTTAACTGTAGTGGTTGTTTAAATTAGTTTTTAGGGAACCTTTTCCCTACTTATGAAACATAAGGTATAAATCTGTTTTATGGGCGCACATTGTGGGAAATTTTTTAATGTATTTTGATATGTGTGCACATGGATTTGCATGAAATAAGGAACCTGTAGTATCACATATTTTTTTGAGTTTCAGAATGTTCTTCACCAGTCCATGGTGTGACAAGATCATTACAAAATTGTTTATAATACTGCATTAAAAACAGAGGCAGGGAATGTTAGCCCATTTTTATGGCATTGCTCTTTAGTTAACTTATCAATTCACCCACAAGGGATTTGTAAGTACCTATTACCCAGCCATCTGAGAATACACAGTTCACCATGTCAGCACTAGCAAGTCAGAGTGATTTAATAAGCATTGCTATGCATTAGATCTCCCACATGAAACTAACATGACCTGGTGAAAGGGTTGGGAGAGTGGACTTGGCATGAAACACAGAATACAGTGTATTCATAGTAGATAATAACATATTTGAATGCTGTGCAAAGACAAAATCTTATAAATTGAGAATCCCGTATGTTCACAACAATTAAAGATACGGTTGTTTTATAGGATATGTAAGCCTAATGTAGAAAATTCTTTCTCAGATACACATACATGTGTCACATTGGAAATTCTGCAGTGTTGCATCTTTTGAGTGGCCTTTTTTAAAAACTCGCCATAAAGGTGGGTGGAGAAATACCTCAATTCAGTTGGAATAAGCCCTTGGCCCTATGAAAATTTTGGTGAAAAAATGTGGCAGAAAGATCCCTGCTATTTATTGTTTTGTATTGTTTCCATTCTCCTTCATAGGAGAATATTGCTGAGCACACTGGGTTGTATCCCAAAACTGTAAGCCGCCCTGAGTCTCCGGAGAAGGGCGGCATATAAATGTAATTAAAATAAATAAATAAATAAATAAATAGTTCTAGGACACTACTACACACCATAGCAAGAGACAGATTGGGGACTAGAGGTCTTTGCCTTTGTAAAGCTGGGGGTAGCAACTGTTTCCTCTGCCCCTAAAAAATAGGTGTAATTTGATATTAAAAACATCTTTAACATTCTGAGGTCCTCCAAAGATCCTGAGGCTAGAAACTTCCTCATGATTTTGAAAGGCACTCTTAATAGTTAAAAAAATCTACCTTAATTGTTAAACTTTCTTACCATGTTTGTTTGTAACATCTTGTCTGAGGAGTAATAGAGAACTTGAAATCTTGCACACCCTTGTTTTATTTGGTTGATCTAGGAGGATAAAACTATCACTTAGTAATGAATTTCAGGATATTTGTTTGAATGGAACCATAATGGCTGATTGCTGTTTAAAATATTTATTCTGTTATGCAGTGTCTAGTGGAGTTTGTGAATAGTAATATTATTGATGTTCCACACTGGATCTTGTAGAGAGTATTTGCCTTCCAAGTTGCCCTTTGGTCAATGCTCTAATTCTCTGTACTTCAAAGCTGTTCTACAAACAAGTCTCAGAAACTGCTCAGCTAGAGGGAAGGTTAGTACTCTCCAAAAGTTGCTCTCATTCCATGAATGATCAAGAAACTGCCTTCTAATAATTCTTACAAATAAATAAATATCATTCATTCTGGGCTGTTTAGCCATGATCTTTAAAAAATCCATTAGCAGATAAATAATTTGAATAAGGCAATAAGTGTAGTTATATATGAGGAAAAACAGACATGTCTAGTCTTTTCTAAATATCTATTGGTTTATTCTTTCAGAGGCAGAATGAATCCATCTATTAGGTATGTGTGTTTGACAAAATGGATTTGGTCTTCTTTTTCAATTAAGAAGTAAATGTATCACTTGCACAACTGGAAGCCACCCAGTAACTGACTTGTAACAAATTACCTCCACAAAATGATAGTTAATTTGGGCTAAATTACAGAGACTAATCAGATCAATAGGTTGGAGTGAAATATGTGAACAGAATCAATGGCTTCTAAGGAATGCACTGTGCAATGAATATGTGTGGCAAAACCCAACATTGTACATTCATTGTTAAATGAGAAGGGTAATGAATATTTGCTGGTAATAAATTGCTGTCAGGATTTATGTAGGAGTCATAGTAAAAGTCTTATCAGTTTAGATTTCATTGTTGCATTAAAATAAAGAAACAAATGGCTCAAAATCAATGAACTAAACTGAAGGTTCTGGTATTAAACAGTTACCTATAGGGCAAGAGCAGGTTGGAAGTGGGGACTGTCCTGGCTGAAAATTCATTAGTAACAAATAGACTTTGCCCAGGAAAACAGGACCTTGGACAGCTCCAAGCTGATAACCTTGAGTAGACCATCCTGGAGGCTGATTGACTTCAGCCTGGGATGAAAAGAAGTTCAGAGTTAATCCTTTCGATTCTATCACTGTTCATAGATTCCAGTCAGTGGGGCTTTCACTATCGACAGCTTGAGGTGAGAAGACAGGCAAAGTCCAGAGGAAGCAACAAAACTAATTACTCCTTAGGGATGTTGACTACTGGTTCTAATCCTGAGGACAAGCTCTTCGTTTAATTGCCTTCTATAACTGTACCAATGGGCTTGCCAGGATTTCCAGATGTCTCTTCTTCTGAATCCTTGCCTTGTTCATTGCTGTCAGCTGAGATTTTTAGTCTTGTTATCATATTTTGCCCTTGTGGGAATGTTAGTGATGTATACTGATACAGATGAACAATACTATTATTCAGACTAATTTTATCCCAATTGATTATGTGATTGCCACCATGGAAATGAAACACTTTCAGCAGAAAAGAAGGGGACTATGCATGGCTTGATAATTTTATACTCTGATGAACATACATTTTACCTAATGGGAAAGTAACAGACACAAAATAGCTTATTCTGAAATACAATTCTATTAGTCATAAAAGTATTTCCAAAGGTAGCAGCAGGAATCAAGATGGAGAAGAAGAATAAAAAATTAACATGGGAATGTGAAACCACAATTCCACTTGAGACTGTGATGATCTATTCCAAATAAAGTTCATTGTACAGTTTGGTGGCTGTTCTGTCAAGGGTGGCAGAATTAGATGGGCACAATCAATAGATCTAGGCTTTGAATTGGGCAGCTAAATTATAAATGAGTGAATTATGGATATTGAAGGAACAGGTGTGCTCAAAACATTTTGTTGCTTCAATCATAAAATAAGCCATTTCGCTGCTCCTTATGTTCCGTAATTTTTATCCGATTAAACTGATTTTAAATATTAAACATTAATTCTGGAGTGGGATATCATAATCTGAACACAGTATCATTATTTTCTGCAGGTGAGCATTCTCTGTTACTCTACAAGTAGCAAGCTAGCTATCTTAGAAGGCACTGCCTCTCACTATTTGTAGTCTAAGATGGATGGTCACAGTCTATCTAATGGTAGAGTTGGTCCAGGAAGAAGCTCTTATCTGCAACGAGGCCATCTGAGCAAGCATTTATATTCTTGTGTAAAATCTAAGTGGAGAATATGGTTATTCCTCCAGAGGCTAGTGACTTCTGGACTCATTGTGCTTAGCTTCTATTTCCTGTCAGCTTGGTCAAATATGAAAGTTGAAATCCAACACCTGGAAGGCAAGAGGCAGAGAAAGCTGGAGTGTGCCTTACATTAAATTTAATTGTCAATATCCCTTCAGCTTCTTCAAGAAAACAACTGCAGGGGCAATGTACCCATGAGGACAAATGGTTCAACTGGTATGGCAGTTAGAGAGGCCCTATTCTCAAAAAGCACCTGCTATTTTATAATTTACCTACAAAAGAAACTGGTAGAAGCCTAAAGACAGCATATTTATTTTCAAATTTTTGTTGTCCTTTTAGTGTGAACTGTTAAGGTTTGTTTTGGCATATTTTGCATGCTTTTATCCATTCTTTGCTGATGCAGACCATGGCTCTTGTTGTTTCTCTGGCTACATGGCAGTTTTGTCACAATTCGTTGGTTGCAACCCATTTCTTGCATTTTAGTACATCTGCTTAAAATGACCTCATAGATTTTAGAGACTAAACAGTCGTTTAAAAATCCATATTCTGTTTCCACTACGCATGAATACTCAAGGCAGCCAAAAATATTTCAGAAGATAGCCTTATCTATAAAAGCAGTAATACATGCGGTGATAAATTTAATGGAAGATTTTCTCTAAAGTGCCTAATACACCTTTCCAGCTAATTAGACAGAGAGTATGATGCCTTGCTTTGAACAAAAATTGCATAGAAATTTGCTATTTACTGTGGACATTCAGATGAATACCAGACTAGCCTTCCCTTCCTCGGTGTCCTCCAAAGTATGGAACTCGAATGCTCACCTTTCTCAAAAAGCATTGTAGATCAACTGTAGAAAATTGTAGATTAATATGTAGAGGAAAAGATGGCTGTAGTGCACAAGAGACAAACAATTTAGAATTTAGGCAGAGGAAAGAACATCTATGGAGTATAGGTTACTTACAAGCACAACTGAGCCCAACATTTCTGTTGCCAACCTGAGAGAGTTAGTTGCTAAATGAATTTGTCCTCATTTTACAATCTTTCTTGCCACAGTTGTTAAGTGAATCTTTGCTGCGGTTAGTAACATGGTGGTTGTGTGAATCTGGCTTCCCCACTGACTTTGCTTTTCAGAAAGTTGCAAAGGGGGATCACGTGACCCTTTCATAAATATGAATCAGATGCCAAGCATCTAAATTTTGATCACGGGGATGCTACAACAGTCATAAATGTAAAAAAACCCAGTCATGTCACTTTTTTCAGTGCCACTGTAACTTTGAACAGTCACTAAACAAATGGTTGTAAGTCAAGGACTACCTGTATGATGCTGGTCTAATATATGAGTGTGAAGTTGTTTGTTTGTTCCTGGTTCCATATTCATGCAAAAAACCAGAAATGCAGCTCAGTAAATTGACTACAAACATAAGATGTATGTAATATTGGAATTAAAATGAAATATAGAACTACCCCATATATATTTGTCATCGAGAAATATTTTCCTCTCCCATGTACTATTTTAATATAATAAGAACAATTGTCTTTGAACAAGCAAATTTACTGCTTGATACCAAATGCAACTCCAAGTTTATAGTCACAATCCTGATATAGCTATCCTTCAAATGTTCATGTAAATGAGACACTGGCAATAAGCAAGCTCACTGTCTCTTACGCTCTGCTCTGAGAAACAGGCTGGCACCACTTTATAAAATATTTCAGAGTTATAGAGTTAAATCAACTTTTTTCTTTAGAATTTTCCCGACAAGTAGCTGTCATGCCCCTGTCGGAGTCTGAATCCAAGCAGGAAGACGAACAGCCGTCAGGAAGCAGGAGAGTGGCTCCGTTGGCTGTGGAGGAAACTGGGGAAGGGCAAAGTCAGGCTGGGCAGAGCAGGGAAGAGGTAGAACAAAGGAGAGGGGGTTCAAAGGAAGACCAAGGCCCACCCCCTCTTTATCCTAGGATACGCAGGGAAGAATGGAGAAGAGAGCAACGTGGGTTGCGTGACTTATGAGGGAGGAAAGGGCCCTGATTCCCTTCACAAGGCACACCTGGGGAGGGAGTTTAAAGGATAACCAGTTGGGAGGGGCGTTTGTTGGGAATAAATGTTGAGTTTATCTAATGTTGGCTGCTGTTATCTGAGTTCCTGGCATCCTCCCAACTGGTTTGATTTACTACCATGTTACTTCACTTCTGGAACTCCTTGTGTTGCCCTGCTGGATTTATTACCTTATCTTGCTTTGTTGGATTTATAGTTTAAAGTTTTCTGTTTACACCATTTTGGATTGGAATATCTGCAGCCAAAGGCTATTGCAGGTTCCTGGAAGAGTTTTTCTCCAGACCGGAAGGTAACTGGAACATTGGGGACAAAGTTGGAGCTAATAAAGGGACCTCTACTTATAATCTGGCTGGGTTGCCTTTATGCCATGCCCCAGGTTATCACAGTAGCATTCAGTCCTGCCAGGTAGAACCATGTGTGTTAAAAGTAATGGCAAAAACTGAAAATTAATGGTTATGACACAATATATTTAGTAGACTTTAAGATGCCATCTTTAATTCAAATGACTGAAACTTAGATAGACCAGCCTCCTTTTCCCTTTCTCTCTTTCTAATACCAGCTTCTCTCCTTTTTTTCCTTCATGCTTGCTTTCAGACACCCCTTTATGCCATTTTTCCCTGCCCAGCCGGTGTTGCAAAAGATTTTGAGGATGAGATGATGCTCTGAATGCAATTTAAAGGTGGCACAGTGTCCTGCTATCTATTCCATTGGACAAAGGTTCTTGAAATAAAGTACAAATTAGGAAAGTATGAAGTACAAAGACATTTAATTTCATTCTAGTAATTGAAACATTTGTCCATTCATTAATAGAAACAGGTAAGTGCTATTCTGGATTCACGGCTCAGTTTGGAGGAGCAGGTGGGGGCCATGTCCAGGGGGGCTTTTGCCCAGGTTCGGCTGGTTCGCCAGCTATGCCCATACCTGGACCAAGATGCCCTCCACACAGTTACTCATGCACTTGTCACATCCCGACTCAACTACTGCAATGCTCTCTATTTAGGACTGCCCTTGCATACCACCCGGAGGCTTCAACTGGTGCAGAATGCAGCTGCACAGGTTGTGATGGGGGTGTCCCAATACTCCCATGTTACACCTCTCCTGTGCGAGCTGCATTGGTTGCTGGTTGTCCTCCAGGTGAGATTCAAGGTATTATCATTAACATTCAAAGTCCTACATGGCTTGGGTCCGGGGTATTTGCAGGAGCATCTCCTGCTGACATCAAATGCCGATTGCCCTATGCGTGCACACAGACGAGGACTCCTCGGGGTGCTGTCCGCAAGACAGTGTCAGCTGGCAGTGCCCCGGGGGAGGGCCTATTCTGTAGCAGCTCCCGCCTTGTGGAACCAACTACCCTTGGAGCTCCATTTGGCTCCTGATCTCCCCTCCTTCCGCCCGATCTAAAAACATGACTGTTTCAGCAGGCTGGGCTGGACTGACCTTTGGGGGGGTGTTTAAATTGGGTTTTAGTTGTTTGGGCTTGTTTGGGTTTAATTGTTTTTTAAATTATTTATTGTTTGCATTTTAGTTGTGAGCTGCCCCGAGTCCTTCGGGAGAGGGGGCAGCATACAAGTCCAAATAAAATAAATAAAATAAATAAATAAATTCTGCTTTCCTTTCTGAAGGCTTTTTAATTATTTCAGCCTCTGGGTGCTGGCAAGACAAGTTTGGACTTGGACTCTTTTGGCATATGCCTGAGATCATGAAATGATCTCAAGTGATCATGTTGAAGGTAATCCATTGTATGATACCAATCATACCGATGTGTCTCCAAGCAACTGATTAAGCTGAATGCTGCTGACCATGAAAATTTGTCCATTGCAACCTCAGGCATTTACACAACAACATATATTTGTGAGTTTATAAGTTAACATACCAACTTATTATGACATCATCACTGATTTCTTACTGAATGGAGGAGCAAGAAAGGACTTTCATTCTTCCCCTACCTTTTTTTTTTGCAGCAACTAGCAATAGAGCTTATTCAACCCATTGACGAGTTTGCTCCAATTAATTGTTACTACAGACAGCAAAAGGAGAAAGAGGGCGAAAAGGAAGATTAAAGACAAAACAAAGCTCTTTTTTTTCTTATTTCTTTTGCAAATTATCATTGCCTAAGCTTTTGCTTTCATGCTGAGCTGCCCACACCACCCTTTTTCTAAAAAAAAAAGTATGAATAATAATGTAGGCTTTCCCCTGTTCCCTTTTAATATAGTGTTCATGATCTGATGTGTTATGAAGGACAAGTTCGCAAAAGAGAAGTTACAAGTTTCAGGATATAATCTTGGCAACTGAATATAATACTGTGCAGTGATATATTGTGAGCCTTCCTTTTTAAGTGTCTATTTAAGAAAAGTATGATTTTGCAAATTTTTTGAAGCTTAGGGAGGATTTTTTCTGGAAGATATGAACAGCTAGAGGGTAGGTGGGTTCTTCCACCTTCCCTATTAAATCTGTTGCATCTTTTATCTTCAGTTCAGTTCAAATTGCAGTGATTTAAGGGATATTAAATTCATACCAGGATTTATTTTTTTTACATCTGAGCAAGACAGATGTTTTCTTTTACTAAAATATGAGAAATAACCTTAACTCAGCTATTGCTGAGCACATTGGGTTGTATCCCAGAAATTGTAAGCCGCCCTGAGTCTTCGGAGAAAGGCGGCATATAAATGTAATTAAAACAAAACAAAAAAACCTTACCATAGATTTCATAGAAGACGGATGAATTCTGAATTGCAAGGTGGGAAATCTTTTTTTCGGTCTCAAATGAAGACCATGAAGGAAACTTCTAAGAGTTTATATCTCATGGTGGCTGGATCATTCCCTAATAGATGGGGCAAAACTCAACCAATAGCAACAATGTGCAAGTGAAATTTAGAGTTCTTTAGACAGTACTCATTCCTATCACATAATAAACTTTCCAAACTTACAGTAGGTGGCAATGTTTTATGCTGGCTGGGGAATTCTAGGAATTAAGCTCCACACATTTCAGAGTTGCTATGGTTGTCAAACACTGATCTACAGGAACTAAGTATCACTAAAGAGATGGGAGCTTTACTATTCTTTTCTAAATTCTATATTTTTTTCCTGTCCCTTTCCTCTATCTCTCTTCATTTCTAACAAGGAAATGCCACATTCTTTTCAATAGCTGAAAGTTACAAATTTCTACAGACTATTAAAAATGGGTCTCCAAATGCAGAATTAGTCAAGGAAAATATGGATGGACTGTGAAAGCTTTCTGGATTTCCTTTCTGGATTTATTGAAGGGCTTCAATTTATAAGCTTCGTGGAGCATCTGTTTTCTGTGAATTTCACTCTTTGCAATTTGGCCAAAATCAGGCATCAACGAAGCTTGGAGATTTAGAGATCCTGCCACTAAGGAAGTTTAACTTCCCTAAGGTCTTACTTGTCTCAGAACTGGTCATATAGAAGATTATAGTCATCTTCAATATTCACCAGAGAAGAAAGGCAGGATATAAATCCAAAAAATATCCCAGACTATCAAGCCTTTCTCTGCTACCATTTTCAAAGGCTTGGAAAAACCTTTTGCCAGGGAGTAAAAATTCTTCCAAAACATCCCTGCTAATTAGAGGTGATAGACAGTGTTCTTCTCTGCTGTCAATGATGATAAAAATGAGACCCGAAAAGTAATCTAAAAACATTTTTTATTTATAGAATAAGAAAACCTAACGGAGCTACATGTTTGCAACCTAATCTCCATCAAGGCATATAGAAAAAGAACGAAGGGAAATATAACGGAAGTTACAAAGGAAGTGAAGTATAAACTCTGTACACATGAGCAGTGGATCAAAACATCACAAGACTTTCTTATCTTATTACTATGGAGACAAGATAACACAGTGCTGGCTAGCAGACACCTGCTTGCTAGAATATGAGCTTAGAAGCTTGAACAGACAAACCAAAAAACGCAGTGTCACAGACAAAGCCAACATTATGATAAAATCTGCTGGGTATATAGTAAGATACTTAAATTAAGAATGTTTTTTCCTAATTTCCAGAGGGACATTATCTCTTTAGGGTGATCACAAGACTGATCTCTGGAGATATTCTTTGTTTGAAGGGCCATTCACTTCAAGACAACTTTAAAGGGTTAAGAAAACATGAAAAGAAAAACTCAGGGGCTTTGAGGTTGCTAATCAACTGGTAATTTGGACAGCTGACCAAACAAGCATCAAGAAGACTGGTTTCTATCTTCCCCACTAATGTTCAGATTTCATACAAAAATTATTTCTAAATGTACCAAAATTTGAAGTTATTATATTTATTTATTTATTTATTATTTGGACTTGTATGCCGCCCCATCTCCGAAGACTTGGGGCGGCTCACAACTAAAACAACCACAATAAATAATTTAAAAAGAATTAAACTAATCACAAGCCCAAAATGGTGACAAATCTAAAATTTAAAATAATTTAAGGAAACCCCCAGGGCAGGGTCACAGCCCAGATTGGTCAAACAGCCAGGTCTTCAAATCATGGCAGAAAGTGTGAAGGTCAGGAGCCAGGCGGAGCCCCAGGGGTAGTTGGTTCCAGAGGTCAGGGGCCACGACAGAATAGGCTCGTCGCCGGGGGACCACCAGCCGGCATTGACTTGCCAACGGGACGCCGAGGAGTCCTTGCCTGTGTGCTCGCACAGGGCGGTTGGCACTTGATATACCAACCTGTTCAAAAGTAATATTATTTTTTTACAAATGCAGATAGCTTATTTTTCACAATAGTTACCCAACTGGTACTACAGGAAAAAAAAAACACCTGGGTACAGTTACCGATGCTCCCTGAAATGCTTTTCAGTCTAATATTCCTAAATAGGGAACATTCTAAAGGCAACATCAGGGGCCAGATCAGCATATTTTAGGAATACTGCAATTTGCAGATGTTTAGGAAATCTTATTGAAGTGAACATCTCCTGCTAACAAACTAATAAAGACAGCATGCCAGGTGCAGAAATGGAAGACTGGGAAGCTGCAGAAGCACAGGAGATGGTAGTAGTAAACCACTTCCATATGGTGGCCTAGAAAACAATACAGGCATGTCCGTGAAATCACCAGGAACACAAACGGAAGGAAGTCTTATAGGGTCCCCAACATTATTGTGCTCCATTTGATGGAATGGGGATGCATTTTTTCTCCCCTTAGTCCTAGCATGGCAAGAAATTTTATACCTTCCTTAGGCTGAGTCTCCAACTTTTCTAAAAGTTGGGTTGAATCTCACAGCTTGTATAATGCAATGTACACTATTAAATCAAAGTTTTGAAGACAATTGGAAACTGAATTCTATCTGAATGATTGTTCCAGCCTTAATAATGAGTCTAATCCATCTAAAGAGGCACCAGTCCAAATTGGTCCCCAATGATCTTTGGTTTTCTCCATCTTCCCACCTTTGCCGTCCATCTATAATATTGTTTTTAAAACCCACAGTCCTGTTGTTAAGAAATAAAGAAATACAGAAATACAGCAAACTCAAGAAATAAACATTTCTTGAGCCTGCTCTATGCAGTATTATGATTCTTTCTTGGCAGAGACAGCTCTCTGTCCTGCTGGCAGAAAGAACAGAAGCGAGTTGACAGATCTGGTTCCCTGGGCTGCAGTTTCTCTGACAGTAGTTTTAATAATCTAGGAACCTTGCTTGGACATGTTCCTTTCCTTACACTTTATGAGGACAGATCAAAACATAGCCATGTTTATTTTAAAAATGTTGGGACGGGGTCTGTGCCGAGTAAAACGCAACAAAATGTTTGACATGAAAGAAATGCAATTGTTTCAAGCTTCAGAATAATGGGGTTAGACAAGATGAAAGATGAAACTTTTGGGAAATGGAATGCGAGAGACGAGTGAGACAGAGCGAATGGCCATGTTCCCACATCACGCTTAATTTAAACAATAATTAAACCAGTTAGAACTATTTTTGGATGTTCCAGCAACATCTAACCATGCAAGCTAGGTTTTAAAGAAAGTCACTTTGAAACTTTTGGAGAGCCCATTCATTTCTTGACCAGGAGAATTCTGGCAAGGCCTCATGACATGATAGCCTCTTCCCTTTGTCCAGTCACCCACAGTGGACATAGCATGGTTATTGCTGCCAGTCAGGATTGCGGGTGGTATGTTCTGTGCTGACATGTCTTAGCAGTTGAGTCTTGGATGGAGAAGTTGCTTCTCCAATCACTCTTGCCCTCTGCCTTTTTCTTAGAGGTTGACGAAGGCAAAAGGATCATCTGATGTAGGTGTTCCCATGACAGGACAAATGGATGAAGCAGTTTTAACAGATTAATAGAGTTGGAAGAGACCTCGTTGGTCATCTAGTCCAACACCCTACCCAAGCAGGAGACCCTACACCATTTCTGACAGATGGCAGTCCAGTCTCTTCTTAAAAGCCTCCAGTGATGGTGCTCCCACAACTTCTGAGGGCAAGCTGTTCCATTGGTTGATTGTTCTCACTGTCAGAAAGTTTCTCCTTCTTTCCAGGTTGAATCTCTCCTTGTTCAGTTTCCATCCATTATTCCTTGTCTGGCCTTCGGGTGCCGGTTTAACCCTGTGCAGAGTAGATATTTTTAGATTTAAGTAATAAGTTTAGTTCCCATGGGAATTACATGATGACTATGTGATCCTTTTTTCTGTCCACCCAGTCTCAGCCCTTGATCAAGTATGGTAAGATATATGTGTGTGTGTACAAGGATTTCCCAGGAAATATTCCTTCACCAGTGTCTTT
The DNA here is from genome assembly GCA_009733165.1 of Naja naja. Lineage (NCBI taxonomy): Eukaryota > Metazoa > Chordata > Lepidosauria > Squamata > Elapidae > Naja > Naja naja. The sequence goes on from CM019149.1 coordinate 136,851,297, forward strand.
TCTGGAGCTGGGTTAGCACCAAAGTAACAGACATTCTAGGTTTCCTTTTTAAATTTCCCGATTCTATTGCATTCGAAGTCTACTTTCTTTTCTCATCATCTTGCTGCTTGAATAAGCGTGTTGTTACTTTTTTTTTTTAAGAAAACACGCTTCTGTGTTAAGTTTCTGGTTTCCCTCCCTCAAGGCAGACTAGTTGGTTGTGTCTTCTGCCTTCGTCAAGTATGAACCTGACCAGATGGATTCATTGCTCAACAGATTGAGGAATGGTGTGTTCAGAGCTGCTTAGCCTTCTTTGGCCTTGTGATAATTGTAATTTCAAAATCATTAACCTCGACTGACAGATGCCTAAACAGGAAATCTTTCGCAGCCTCCACAACTCAGATGGGGAAGAATCAGGAGAAGAACCACAAGAGAAATGAGAAACAAAGAGGTATCCTTCCAGTTCTGGATGGTGAGGTTGGTTTATTTATTTAGCAGGTGAGGAAAATCCAGTTCGTTTTATGAAATACAGCTTGGGAAAAAAATTGCAGAGTGGGTGTGAATAATCTTATTACCCCTTCAATCAGTTGATATTGTTGAACCTAGTTGGTGAAGATTGCACCGGACATCTTATTTTGAGAAAGGAGTCTTTGCATTTCAGCAACATTATTGTATACAAATATAAATATAAAGGAGCCTCTGTGGCACAGTGGTGCAGTACTGCAAGCTACTTCTGCAGCCAGCTGCCTACAATTAGGCAGTTCAAATCCCACCAGGCTCAAGGTTGACTCAGCCTTCCATCCTTCCAAGGTCGGTAAAATGAGGACCCAGATTGTTGGGAGCAATAGGCTGACTCTGTAAACCGCTTAGAGAGGGCTGTAAAGCACTATAAAGCAGTATATAAGTCTAAGTGCTATTGCTATTGCTATTATTTTATATTTCCCCCTGAAAGCCATATGCTGCTAAAAAGCAGTTGTAAAAAAGATTATATTGGAATATATCCCTTCAAACCAATGCATTGCCTTGCCTCCTAGAATTCTATCTGTATAAATTAATGTTTGCTTTAAGTTCTGGGATGGTGGGGAGAAACATTGTTTCCCAATCAAATGATTTTGGGGATAATTAGCTTCAGGCGTGGAAATGAATCATGATGATGAAATGCCATGAAATTGGAAGGCAGCTTGATCCTAGTTACTTTTCAAAACACATGAAGCATTGCTATGGCAGTCATCAATATTTAGATAGAGAACATTTTTTTCTCCTGTTGCAAAGTGCCCTTATCTGGTATTATTATTATATGGGTAAATTTTAAAATAATCTTATCACTTTATTAGAAAGGCTGGTGGAAAGAACTACTATCCAAAGTAGTAGGTGATCCCTTTCTTACAGGGAGAGCCTAGCGCAGTGTTTCCCAAATCTTGGAAACTTTAAGATGTTTGGATGCCAAAACCCAGAATTCATCAGACCACATGCTGGCTGGGGAATTCTGGGAGTTGAAGTCCAGACATCTAGATATTATGTACTCCTTGAATTACAACATTTGTCTAGCAACTGTTCAAAGTTACCACAGCACTGAAAAAAGTGACTTCCAACCAATCCTCATACTTATGACCATCACAAGGTTGTGTGCTCAAACTTCAAGGGCTTCTACAACGGGCATGTATTTATAATAGCTGCAGAGTCATGTGATCACCATTTGCAGCCTTCCTAGCTGGCTTCCGACCAAGCTGTAGGGGAAGCTGGATTGCTTAATGACCACACAATTCACTTAACTGCAGCGATTTGTTTAATAACGGTGGCAAAAAGGGTTGTAAAATCAGGTGCAACTCCCTTAACAACTGTCTTGCTTAGCAATGGAAATTCTAATCCCAGCTTTGCTCATTAAGTCAAGGAGTACCTACATAGCTTTTGCACTTTGGGAAAGATGTCCAGAGTTTCAATTATACAAAACTCGCTCCTCCATCCCACTTCACTTCCTCCATGTCACACACATAATTTGGCTTTTAATCATGGGAAACATCATGCAAAAGGTGAAGTGATTTGTGCTAATGCACCATGACAGCAGTTCTCACAGCCTGTAAGTACCTTTAAGTGCCTTTATCAAAGCTGTGACTAAATCTGTCAATGAACCTGTCAAGAGATGGAGACCTTGTTAGGCCAGCAATGACTTTATTACAGGGTGGATAGATAGATGGATGGATGGATGATGAGACAGACAGGCAGGAAGGTTACATGCAATCTGCTGCACTGCTGCTAAATCACATGTGCCAGAGAATGAACCTGCTCCTGATAAATTATAGCCATTTCTTCAAAAGCAAGAATAGGGAAGTATCTGATTGTTTCATAATCCAATCCAAGGCACCCAAACTTATTTTGTGCTAAGTGTAATAGCTCTAATATAATTAGGTTCAACATTCCCCGCTCCCTTTTAAACTAGATTAGATAATTTCCCCCTCCTAGCTGTGCTATTTAAACTGCCCATAAATCTTAATGTTCAGAAAATCAAATACATGAGTTTGCTATCATAGGTTAAGCCAACGTTCTTCCCTCGCTTCCCTTTGTATCACAATATTATCTATCATCTCTCTCTCTCTCTCCCCCCTCTCTTTCCTCTATCTAATCCAGGGGTCCCCAAACTTGGCAACTTTAAGACTTGTGGACTTCAACTCCCAGAGACCTCTGATCTAATCTCTCAATTTAGGTACCACCCATCTCACTTTCAGAGTTATCCTGGACACAGCATGTGCATTAGAAATGGCTCCAGTTTATAACCCCTGAACCAAACTGGTGTGATTCTCATATAAAGACTCCAGGGAGATTCAAGTTGATTTCAAGACTGCTTTGGGGGAAGTAATACTTGCACGCTAACCCTGGCCTAGGCAAGAGGCCTCAATCTGCATGCACAGGATGGAATCTGGGATCAGGGAAGAGCTGCGCTGTGTTGATCAGGTGGTTATTTGATTGCAGGTAGAGAATGTTCTATTGGATAACTAATATTTAACCATCCTCTAGTTATTTTGCAACCCAGATCTGGTAGCCTCAGCATTGCTGTTGTTATGTATGCAGGTTTGAATGTTATTGGTTTAGTTTGAACTGTTCTTGTAAAATGTCAAATATGATTGGTTTAAATAGTGCGGGAAAAACCCTGCACTCTGATTGGCTGGCAACTGCGGCTGCTGGCTATAAGTAGCAGCCGCAGCCAGCCAAATCGGGTCTGTTATGAGCTGCAGTCACTAATAAACTCTTCACTGAAGCACTCTGCGTTTGACTCTTCATGCAAATCTAACACTGGCGACGAAGGTGGGATCCTTCCCAAAGAGAAGACAATGCGGAGAACAAGCTGAGAGATGGCTGCGCTGAACACCCCCAGCCCCATTCGATCCGATGGCAGAAGACTGGGACTCGTATGCAGATCGTTTCCAAATGTATTTGGAGGGAAACGATCTCACGAGATTTCCGACAAGCGGAAGAGGGTGGTCTTTCTCACCCACTGTGGTCCGGCCGTTTTCAAGATGGTGAAGGCATTGGCGGGAGCTGCAGACGTGAAGGTAATGGACTGGCCCGACTTAGAAAAGTTATTAAGAGCCCATTACATGCCACAAGTATCGTGCCTCATTAAGAACATGAATTCTACCGTCGGGATCAAGGGGAAAGCGAAAATGTTAATGACTTCGTGGCAAGTTTAAGGGACATTGGGGTGCATGTGAGTTTATCAACTTAGAAGAGGCCATGCGCGATCGATTTGTTCTAGGCCTAAAGACAAGGTTTTGCAGAGCAAATTATTAATGAAACCTAAGATCATGCTTAAGGAGGCCATAGAAGAAGCTTCTTCAGCGGAAGCTACCAAGTCCTCAGCAGCAGCCATGAAGAAAATTAACAAGGCGCAAGCCATCCTGATGTGGAAAAATCCACAACAACCCATTGCGAGCAAATAGATTCTGATTCAGACTGCAGTGAGGTGGAGGAAGGAATTTATAGACTCAGAATGGAGAAGAAAAGGAAAGACCTTGGAAGAAAAGGCAAGACTTTTATTGCAGAGGTTGGGGGGCACCCCACACTGAATGCAAGTTTTTTGATACCATCTGCCTCCGTTGTGAAAAAGAGGTCACCTAGCAAGAGTCTGCAAATCATCCAGAACTCCACCAAGCAGAAAGAAGTTTCCTGACAAAGAATTCAAGCATAACAACTTCAGTGAGAAAATGGGGCAACACAGAAGCAAATGGGAAGAATGAAACTCATCAAACAGTCACTATTGGTCATTCTTCACCCTTAAGAAGCAGAAAAGTACATGTGAAGGTACTAATTGAAGGAAGGCCTTGCAAATGGAAGTGGACTCAGGCTCCTATTTATCTATGGTGTCATGGGACACTATTCACAGCCTACTTCCCAACATTCAGAAGAAGCATTTCAGAAGCAAGCACTGACTCTTAAAGACTACCAAGGGAACAAGATTCCAGTAGTTGGAACAAGAGAATTCAACGTGAAGTTCAAAGCCACACCAAACGTTTGCCCCTGACCATTGTGGACAAAGACCGCCCAAGCTTGCTGGGACTTGAGTGGTTCAATCCACTAGGCATCGAGGTGACTGGCATCAATCACGTGAGCAACACTGAATGGGAGGAGGCCTTGAAGTCTGAGTTTCAGAGGTCTTCAGCGAAGGATTGGGCAAGTATATGGGGACCCCTATCACTTTCAACCTAGATCCCGAGGTGCCCTCAATTTGTTTAAAGCCCAGAAGGGTCCCATTTGCCTTAAAGGAAAAAATTGATGCACAATTAGATAAACTAATAGCTCAAGGAGTTTTAGAGCCCACTGACCACGCCAGATGGGAGACACCCATAGTCACACTAGTCAAGACCGATGGGTCAGTAAGAATCTGTGGAGACTATATGGGAGAACATTTACCATTGTCACAGATCACAAACCTTTGTTAGGCATTGTGGCACGAGGCAAACCTACACCCACTATCCTGTCACCAAGAATGCTGAGGTGGACTGAATTTCTTGCTGCTTATTCATACAAACTTATCCACAAGCCTGGCAAGGACATTGGACATGCTGATGCCTTGAGTCATTGCCCACTTCCATGTCACAAGGAGGACTTTGAACCTGAGACACACACCTTTTCCTAGAAACTGTTTCCAAGCTTCCAGTACACACTGCTGAAATTGCCAGAGAGACTGCCAAAGACACTTTATTGGCTCCTATTATAGGCTGGATTAAGAAAGGTTGGCCTCTTCAAGATCTACCTCACCTTGCCCAACCTTTTAAGTCCAGGCAAACTGAATTATCTGTATTAAGAGGATGTATTTTGTGGGGTAACAGGGTGGTTATTCCTGCAAAACTGCAAAGAGAGGTTTTGGAAATGTTACATGAGGGTCATCCTGGTATTGTAAGGATGAAGGGATTGGCCAGGAGTTATGTATGGTGGCCAGGTATTGACAAAATGGTTGAAAACTGGGTTGCATCTTGTCCCAACTGTCAGGTAGTCAGGCCTGCCCCACCTCTTGCCCCAAACAGGAATGGGAATGTCCTAGGGGCCCATGGTCTAGGATTCACATTGATTTTGCTGGCCCTACCAGAGGGCACACCTTCCTTATTATAGTAGATGCATATTCCAAATGGCTAGAGGTAATCCCTATGGCATCTACCACAAGCAGCTCAAAAAGCTTTTTGTAACCCACGGGTTACCTGATGTTCTTGTCTCTGACAATGGCCCTCAATTTACATCCAACCTTTCTGAATCCTATTTAGCACAACAGGGTATCAGACATGCCCTGACTGCCCTGGGCACCCTTCGGCTAACGGCCGGGCTGAACACATGGTACGCTTTACCAAGGAAAAGCTTCAGCAATTGGGTCCTGGGGACATCACTGAGAAAGTTGAAAAACTTCTTAGTGTTCAGCACATCACTCCTAACCCATCAACTAACTTATCCCCAGCAGAGTTGTTGATGGGTAGGAAACTTAGGTCTCCCTTGACTGCCTTCATCCCTCTTACGCACCCAATGCACCACTTGATTCCACTAGCAAAGTTCGCACGTTCAGTGTGGGTGATTCTGTTTATGCTAAGAACCTTATGGGTGAACCTTCATGGATTCCTGCTGAAATAACTCAAATAACTGGCCCTCGTTCTTACAGGGTACAAACAGAGGATGGTGTCCTCTGGAGCAGGCACATTGATCAGTTAAGATCCAGATTACCTCAGGAACATCGCAATTGTTCCTCTCTAGTTCCCATACCTAATGCCTTTTCTAGGGGGGAAGGGGGGGAGCATGAGGATAATCAGCAAGCAAGAATCAACCCCATGTGTAATGAGCCATTACGACAGGAACTATCCCAAAACCTGTCACAATGCCAAAATCCATCCTTACAAGTGGAAGATTGCACATCACTACCTGACTTGGGTGCTGACATTGGGCTGGAGATGGGTTGGGAGGAGAGACCAGATTCTAACAATCAAACAGGGTCTTCTTTCACAGGAAGTCCAACTAGGGAAATGTCAGCAGACACATTTCCCCTCTCACTGGGTGAGAACGTTAAAACTTCTGAACCACGAAGGTCTCAACGACGTAAGAGCCCCACCTATTTAAAAAAATACATTAGATAGGTTGGGGTTTGAGTATGGAGTGAACCTAGTGGGGAGGGGTGTTATGTATGCAGGTTTGAATGTCATTGGTTAAGTTTGAACTGTTCTTGTAAAATGTCAGAAATGATTGGTTTAAAAAGTGCGGGAAAACCCTGCACTCTGATTGGCTGGCAACTGCGGCTGCTGGCTATAAGTAGCAGCCACAGCCCAGCCAAATCGGGTCTGTTATGAGCTGTAGTCACTAATAAACTCTTCACTGAAGCACTCCGCGTCTGACTCTTCATGCAAATCTAACAGCTGTGGTCAATTTTTTAAACGTTTGTTGATGCACAAGTTCTCTGGAGATGAGGAAAAACACGTGCTTTTTTATATTTTGCTAATGAAGCTGACATATTTAGGGTTACCAGACACCTGGAAAAAGGAGGACATGTCCTTTTTGTCCTCCTGTCCCCTGTCAGCTATAGAAGCCTTATTTAAGGCACAGCCTTAAAATCAAATATTGTCTATTTTTTAAAAAAGATCCTGGCAGGTTACCTGAGCAGCAGTTCCCTAACTGTTGGCCTTGAAAAGTAGTCCAGACAAGAAGCATACCTAGTTGAAGTACTTCTACTTTATTGTAAAGAGATGTTTGCCATGCCCATTTTCCTTGTGCTTCTTATCTAGCCATTCCCTTGGCTGTGGCTCATTACCTTGTCTCCCAAGATCATTCCTACATACCATTATATTAATAAGCAATAGCAATAGCACTTAGACTTCTACACCGCTTTATAGTGCTTTACAGCCCTCTCAAAACGGTTTAGAGAGTCAGCAATTTGCCCCCAACAATTTGGGTCCTCATTTTACCCACCTTGGAAGGATGGAAGGCTGAGTCAAGCTTCAGCCTGGTGGGATTCGATCTGCCGAATTGCAGTGGGAGTAGCTTGCAGTACTGCACTCTAACCACTGTGCCACTGAGGCTCCATACTGTAAATACTAAGCACAAGGTAATGAGCTCCGCTCCTTGTCTCTAATAGTTGCTTGAAGTTGACAAGCTTTTAATCAGTTACACACTGAAGGTTTTTTGTTTCCTAAGGGGCTCTAGCACATTCCTGCAATTGAGAAACCAGTATTTCTGATGCTGTGAAAAGCAATTTCATATATAGGTGGAACATCACCCTTTTTGGGGTGGGTGGGTATTTTTTCACTGTATTTTTTTTGTCACAGATGACAAGAAGTTAAACAATTAATGTATTTCCCTTTGCCCCAACCCTGCCATTTATCTTCCTTTCCAATTATCCATGTCCCTGTGTCCTCCTTTGCCTGTTGAAATATCTGATAACCGTAGACATTTTCATATATAAAGATGAAAAATATTTCTTTTTGGCAGGGATTAAGCATTATGGAATAATGGGTATTATGGTAGGATTGTTATTGTGCTTGAAGGGCTGACTGTATAATAAGTATAGGGATTTTTTCCCCACTAATGCAGGTTTTTTTCCCCTGAACTAAGAGCAGAGATTAACTTTTTGAAATGGATGGCCACGTGAATTCACATCCATCACAGTGGGGTATTTTGCAGCTCCCTTTGTGGTACACCAAGCTCTATCTAGTAGCATGGAAAGCATCCGTTTCAGCCCTTTTGGTCAACAAGACCTCGTGATGCTCTGTGGCAACATAATGAGTATCCTATCCTTATATGGATTTAGAACAGGCATCAGTTCCCTGCCTTAGCCAGACCTGAATAAGATGGCATCATTTGTGGCATTATTGGCATCTGGCATGAGCAAAAGGTAGGCAAGAAGCAACTGGTATAGAAAGCTGGTCATTTTAGGGGAACACCATGCAGTCTCTGATTCCCGCAACTTGTGGGCATTGAACTGATATGAGGAACTGGAACAGCTGTTCCTCCAACCTGTTAGCCTCCAGATTGCCTGGGATTAACTCCAAGGATTGTGAGCCAGCAGAGGGCCACAGGATTTAAATAAAATTAACAAATCTTGGGAGTAGTGTAAGAATTAAAAATTAGGCATCGAACCGTCAGTTGCTTGTGTGTCTCAGAGACCAGTCAGTTCTGGGTCTGATGGCCTTTGATTAGTCTTGGTTTGCTTTCTCTAAATGACTGACTGGCAGTGCTTTGTTGTCATTTGGGGACAGAGAATTGTTTTCCTACAGCATATATGTAGCCAACCAGGACAGTGGTGGGATTCAAATTCTTTTACTACCGGTTCTGTGGGCGTGGCTTGATGGGCATGGCAGGGGAAGGATACTGTAAAATCTCCAGTCAGAGGTGGTATTTGCTGGTTCTCCAATTACTCAAAATTTCCGCTATCAGTTCTCCAGAACTGGTCAGAACCTGCTGAATACCACCTCTGAACCAAGGGTGAAATTCAAAATTTCCCCCTACCGGCTCTGTGGGCATGGCTGTGGGTGTGGTTTGGTATAATAGTAATAGCAATCAAGGGCGATTGGGGCGATGTTTTAACCGATTCAAATTGAGGTGATTGAATTTCACCCATGTAGCCAACTCCTTGGATTACCTGCCTTTTTCAAAAAAGAAAAGAAAAAAGAAAAAAGAAAGAATCAGCACTAACATGGCCTTTCTCTACCTCTTCTTCTCCTCACACTTTCCTTTTTCCTCAGCTCCTCCCTCCCTTTCTTTGGCCAATGACACATTAACATGCCTTGGCCAATATAGCAGTTTTTAATAGGATGGAGTCCCAGCTCAGATATGGACTTCAGTACATCCATGTGTGTGGACTTCAACTTCCAGAATTCCCCAGCCAGCCATGTTAGCTGGGAAATTCTGGGCGTTGAAGTCCACAGGTTTTAAAGTTGTCAAGGATGGACGGACACTCACCTAATTCAGTATTGACCTGCACTGACTGGTAGCAGTTCTACAAGATTTTCCTAGGTTCTCTCAGCCTCCTATGTCTCCCCCTACTCCCTGGCAATATTAGTATTTTACTGTGGTATTTTGGCATTTAAACCCCGAGATATAGCACATGGCAGACATTCTTAATAACATGGTGCAAGGAGGAGGGAGATTTAGCTTTTGTGGCGGGGTGACAGTAGTCCTGAATGACCCATCATTTTCTTCTCCCTGTTCATTAAAAAACAATAACAACCCTGTCTTCTTTTGTTATTGACTTGGGCTGTTTCAAATGATTTTAATATAAATTCTTCCAGGAACGCAGCAGATGCTGGCATTTAGTGCACACGGCTCCATATTTCCGTTTTGCCTCTGCGTGGCCAGGCGTCTCCCGCTTGCCTTCTGAAAAACTGCAATGACCACTCAAGCTTCAGTACTTCAGCCGGAGGATTAAAAAAAATGATTTGCTGAATATAAGGGGTGTTCTTTCCATCTGGTCTGGTGGTGGAATGTGAAGTAATTAATAAAAGGATAAAAGAGTCAGAGATAGCCAGCCAAGAAAAGAACAGAAAACATGAAGATTAGCACCCCTAATAAGATATTATTGCTATCATCAGGCTTTTACAAACACTCCAGACCAGAGCTGTTAGCTCACAAACAAATTCTGTGACACTCTCTGAAGTAAGGCTGTGGCCTCACTGCTAGTGGTTGTTGATGTGCCAAAGATCAGAAACCCTGCTGGCCTGAGCTGTGACAGACATGAAATCTGAGCAAGAAAGAAGCAGTCTCTGAACGCCGATAAGGAGCTCATCTGGATGAACAGACTGGTTATCCACAGCTGGAGCAAAGGCAAGATTCTCAGCAAGATTCTGCACTGCAACAGGTGATGGTTGTATGTCTGTGGAGATTCCCAGTCATTCAGATCATGGTTGTCGCATAGTGTTTTTTCTCAAGGCAATTGGACAAGTTTTTTTCCCTGAGGAAAAAGAAAGAAGGGGAAGAAGAAGTTGTAGACAGGAGATAGGTGGTATCGTATCCCTCACCCTCTGTTGACAGAGGGCTCCTCATTGTTAACATAAATGGCCTCTTTGACCCCTCTTTCAAACCAATGGTCCTCTGTCAAAGTCAACATTCTGGATATAGCATGCAGCTAACGGAAAAGAAGCAAACCCATGCACGGCTATCACAGGAAACTGAACTATTCTGCCTTCTTGACAGATGGATAAAAGATCTAATCCAGAGGTGGTATTCAGCAGGTTCTGACCAGTTCTGGAGAACCGGTAGCAGAAATTTTGAGTAGTTCGGAGAACTGGCAAATACCACTCTGACTGGCCCTGCCGACATCTATTCTCTGCTGATCGGCTGGGTCTTCTTCTATTGCACTGCACAGGAGAATGGAGCTGGAAAGCAGGTTAGTGGGATGGGGAGGGAATGGAGACTTTGCAGAATCCTTCCCCTGCCACACCACCAAGCCATGCCACGCCCACCAAGCCACGCCACAGAACCAGTAGTAAAAAAATTTGAATCCCACCACTGGTCTAATCATGCCTGAGGCTGAAATACAAGAGGTTCTGGTGTGGATGCTGTTGAGGTCCTGGCTGAAGCTGATTGCAGGAAGCATCATCGTTGCCCATCTCCCAGGGGAAAGGTGACCAATGCTCTCCTTCAAACAAGTTTCTGCCCGGGAAGAAGGGGCGTACAAGAAATAGCTTCACCTCTCCCTCTCTCCCTCCCCCCATGGGTACAGCTAGTTCTCGAGTTACAACAGTTCATTTAGTGACTGCTCATACTTACCAAGTGATCTATATGACCGTTGTAGCATCCCCAGGGTCATGTGACCAAAATTCGGGCGCTAGGCAACTGGCATATGTTTATGACGGTTGCAGTGTCCCGGGGTCATGTGATCACATCTTGCAACCTTCTGACAAGTGAAGTCAACGGGAAGCTAGATTCACTTAACAATTGCGTTAGTAACTAAACTGCAGCATTTCGCTTAACAACTGTGGTAAGACAGATTGAGAAATGGGGCAAAAAAATTCCCTTAACAGCTGCCTTGCTTAGCAACAGAAATTTGGGGCTCAATTGTGGTCATAAGTCGAGGACTACCTGTAATTTGCCCTAGTAACACTGTGCCAATGTTCTCTTCCTTCTCTTCCCTATGCAGCCTTCCCTGGAGGAAAGGCCACGCTGGAGCCATGATAGAGATGCACCCAGAATAATCAGCACCTTAGGCTGAGAGGGAAGAGGGACAGTTAATGGGAGAATTAATCCCCTGCTCATGGTCAGAGTTTGGGCATTTTTGCTCCAGGGGAAAAAGGCTCTAGTGGAAATGGTAATAATCCCTCTGCTCATTTTGCAGTCTGATTGCAGTCTGAAAATGAGGATGCCTGAATAGAGATGATGATGATGATGGGCACCATCACTTTAGGGAGAAGCTAATCTACAGCAAACGCTTGCTGTCATTGTTTTCTGGTCACTGTGACCTGCTTGACGGTGTTTTGGTGCTACCAACCCCCGCCCCTGTTTGAACAACCAGCGCAGTGCTGTTTTGCGCAGAGTTGTTTGTCTCCTGATTGCTGAGAACACGGTGAACCTTCTCTCTTCCCTGCTGGTCTGTCAGAGAAGCTTGGCCTGGCTCCCAGCATTCGTTCGCCTGAGAGGGAGCAACGCCTTGTCAGAAGAAGTGAGATCTGAAGATCTGCTGATTGCTGGGCAGAAGGATCAGGAGCCTGGTGGTGATCTGAAGTTGTACGTCTTCAAGGTTGACAACCAAAAGCACCTCTTGTGAGGATGCAGGCGAGAGACTGCGCCGAGAAGAAGCTCAGTTTACTTTCCATCTATCCCTCAGGATTCTCCTGGCCATTTTTTTTTCTGTTGCACCTGTTTTCAGACTCTAATGAGTGTCCCATTGCTGGCACAAAGGCAGGGCCATTTTATGAGTGTCTATGGAGATTCTCAGTCATCCAGGTCATGGTTGTCCCAAAGATGATCCCAAAGGGGCCACCTGTGTCAAAATCTCTCCCCCTCTATTAAGCCCTCACTCAACAGAGGGAGAGGGATAACAACATCATCTAGCTCCAGTCTACAACACAGTCCTTTCAACAGTTCCAAGAAGGCTCCACACCCATTTGCATTACTCAGATGACCCAGATGACCCAGATAAACCTCCAGGTGGCCTCAGTGATTCTATTTATTTATTTATTTGATTTGTCAATCGCTTACAAGATAATAGGTATAAGTAGAAACATAGTTATGAATACATGAAATGGATATATATAAGAAAAATAAAAAGAATAAATAGGACAGGGACGGTAGACAGGTTGGTGTGCTTATGCACGCCCCCTACAGACCTCTTAGGAAAGGGGTGAGGTTCTCTAAAGCAGTGGTGACTAAACCTTTTTCAGCTCCTGTGCTGAAAATTGCGCACGCACTCGCGTGTGCGTGCTCATGTGCCAGCACCCAGAAGGCAATGCGCACTGCCCCTCTCACACCCCCTGCACATGCGTGTGCAACCCCTCTGCCCGGTGTGCATCTCTGTGCATGTGCATGCTGCGTGTCTCTGTGGATACGCACGCGTCTCCCTCACCCCTACCCCCCTTGCATACGCACCAGATATCCAACAATCAGCTGTTTATATTTATGTTTATGTTTATTTGGATTTATATGCCGCCCCATCTCCAGGTGGACTCGAGGTGGCTCACACAATAATATACATACATAATTAGTTAAAAATATTAGTCCAATCCAAATAACAAATAAAATAAATATTAAAATACCCGATTAAAAGCCCAAATCTCCCTCACTCCAGGCCGGCCTGTAAAAATAACCAGGTCTTTAGATTGTGGCAGAAGGAACGTAGGTTGGGAGCCAACCGCAGCTCCAGGGGCAGAGTGGGTGGCATGCATACATGCGCAGTGGGGCTCTTCCAGGTGACCTCTCACGTGCCGGCAGAAGTGGCTCTGCGTGCCACTTCCAGCATGCGTGCCATAGGTTCGCCATCATGGCTCTAAAAGAACGCAAATGACCAGCTGCCTGCAAGGAGTATAAATCCTTCCATTCCCCACCATCCAATCAGAGCTGAAGAAGCTTCTTGGATGAGAAGTGAAACATCTTCAAAAAAGAACCAAGAAAGTCTAGTTGCCTCTTGAAAAAGCACCTTTGGGACAGTCCTTTTATGAGCTTTCATTAATAGGCCATTTGAGAAGGAGTCCTCATGGCCGACCAACTGGCCTTCCCATTGGGTCCTGAGGGGTGAAATCTCACTTTCCAGGACTTCAGAAGAAATGCTCCTACTTCTAAGCAAGCCTTGTTTTAGCCTAATGATGCCCTGATGTTTCCTGTATCCATATAAAAGAAAAGATAGGCCGTCCTCCTTTACTTTCAAGGTGCTTGTGTTAACATATAAAGTCCTGCATGGCTTGGGTCCGGGGTACTTGCGGGAACGTGTCCTGCCAGCATCGACATCCCTTCGCCTGGTACGCTCCCACAGACAGGGCCTCCTTGGGGTGCCATCGGCCAGACAGTGTCGGCTGGCGACCCCCAGGGGTAGGGCCTTCTCTGTGGGAGTGCTCACCCTATGGAACCAACTCCCTTTGGGGCTCCGATTAGCCCTGAACCCCCATTCCTTCCGCCAGGACCTGAAGACCTGGTTTTTTCAGCAATCTGGCCTGGACTGAAGTGGAGTGGGATGGGTTTTTAAACTGTTTTTAGATTAAGTTTGTGGGTTTTAAAATTTATTGGGCTTAATGTTTAATAGTATTTTATCTAACTTATTTGTATTCGTATTTTAATGTTGTGAGCCGCCCTGAGTCCTCAGGGAGAAGGGCAGCATATAAGTCCAATAAAATCAAAAATCAAATCAAACTTTCCATGTTTGAATTGTTCAAAGGCCTATTTTGCTTCCCAGAAGCTACTTGACCTCAAATAGTGGTGAGGAAGCGATTCTAAAGTGACGAAAATGTTGTCTTCTTAATGCTGGCAGGGAAAGGCAGAGATCATCAAGAGGCACGTGGCTTAAGAAAACATCAAATCCCTAAAAGAGCTGGGAATCCAGGGAGGTTGCAGCAGAGTGCCGAGGAGATGATTGTAACAACAAACAGCATTTACATATAGCCCTTTGCCGCCGTTTAACTAAGTAAATGTGGAAGCATTTTCACTGCACTTGTTTGAATTTCTCAAAACCTTTTTCTCCTTCGAAACACAATCTGAAGGCAAATTCTCTGCCATAGCATTAAGCAAGAACTGATGCAAATCAGTGGTGGTATTCTACTGGTTCGGCCCGGTTCTGCCAAGCCAGTAGTGCCGATGAGCAGCAGATACCAAACCGCTTCTCTCCGCTGCTCTGCTGTTGGGCCCACCTGCCTTCTGGGCTCCCATACTCATTATCCCCTGCTTTTGAAGCACAGCTGCTTTGCATGGCACAGCAGAATGCTGCACGGCAGCTGCTGAAGTGACCGGGAGAGTGCAGGCTTGCAGGAGATGAATTGGAATGCCTCTGCGCCTGTGCAAAGTGTGTGTTTGGTGCATGTGTGCAAGCAAAGTGTGTGCATGTGCACAAAGGGTGCCTACCAAGCCAGGCTCACTGAACCGGTGGTAAAACTTTTTGAATCCCACCACTGGTGCAAACAGATGCATGAGTCTTTCTCTGCTTCTGCTTTTGAGCAGAAAATTATGCTTGGGGAGCTGATGTAGAAGAAGAAGAAACACCTGATGATCTTCTTGAGCCAGGGTTGGTTGGCCCCTTTCTCCCTCTCTCCTCCAACAGGGCTGGTTAAAAACAGTTGAAGGGATTGCAGCATCTGTGCACTCCTTGGAGCCATGCAAGTGGGTGGGTTGGCGATAAGATCTCTCATACGAAAGAACCGGTACAGCAAAGTGAGTTCCTTTGAGACATAGTGTCCATGGAGGGGAACTGGCATGATGAACTACAGTGAAGTGGCAGTTTCCTAGGAAGGAGGGAGAACATTCCAGAAAGAGGTGGGAAACAAGAGGCAGTATATCCTGGAGTTAGAAGGAGGAAGAGGAAGAGAGTAAGGACAACCACTCCCTAGGAAATGCCAGGGTGTATCTGTTAGGGCAAGTGTGATGGAAGTTTAGTCTGGCAAGATTCTGTCTGTTCTACATAAGCAAATAAAGAACTGAACTCTGACTGAATTGTTTTGCATTGTTCTTGGGCTTAGCTTGACAGTTTCTAGTTGAGTGAGCTGGTGAGCTCTGTAGAGCTGGTTCTCATTCTATTCCCTCTCATCATCCAGTGGATCATGAAGTTAATCTTAGTTTTTGGAAGTAAAATGGGGGGGGGAGATGCAGAACATAGCTTCAAGGGCTATTTCCAATATCTTAATGACATCACAATTCTGAGTTGCATGATGAGGAAGGAAAGTGGGTGCTCAATTTGCTCTCTCATAGGGAACTTTCCCCCCCTGGATTTTTCTCCTTTGTAGCCCCCAGTTGGATTTAAGCCATTTTTAAACTGTATCTTAGTTTTTGCCAGACTAAATTTGGTCTTCTTCCATTCTGGTTTTGGAAACGTATCCCAAGGATGGACAAAGAAAAGGATAGAATTTCGACTTTGCTTCACATAATTCCTTTTTAACATTCTATAAGGTTGGACAAAATAAAAGGATCATCCCCAATCCTATCTCTAATTCATTTACTGGGAAATGGTATTACTGTGAATTATAGAGCCATTTGAAAAGTTTCCAAACCGTTATAGGAATATTCAATTTTTTAATTTTTTTTTTTTGGTTTGAATGTTGGGCTTTATGCTGACTCTGTAAAACCACATAGAGAGGGCTGCAAAGCACTATAAAGTGGTATATAAGTCTAAGGGCTATTGCTAAATGCTTTTTATAGGGGCTTGGGGTTTAACATCATCAGTATGCTGCTGATACTGATGGCAATGATGCTGATACCTCATTATGTTTTTGACCATCCAAGTGAGGCTGTTGAGATCTTTTCTCTGTGGATGGAGACTGTGAGGTTTGGATGAGGAGGAACTGTCTCCAACTTGGTCCTATCAAGACTGATTATTTGAACCACCTAGATCTGAGGATATTCCATCTTTGACTTCCAATGGGGTAGCACTTCCTTCTTAAAGGTTGGAACACAATCTGGTGGTATGTGTCTTCTTGGACTTGCAACTCCAGCTTAAAGAGCAGATGTCAGCTATGACCAGAAAGGCTTTTGCACAACTCCATCTGGTGTGCCAGTTGCATTCTGATAAACTGCTCTTGCAAAGCCTGGGGAAAATCCCCTCAAATTTTAACAAAAAGGGCATGATTTTGCAGAAGTCTGGGTGTCAAGTTACAGTGATCAACTCTTTCCTCATTCTCCCCAAAGCAGACTCTTGAAGGTTAAATAAGTAGATTTATTGCAGAGAATTAGGACAAGCCATATATAAGACGTTCTCCATCTAATAACATCCAGAGTCCCTGCACCAGCTTCAGTCCTGACATAGCCTCCTTCTTGCGAGCAGATCGGATCTGATCGATGTCTGGATTGCCAAGGGATGTGTGTCTTTCTTTCACCAGCAGAGGGTGGTGCAGGGAGCTTGATGGTGAGGCAATTACAGCCATATGCTTGCTTGGGCTGGTTTTCTATTGAACACGCAGTCATCTCCAAGAGACGGGTGGTAGTGGGAGGGAAGGGTAGGAAAAGGGAAATACGGTAGATGTCCATTGCCCATTAATTTTAATATAAAGTATTAGAGTGCCAGAGAAGACACCCAACATGCATTGTTTAATTGAACCCATTTATATAATGTGAAGGGAAATAGGTGTAAAGGAAAAACCATAGAACTGTAGGTCTGAAAAAGTGAGAAGACCTCTGAAGATGCTACGGAGGGAGGGAGGGAGGGAGAGAAACAGAGAGAGATAGAAGAGGGGAGGGGGAGAGATTCGCTGGCATACTTTAGGCGTGTGTGCTGCTGGCAGCTTTATATATTGGGGTTGTGCTCATTTCTGTATAAGAGAAACAAAGCGGAGCAAATCTGTGATTCAATGATAACTTGAAAGGTTCACTGCACATTTTCCCGCTTCGGCTTCTCCCCTCGTGGCTGAGTTAATTCCTGGGGTTACTGGATCCCCCTGGTGAGAGGGTTTGCGTGTCTGAGGTCTGTGTATGAAAACAATGGCAGCAATGAGGAGCTGACTCAGGCCCTCCAACGCATTGGCTTCATTTCACCGAAGTATTTAGATCAAAATCTCATCCGTGGAATGCAAATTGGAAGCAGATTTGGTCACAGTGACTGGAGGCAGACGTTCAAAGGTAATGTGTGTAGAAATCTCCCTCCCTCCACCCACTCAAAGATATATGATAATTTTGTTTCTCCCCCTCCCCCCAAAGCAGCCGCTCAACTAAGAGAGTTGGAAGGAGTGATGGAAGCTGAAAATGTTAGCAAGGCTGTTTGGCTTCTTTCCTTCAGCACCGCTTTCCTTCAAGACATCTTTAATTCTAACAATGATCAGAAGACTGTCTACTATCTAACAATATTATTTTTGAACGGTTGTTCAGGCCAAGTCTGATTTAAACATATATTCCCATTAGAATATATAAGGCTTTGAAATTCCCATCCAGACAATTCTGTCTTGTCCATTTGGCAGAAAAAGAGAAATGAAACTTTCTAGAAAAGATGACATCCTAAAAATATTGCCAGTGTTTCCAGCATATTGTGGACTACATTGTTTAACAAAATGCTGATATGAAGCAGGTGTTTATTCATTGATGGTGTTTATTGCTACTGACATTTGCCGTGTCCTGCTGTTGTAAATCAATGTATGCTATTGAGAAGATAGAGATAAATTATTTTTCTGTTCTCCCTCTCTCTCTCCCACCCCCCTGCAACTGATCCTTAATCAAAGAAATGACAGAGCAGCCATACAATCCCAGCAAGGATGCAGCTACTTTAAAGAGTTGAAAACAGATGCCATATTTGTGTTTTGGTATGCTCTAAAGTACTTGCTATGTCATCCAAAGGGTTGTAGAATTCTAAAATCGTAAGTTTTAAGGCCGAATTTTCCAGCTACCACATTCATTGCAGCTGGGGGAGAAGGGCGGGGCTAGATTTCACAGAAGCAGCTGCAAATGAAAGACTGAAATATTAGCTAGAGCACAAGGAGAGAAATGGGACATCTCTGTCATGGATAATTTAAAACTCATTTGTAAGCCAAATCCAGAATAACACATAATTATTTACTGGAATCATGTCTAAACATCATTGTCATCATAGTTTGCCTCAAGTATGATAGTTAAGCTAGGATTTTTGAGTAATAATAAGTTCTCAATTTGCTGCAATTATTTGAGTAGCTACCATAGATTCTATCTGCCTCTCATTTCCAGTTTAACCATATAATGATCCAGTTCTGCCTCTTGAGTTAGGAACTTTCCTGATCAATTATACAACAGGCAGATATTTACACAGCATAAACCGTGCAGGCTCTGTCCTTCCATGTGAGCAGGTCCATTTAGGACCGGGATAATAATGTCCATTAATGGCATTTTGGCTTTTGAATTTTTACTGGAATGCTGGAATCGCCAAAGCTGAGGCAAATGCAAGATAGTGGCTCGGTTCACAGGGGAAGATACAGCAGGAATGAACAAATAAACTATGTCTAAATCTCAGCCAGATATTCCAGTACATCTTCTGCTCATCCCTTGGGATTATTCAACATAAAGTGACAATGTAGTCTCCTAATCGTTTAGTAATCTTTTTTCCCCAGAGGCAAAACTCACCATGGGTAAGGTTTTTTTTTTAATATACATACTTCGAGAAGGAGATTTCTATGTCATCTCCCACATATTCTCTATGATTTCTGTTTGAGTTTCTTAGCTGCTGAAAGCATCCTGAGCTTCAGAGAAGGGCCAGCCTTGCTCCCTTTCTTCCATGTTCTTTGGAACCTGAAGGAAAAAAGAACCCCGTCGGTAGCCTAAAAGGGAAAGAAAGAAACCCCCCACCACCACTACAGACAATTTGTTTCCGAAGTCTTGTTTCCATGGTGACATTAGTGAGCCGGTGAGCAAAGCTGTACTGTGTAAGGCAGGGAAGCTCCTTCCAACCCACCGCCCAAGAGATGCCTCTGACAATGCGGTTTTGCTGAGGGGGAATCCATACTTCCAGCTGAGGAACTCCTGGCTCAGCCTCACCTGGCAGAGAGAAGTGGCTGAGGCAGCAGGAGATCAAGAAGATTCCCTAGCTGGATCCTGGGTCTATTTGCGAGAAGAATAGAAGATTCAAGGGCCTTACCCAAAGCAGGATAGAACAGAACTATGCAGAGGGTTTGGCATTGTCTTTCCAGCCCTCTGACAGTACCTTCAGATTCATTCTCAGTGATTACAAATTTCTCCCCCAGAGCAAATAATTATGGAATTAAAATCCAATCCTTTCAGTCCCTTTAAGAGCTTTAGCCAACCTGTCAGTGTAGATGGGAAACGCCAAGGCAAGGAAGAAAGACGCTGCCTTATGTATGGCTTCATCAGCAGCCCGTCCCTGAGTGAGTTCCCTAAAACCTTTCTTACCCTGGAAAATGTCGCCTGTGTTTTTAGGCCCAGCCCTCAACCAGCTTGGGTAGGCCTTATGTGCTCACAGAGCTGTCAGATATGCCTCCAGTTTTCTTGGCCTTGATCTGGATCTGGATCTAGTTTTATATTGTGGGTCTCTTAAGGCACCCCTATGGGATTCATGGCTATGTTATGCATTCTTTGGAAGGCAAGGCTTGGTTTGGCTTGGTTTTAACTAGAGCTGTGCTGTGGGGATGCACACGAGCTCATTAACGCTGGAGATGAGGAATAGCTTCAGAACACGCAAGGCTGTCTTACTGCTGAAATGAAGCAGATGGCGGAGATCCCAAGCTGTCCCCAAATGGGATTATGCAAACAAGCAGGGTGGTGTACACTAACTCCATCAAGTCGCAATTGGCAGGTACCCAAATCTGTGTCCTGGCAGAGGCCACACGTGAATGAACTTTCCCTCTTATGCCATCTGCTCCGATCAAATGCATCTTTTAGGAACTCCTTTTAGACTTTTCCCAGGCCTTTACTCGCAGTAGGGCCTGATCCAAATCTACCCAAATATTTCATAGCATGGAACAACTTTCCCTAACCAGGCACCCTGCAAGATGACTATTCCTGTACTGTTATTGTTTTTATTATACTCAGTTCCACGGATTAATTAAAAGGACAAGTTCTTCACCCTCGTTATATTATTCAGCTTGAAGGGCTGATTCTCTTTGAGGGTGCCAGATGTTGTACCAGAGATCTGTCGATTATGCCTCGTTCAGATCCTTCATGCAAGATGTTGTTTAGTTCAAAGCTCATTCCCGTCTCTTTGCTCACCTAGGGAGAGGCTTTGTTCTTGCTTCTCTTTGGGGGAACATCACAGCCAGTTCTTTATTTTGTTCCCAAAGGCCCAGGGCTCTCCCCGCCACCTTAAAAAGAAATGAAGCTGTAACATTTGAATTCGCTTCAACAGTACATAAATCCGCCAAATGACAGCACTTCAAAATATACTTAAGATCTGGGTTAAATCCAAGAATAGAAAACAATATTTTGTACAGGGTCACTTCTCAAGCCAAACTCTGTTTTGCCATAATGGGCACTATTTTAGATTGTAATATATGTCTAGATTTTAGCGATCAAAATCACTCTACAGCTTTTTCCCCAGTTTGTGCCTAGATCAGACAGTAGTCTATTTTTTAAATTCATCAATCTAATCATTTACATTTAGAGTCATTCTCAC
This sequence comes from Naja naja, assembly GCA_009733165.1. Taxonomy (NCBI): domain Eukaryota; kingdom Metazoa; phylum Chordata; class Lepidosauria; order Squamata; family Elapidae; genus Naja; species Naja naja. The sequence goes on from CM019149.1 coordinate 136,872,445, forward strand.
AAACACATTCATTGCTTTTGATATACATCCAAAGCATTTCTTTTCCCTTTGCTGTTAGATATTTGGAACCCAATACTATCCAGTCTGCAGAGGGAGGGAGCCAAGAGATTAGTCTTTGAGGAGTGATGGATGAAGCTAATGTGCGCTACAGGAGCGGATTTAGACTGCAATAATTTTGTGATCCCTTATAACAATGCAGTAATAAGAAACATTAGAAGTTGGGTTCTATCCTCTCAGTTCTTCATATAATGTCCAGAGAGGGATGGTAGGCTCCCATTATAATGCTTAGTTTTGTTGTTGCTGATGGTGAAAGAGAGGTGGTATTGTGTGATTCAAGATGGTGAATTCAGGTACGGACAAAAAGTTATCTTTGGATTGGAAAGTTTTCCATTTCAGCAAATTACTTGAGAGATTTATACTGATGGTGAAAGATCATCTTGGCATTGTAGCTATCTCTTACTTGCTTAAAAAGATAAAGATTCCCCTTGCACATACATGCTAGTCGTTTCTGGCTCTAGGCGGGCAGTGCTCATCTCTGTTACAAAGCCGAAGAACCAGCGCTGTCCGAAAACATCTCTGTGGTCATGTTGCCGGCATGGCTAAATGCCAAAGGCGCATGGAACACCGTTACCTTCCCACCAAATGGTCCCTATTTTTCTACTTGTATTTTTATGTGCTTTCGAACTGCTAGGTTGGCAGAAGCTGGGACAAGTAACAGGGGCTCACTCTGTTACATGGTGCTAGGGATTCAACGTCTTAGCCACTGAGCCACCACATCCCTTGCTTACTGGCTTACATACTTTTTAAAAATGTAACTTAAGAATTTTGATTACAATAGTAAAAACTAAGACAAACGAAACTTAGGCAAAGAGAAGAGAATTAAAAAGTCCAGGAAAAAAGAAAAAGAGAAAAAAGAATGTACTAAAAAGAAAAGAAATATATATAGAAATGACTTCCAACCTTCATCACAACAGGTGTAAATATATTTAATAATTCTTCACCCCCTGTAAGGTTACAAATAGGTATCTATTCATTCCATATCCTATCCTTTATCTATAAGTGAATTAATAAAATATTAACTTTTCAATTCTGAGCTTAGCAAAAAGTCCATAAGGGGTTGCCAGAACATTGGTCTCCCACAAGTCTTAATTTGATCTAGATTAAATAAATCAACTTTATATTCTTTCTGTTTACTTTTAACAGTAAATCTTTATCCTATCAATATTATAATAGGATTAGATTTCTTTTCAATTTTTCTTTATCTCATCACACATATTTTCTCAAGGTTTTAACAAACCTCTTTTATAAATCCAATAAAAATAATTTTCCAGATCATCATTTGCTTTATCATTTGTATTTTGTTTTTAATTTTTAAAACTTCAGCCAGTTTCTTTTGTATATACAGTAAAAGTGTCCTTTTGCAAATCATTGTCTTGGCCTGTTATTTGTAGTTTTGCTCTTGGTACTTTCTCTGTCTTGTCAGATAAAATTTGTTCCACATCTGTCATTCCTTTATTAGAATAGTTTGGACATAGTCTATCCATACATCCATACAGTATTGCTGATAGTGTTGCTATTGTAGTACTGTAATTTCTGGCTCCATTCTTCAAAGAATTCTTTTAATGTTTCCAATGTTATAACCTTGTGTCATTATCTAATTCCTATATTAACTGACATCAAAAATAGGCTTGAATTGTTCTTTTTTTCTGTGGGCCAAACTCAAGGCCTCAAGGAAGATACAGTAATTTATCTTTTTATGGCTTTAATAGCCAGGATAGTAAAACTAAGCACTTAAATGACAAGCCATTTTTTTCAGTTAATTCCAAAATCTTATAGTAAATGTCAACATTCCAAATTTATCTTGACCCTAAATTCATTTACAATATTCTTAGATCAAAATCTTACATAGTTTTAAGCTTGTAATTCATTTTTCTTTTGTTCAGAGTTGAAGATAAGTTTTTCATTATGGAGGTCTCTAATATTTTTAAGATTTATTTATTTATTTATTTATTTATTTATTTATTTATTTATTTGGACTTGTATGCCACCCCCTCTCCAAGCGGACTCGGGTGGCTCACAATTAAAAGACAACAATAAATATTTTTAAAAAATTAAACCAAACAAGCCCAATCACTAAAATCAATTTAAAATAAATTTAACCCCCTCCCCCAAGAGGTCAGTCCAGCCCAGTCCAGCTTGTTCAAACAACCAGGTTTTCAAATCGTGGTGGAAAGAGCAAAGATCAGGAGCCAGACGGAGCTCCAAAGGGAGTTGGTTTCACAAGGCGGGAGCTGCAACAGAGTAGGCCCTTTCCCGAGGCACCACCAGCTGACATTGTCTTGCCAATGGCACCCCGAGGAGTCCCTGTCTGTGCGCACGCACAGGGCGATCGGTATTCAATATTGGTAGGAGACGCTCCCGCAAGTACCCCGGATCCAAGTCGTAAAGGACTTTGAATATTAATACCAACACCTTGAATCTCACCTGGAGGGCAACCGGTAACCAATGCAGCTCACACAGGAGGGGTGTAACATGGGGAGTATCGGGAAGCTCCCATCACAACCCGTGCAGCCGCATTTTGCACCAGCTGAAACCTCCGGATGGTATGCAAGGGCAGTCCTAGATAGAGAGCATTGCAGTAGTCGAGTCGGGACGTGACAAGTGCATGAGTGATCATGCGAAGGGCATCTCGGTCCAGATGTGGGCGCAACAGGTGAACCAGTTGGACCTGGGCAAAAGCCCCCCTGGCCACAGCCCCCACCCCAAGATGGTTAATAGGAATTTTTCAAAAGTGTTTAGAAAGTGAGGTTTGCAAATTTAGTGTCCTTTAAAAGACACCACCACAGCTGTGAGCAAGATGATTGATCCCTTTATCTGCTGGTGGTCAAACTCATGAAAGCTGCTGTCCTGCAATCTCCTTGCAAGAAGTAGCTATCCAGAGCATATATGAGCAATCTCCTGTCCTTTCCTTATCTGGATAAGTCCCAAGGAACTGGTCTACTCAAAGTTCCTTGGGCTTTGCTGCCATGTCCAGCTCTGTGAATCCAGTTCACCATTTCTCCTCTAGAAATCTTGCTTGCTTATGTACTAAGGACTTGGTATTTGGTCTTAAGTTCTTGATTTGGAGCACTACCTCAGAAAGGCATTCTTCATTATAATTAATGGTCAATTAAACCCTCTTCCTTTTTAATTCTCAATCTTCACTTTTCTGTTATTCTTAACCCAACAAATATCTGATCAAGAGCACAAATTGCCCTGTTGTTTCCCTCTGTGAGTATGCCCAGTCAGTTGAGTTATAATATGCTGTATTAATCTGTTTAATCTCTTTTCTGGACTGGAAGGTGATGCCTAGCTTGTGGGCACAGGGTTCTGCCAGACATGATGTGGCTGTTGGCTGGACATGGCACGGCCTTATTTTTCGCTCTGGCCTTGGCTCAGACATAACTTCACTTTGCTTCAATCAGCAAAGTGTTTACACAAGCTGGGCTAAAATGCTTCTTGTCAAGCATTCAGTCATTCTAAAGCTTGGCCTGCCCAAAATATGAATTGGATATCATTTGAAGGATGGCTTGCTCCATCTCATTTCTCCATTCCAAATTTAAACCTGGCCATGCTTCTTTAGTAGATATTTTTGGGCAACACTGCAGAAGGATTTGATTAAATAATTGCTGGTATTGAGTTATCTGGCTTAATAAAAATTGATCCACAGAATCAGTGGGGAAAGTGGGGGAGACATGTCCTAACAGTTGTAGTGAGAGTCTACTTCAGGTGGTTGGTGCAAGGCTGTACAAATAAAATGGAAAGAAAGGCCAAAGATGCTGCTTGTATTTACTGGCTCCATTAAAATCAGACGATACGGATCATCGACTCGATCGGAAACATTAAATCAACTCTTGCAACCACAGCAAATCAACTTCATAGGAACACTAGTACTTTTATTAAGATTGGCTATAATGGTCTAATTGTGCTCTACTCCCTCCTTCTTCTTATACTGCATCTGATGAGTCATTTCCAGATATCTCATTTCTCAGGACTTAAAAAATGTTTCAGCCCCTTTTGCCTAGCTAATTGTTCTTGCATATTTCCATCAAGGTTGTGTTTCCTTACTCTCTGCACAAATCTCCTGGTGGCCACACAAAGATGTTAAAGGAAGAAAGTGCTGTAGTGGCCAGCTGGAAGCTTCACCTAGCAGCAAGATAAATTGATCCACTATTGTTTGGCCCTCAAGAAGTTCTTGTTATTAAGATGGAATAATTTAAATTTATCTTTTATGGGCAGGATAGCCACGGTAAAAATGAATATCTTACCTAAATTACTATTCCTTTTTCATTCCTTTTACTATTACTATTCCTATAATACTTAACAGAGCTTTTTTTGATGGGCTAAACAAGATAATATCAAGCTTTATTTGGCAAAAGAGAAAGCCGAGGATAAAATTAAAATTACTATAGGATGCCACAGAGAGAGGCAGATTGGGCTTGCCAGATTGGGAATTGTACCATAGTGCTGCAATAATGACTTGGCTAAAAGACTGGATTAATCATACTAACACAAGAGTACTAACACTAGAGGGATACAACCTTCAGTCAGGTTGGCATGCCTTTCTCGGACAAGAGAATATAAAAGGATATAGCTATGTGCAAAAACACAAACTTAGACAGACACTTTTACACACCTGATTTAAAATCAAGAAACAAATGTATATTCAAACCCCAATCTGGCATCCACATTTATTAAGATATGATAAAATTATTACCTACGAAGTTATTAGATGCGAAAGGTGATTTACTAACTAGACAACAACTGATTGAAAAAGGAATAGATCTGGAATGGTGGGCCTATCTGCAACTCCAATCTAAACATGCAAAAGACAAGAAGGAATTGGGTATTAGTAAAACAAGGACTGAACTGGATGAAATTTTGTTAGGACAGGACAAAAAGATGATCCAAAAATCTACCAGGTACTATTAGAGGCTAAATTAGAAGAAGAAATTGTAAAAGAAACAATGGTACTATGGATGAGAGACTTTGGCTATAACATAAATTTGGATGATTGGCAGAATATTTGGATTAGAAATAAAAAAATAACCCTCGCAACTCCTTATAAGGAAAATCTTTACAAATTATTCTATAGGTGGCATATGACACCAACAAGACTAACTAAAATTAATAATAAACTCTCACCTACCTGTTGGAAATGCAACAAGGAAAAAGGCACCTATTATCACATATGGTGGCGTTGCAGAAAGGCCCAGGAATTTTGGAATCAAGTACATAAATGGTTACAGGAAATGTGCAACGAGGAGATATACTTTACTCCAGAATTCTTTCTACTTGGAATTACAAAAAGGACATACCCGAAAGACACTTTTTACTTAATGATTCACATTGTTACAGCAGCAAGGATGGCTTTTGCACAAAACTGGAAAAATACTGAAACTCCAACTGAAGCAGAAATACTAAGGAAAATCATTATGTGCGCGGAGATGGACAAATTGACTATGGAAATAAAAAACAAGGAAGAAACGGACTATTATAAAATATGGAACAATTTTTATGGATGGCTGGATAGGAGAAAGATCCAATAGCCTTTCTTAAACTGGACTTGATGTACATTGGACAATAAGTGATATGAGCTCAGCAATACCTGTTCAAATTTAATGTATGTTTTGTGTTTGGTTATATGTTGTTTAAGTTTATGTTTGTCTGTGTGTGATTATACAATAAAATTTATTTTTAAAAAAAGAAGTTCTTGTTATTGAGCTGGTGAAGATAAGCCCTGGGAGGAGGGCAAGGTGGAGGAGACGGAAAGTGGCTGCAGCATCAGAGGAGACCTGAGGAGGAGGTCAACACTAATCAGGCAGTGTGTTGGCAGCTTCTGACGGTGGTGAGATGTCAGCCTCCTTCAGCGAACTTGCAGGGGAAACTCAAGCTTGGTGGCAGCGGCCCTGGTTGAGCCCTTTGGGGAAAACAGAAGGAATCTGTTCATTGTCTTCTTAAGCTAGTGATGTTTTCCAAAAGATGAAAAGTTTTTTCAGTTTTTCCCCCCCCAAAAGATTAAACTTTTTCAGTTTCCCAGGAGATTAAACCAAGATGCATTTTGAATTTCATAGTATGCAGAAGAAAGAGATGGACTGTACTGTCAGAAGAAAACCCTATTATTTAGGAGTTGAAGCATTTTGATAAATCCTGCAGGCAGTTGCTACAAAAAGCCACAAAAAAAACCTTTGGAAATAAACAGATTAATCAGCTTTAAAATCATGACCTAACTAAGCATTAATGGCAGAAGCTTACACTAACCCATTGATGTAGTGTGGAAAACTTGGTTATCCCTGCAACTGAGTGTGTTATTTCACATTAAAGCCATAGATGATTTCTTCCCAATCTGTACATTCTCTGGTCAAGACAGGCTTCCAAACCAATGCAATTGGTTTGCATCACATGCTTCAGGAACTGCTGGGAAATGAGCAGCAGCTGAGGAGCAGTATTAGATATTTGGGGCTTCTACAGTTTTCTTTCCATGTTTTAAGCAAAAAACAAAAACAAAACCCAACAACTTGCAGACACCTTTAAATGGGGCTCTTTTTCCAATTTGCTCAATATAGCATGCAAGTAAACTATTGGCATTATCAAAAGTTCAGATCCATGGCCACACTGTTTACATGGGGCAACACTGACACAAGCCATTAACTTTATGGAATTTTAGCTATGGAAAAACAGTTCTTATCTACTTTAAAATTAGGCACCGCATCACAACTTGACTCAAGCAGAAATTTGATGTATGCCAAATCAGACTTCTAAAGGTCAGGAATACATATTAAGTTTAAATCCAACATAATTGGGCAGTAATTTATAATTCCACTTCAGCTATCCCCAGTGCATGCTGAGTAAAAAGTAATTGCATAAAGGAAAAGATTGGGTGATGGAACTGCCAATCAACACATGGGAATGCAATGTATTCCTAGTTTATATTCTAGGAAAAGGGGAATTGGAGAAGGATTTGGAACAGATGACAAGAAGGAAGGTTTGAGAGAGGCTATACCAGAGGTGGTATTTAGCAGGTTCTGACCAGTTCTGGAGAACCGGTAGTGGAAATTTTGAGTAATTCGGAGAACTGGCAAATCCCACCTCTGACTGGAGATTTTACAGCATCCTTCCCCTGCCATGCCCACCAAGCCACATCCACAGAACCGGTAGTAAAAAAATTTGATAAACTATGACAAACACTCCTGTATTCAAGGGGATCATGAGCAATAGCAAGAGCATTTAGACTTATATACTGCTCCATAGTGCTTTACAGCCGTCTCTAAACAGTTTACAGAGTCAGCATATTACCCCCAACAACAATCTGGGTCTTCATTTTACTGACCTCAGAAGGATGGAAGGTTGAGTCGACCTTGAGCTGGTTAGGATCAAACTCCTGGCAGCCAGAATGCAGAGTCAGCCTACAATACTGCATCTAATCACGGCGCCACCAGGGCTCTTATAGCAGGGGTGTCCAACTGGCAACCCTCAGGCTGGATGCATCATGCGCAGGCCACACCCACCCTGGCTCTGCAAAGACAAAAAATGTCATGATATGTCGCGATATGTCACATGATGCGATCGAGTTTGACACCCATGTCTTATAGTATACATGAGCAGTATAACCAGAAAAACAGCAAGGACTATATCTCTGCCTGGATTCATACATTGTGTTAAACCACAGTTTTGTTAACTATGGGCTGATGATTCATATCTCACATTTGACTAGGTTCATACACCGTAGTAAGAACTAAAGCATTTTTTAAATTTATTTTCATGTTTTACTTGCACACCACCCAGAATCCCTCTGTGAGAAAGATGGGCAATTAAAAAAATTTGATAATTAAAAAAAATGATTGTGTTTTCACATTGAACTTAACCACCAAAGAACAAGCCACATTATAACTTAGAAGGATATATGAACCTGGTCAGGGGGTCTCCCAGTACTGCCTCATGGCTCTGGCTCATAAAGGTTGGCCTCCCTCTTTCGGTGTCACTCCTCTGATCTGTTTGGCCCATTGCTGCCCAGATTAATCTGGGGCTCTTAAGCCATGTTGGAATGAGATTCTCCAGAATTCCTTGTTATCATGAGAGATCCCAGTTAGAAATAGCTAGCCTGCTCAGGTTTGGCAATAACTTTCCAGTTTTGCAGAAGTGCCTTTCTCAACCCTTTCTGGAGATGCTGAGGATTAAATTGGGATCCTCTGCATGTAGATGAGTTATTCTACCAATTGTTCGACAGCATTGAACTCCAGAGCTTTAATTCCATTTTAATTCATGTTTTCATCATGTTTTAATTCCACAAGATGACATGGCTTTCACCGAATCCCTTTAAACTTACACAGCTGGCCCATTTCATATTATCTTTGTTGCAGCAGGCTTGCCTGGACAAAAACAACAAAATAAAACACCTGAGGCTTCCTATCCCACAATTGCCTTGTTGGTTGTTCCATCATGCAAATTGCTAGCTGAATGGGGAAATGGAATGGGAAACAATATTTTTTCCCCCCAGCATTTCTAGAAGATACCTAAACTGTCACAGAAGTACAAGGCTTCTGTGTTTATTTTTCTTTTGACAACATGGTTTCCCATATAATTTCTTACCATGTGAATTCTGAATTGCTGCTCAAATGAATGATGTGCTGGAAAGCTTCTGCAGCTTACCTACCCGGGGCCCCTCTTCCTGCCTTTATGCTTCCCTGCAGTATTGCTGCAAGAAAGGACAAGGGAGGTAAATTAAATATAGTTTCTAAGTGCCCAAAGCAGCCTATTTTGGCAGGGCCATGGAAGGACTCTGTCTCTCTGTGCCAGCAGCAGGAAAAAAGGTTCCATGTCTGTTAAATGTTGGGGACTAAAGCTAACATTTTAACATCTCCAGTTTCATTCTTCAATTACATGCTTTCTGTGAAGAGCTACCAGTGTAGAATTAACATCACTCTAAGAACTCTGCGGCATCTTCTGGAAGGCCAGAGGAGCAGGTGTCCTGAGCATTACTGAGGTTTCAAGAGGTATGTAATAATTGGATGTCACAGGTCAGGTAAAACCGTAATGGGATTTTATTTGGCTTTAGCTTAAAATATTCTGTGAACTCCTCTGTTGTGATTTTTGGCTAGACCAAGGTTTCTGGATAAATGCTACTATGAATGGGTAGCGCTACTGTGGCTTCTTAAAACATGGTTAAAACAAACCATGGCTTTTTACAAGCACACACAAGACCCCTGAGCTGCAAGTATTCCAGCAGGCCTCAAGTTTAGCCCACAAATATCCTCTACAGGTTATTAGTAAATCATAATGTTTAGGGTGGCCTAAGGAAATCATAATGTAAATTGTAATGTTTAGGGTGGCCTACATTTTAACAATGTAACTGGAATACAATCATTTGTGCTTATGTGTGGCTTCAAGTTCATTTTTGGCTCCTGTCTGGACATGTCCCTGCAGTTTTCTTGGCAAGATTTCAAAAGTGGTTTGCCCCTGTCCTAACACTGAAAGAAAGTGACTGGCCCAAGATCACCCAGCTGCTCTGTGCCTCATTCAGAACTAGAATTCATGGTTTCTTGGTTTTGAGCCTGAAATCAAATCTAGTTTTTATTCTGATTCTGCCCAATACTTTTTGGAGTGTGATCCCCTCCAGTACACCTTTCAAAGGGCAAATATGGCTATTGGCCTGGAATGAAGTGGATTTATTATTATTATTATTATTATTATTATTATTATTATTATTATTACTACTACTACTACTACTATTATTATTACCTTCAAACCACTGTTGACTTCTTGTCATTGCCTGGACAAATCTCTGCAGTTTTGCTGGCAATTTTTCTTTTTAGAAGTGGTTTGCCATTGCCTTCTTCCTAGGATTGAGAGATGCTACATGACATCTCACAGCAGTTTTAGCCATTTGTGGATAGTGAAAAGGGGTGTTGAGAGTTATGGTTGAGTAACTTCATCCAAATAGCTACATGTTCCACAACCTGGACAAAGGAGACTATTCAAGAATGTGAAACAGGCCAAAGAAACGAAGCAGAGTGAATCCTGCAACAGAATGGTGTGCAATACAAAAATATTAATAAAATAATAACACAGTATTGCAACTTGGAATGGATATAACCATCCATTCTATCTGCTAGTTGCCTTCAATGTCCAGTTTTACTGGTAGTAATTGCAGCCACAGAGGGTGCACACACACACATATATAATCTGGGTCTGATCCAAATGATTCCAGACAAGGAATTATTCCATTTCTTCCTTTTTTCTTTTCTCCCTTTCAGAAAAAGATGCTCAGAAGTGGTCCTTTTAAATTACCGCCTGAACCCATTGATTTCTGTTCTATCTCAAGGCCCTTCATCTCCTTTACAACAACATTTTCAACATGCAACAAATACCATTGATCCTTCCCACACCCCACCTCCAGCTTTAATGTGCTTATTTTTCGTTTTGGTCTTCTTATATCAGTCTAACTTTCCATACACTTATGGCCTCCTTTTGAATTCTTTCCAATTCGTTCACCTTAAAAATTAGACTGTCAAAAAAAAACATACAAAGATTATCTGTTTCTCCAATCTGGAGAAAAAAAGCTTGGCTGTGTTGGTTGCCACTTCCAGTGGTGTCATTGCTACTACTACAGTCTCAAAAGGTGTTTTGTATTTTGAACAAAAAAAATTCCATGATTGCTGACATGTTTTGTTATGTATGCAGGTTTGAAGTCATTGGTATAGTTTGAACTGCTCTTGTAAAATGTTAGAAATGATTGGTTTAAAAAGTGCGGGAAAACCCTGCACTCTGATTGGCTGTCAACTGCGGCTGCTGGCTATAAGTAGCAGCTGCAGCCCAGCCAAAGCGGGTCCATTCTGAGCTGTAGTCACTAATACACAAAAGAGCTTGAAGCACTCCGCGTCTGTCTCTTCATGCAAACTTAACATGTTTGGCCTATGATCTTCTTTAACTTCCGATCTCTTTGGCTATTGCCTGTTTTCTCCAACTTGGTAACTATCATCAAGTACTTATTTAGCTCTAACTACATCCTATTTGGTCTGGAGAATCTTAAAATCTAGGCAGTTTCTGCGTTAAAGACAGATGCTTCTCCAGATAACCAGATCCTAAGCCATTGAGAGTTGATAATCAGTGCAGGTCTTTCAATAGGATTGTTTGTTAATTAGCAGCTTATTTGGCACACTGGACATGTTTCCACAATATCATCCAATAAATGATCTAAGGGTTGTATTCATTCAGTATATTAAGCTTGCTGGTGCTAATTTTGGTTAGTTGGGGGACACTTCATATATTATGCAAATCCAATTCAATGAAGTACGTGAACTCAGAAAATCAGTTATTTGAACCCTAACATTCTATAGATAGACAGATAGATAGATAGAATACTTTATTGGCCAAGTGTGATTGGACACACAAGGAATTTGTCTTGGTGTAATTACTCTCAGTATACATAAAAGAAAGATACATTCATCAGGAGTCAATAATCATAAGGTACGACACTTAATGATAGTCATAGGGTACAATAAGCAATCAAATCATACAGGAAACTGTCAATAAAAATTGTAAGGATATAAGCAACAAAGTTACAGTCATACAGTCACAAGTGAGAAGGGATGGGTGATAAGAAGTGATGAGAAGATTAGTAGTGCAGACTTTGTAATAGTTGAACAGTGTTGAGGGAATTATTCGTTTAATAATTTAAACCTCTAGATATTATTGCAGGGGTTGTTCTATTGCACTGCAGTAGCTGTGCCATGATGTCATCAAGAAAGGATGACTGTTTCCAATTCTGAGTGACATCAGAAAATTACAGTCGGCTTTGTAGAATGCCTTGCATGAACCTTACATGTGTCTTGGTGAGATGATGCAGTTCTACCAGCTGAGGCGCTTTAAGTCACCTCACCCAGCCATTTAGTCGGTTGCACATCCCAGAAGCGTCTCCAGCTCTTAAAATGGTCAGAGGAGACTTCAGAAGCAAATAGGACAGAACTTCTCAAGGCAAAAAGAGGCACTTCTTCCAAGTTTTGTACTAGCAATGACAGTCTGCTTTTCACCAACCCCTTCTTGACTAAGGTTGCTGCATTAGTAGCTGCCAACCAACCAACTTCAGGCACTTCTGGGTGAATTTTTCTTGCTTTTGTACCTCACCTGAAACAAAAAAAAAGCCTTGGTCTCCTTATGAAGTCATCTTCACCAAGAGGAAGAGCCAAACAGAAGAGAAAGTGCAACCTCTTGATTCTTTTGAATTCTCCAACCTATCTGGACAAGATTGTTTATCTGCATTGGAGCAATACACTTTTCAATGTTTCACTCTTATTTGACTAACCATTTTTAGAAGATGCTGCTGGATATTTCAGCTCTGTTTTGTTGCAATTGTGTTGTGAACTGCAGGGTTCAATTTCATCACTAGTCTGTTTAACAACTGCATTGAGCTGCTGGTGGACATCATTCAGAGATAGCAACTGAGAAAAAGATTACACCAGCTTTATACCTCTGACCTTTCCATTCAGGCAGTGGGTGTCCTTCATTGAGCACAACAGTGGTCTGGATGAAGGCCAGTAAATTGAAGCTTTGTCTAGCTCAGAAGGAGGTACTGGCCATGAATGATCTATTGATCTAAGTGAGTCATGTCCAACCTATTCTGGAGGGAACTGCATACCCTTCAAAAGTTCAGAACAAAAATTGGGGCTGTTCTTGCTTCTGTTATTGTCACAAATCATTTTGATAGCAAGAAGAACCTTTTATCAGCTCAAGAACTTACAGCAGCTTGGACGTAGTCTACACAGTAATGACCACTCAGGAACATCTTTGTTGCATGACTGCAATGTACTGGACATGGGGCTATCTTTGAAGACAGTGTGGAAACTTCAGTTACTTCAAAATAGTGCAGCAGTGTTACTAGGAATAGATAAAGATCATACTGTTCAATTTTTGGACTCAATCCAAATGATTTTCTAAAACATGAACAGCTTGGGGTTTGACTATATCCATGTTTAAAAATAACTCAAAAATATAGTGAGGAGGTTATATGGTGAAATGGAAAAGCTCCTTCCTGCCTCATTGTGCTGTAACTCATTAGTTGGGTAACAATACTTTCTTCAACACGTTTTGTTAAGTATTGATAACTTACCTTAAAGAAAGCAAGCAAAATACCAATACAATATATGTTATGAGCTTTGGTGGCTCAGTTTAGTTAAGTACCTGCTCTTGAATCCAGCTGTCTACAACCTGTGGCTCCGAATCCCACCAGGCTCAAGGTTGACTCAACCTTCCATCCTCTGGGTAATTGAGGACAGATTGTTTGGGGGCAATTAGCTGACCTTGTAAAAATGCCCAGCTTAGTAATAAGCAGGCATACAATGGAATGACAGGCTATGCTGAAAGAGCATTGGGTTGTGCTCAAAAAATTGTAACCGCCTGAGTCTTGGGAGAAGGTGGCATATAAAATGTAATTAAATAAAAATAAAAAATAAATGTATGTAGGTTTGAATGTTATTGGTTTTATTTGAATTGTTCTTGTAAAATATCAAATAAGATTGGTTTAAATAGTGCGGGAAAAACCCTGCACTCGATTGGCAAGCAGCTTCACTGCTGGCTATAAAACAGCCGTAGCCAGCCAAGTCGGGTCCATTCGAGCTGTAGTCACTTAATAAACTCTTCATTGAAGCTCTTCCGTCCTGACTCTTCATGCAAACTTAACACTGGCGAAGGTGGGATTCCCCGACGAAGACGAAGTGGAAGACAAACGAGAAGAAATTAGATGGCTGCGCTGAACACCCTCCAACCCCGTTCGTCGGCGGCAGAAGACTGGGAATGCATGCGGATCGCTTCCAAATGTATTTGGAAGGAAAGCGACTCACCGATATCGAAGAAGCAGAAGAGGCGGTATTTCTCATGCACTGCAGTCTAGGCAGTCTTCAAGATGAGAGCATTGGGCGGGAGCTGCAGGCGTGAAAGGTAATGGAATGGCTGATTTAGAAAAGCTTCTAGGCCCATTCGCCCCTAAGTATCGTGCCTCATTAAGACCGAGTTTTTAGGATCGGGATCAAAGGAAAAGCGAAAATGTTAATGACTTCATGGCAAGTTTAAAGGGACATTGGGGTGCTTGTGAGTTTACCAACTTAGAAGAGAGGCATCTGTCGTGTCGGTTTGTTCTAGGCCTTAAAGATAAGGTCTTACAGAGCAAATTACTAATGAAAACTAAGATCCGTTTAAGGAGGCCATAGAGGAAGCTGTTTCAGCGGAAGCAACCAAGTCCTCAGCAGCAGCCATGAAGAAAATTAACAAGGCCTCAAGCCATTCTGATGTGGAAAAGTCCACAACAACCCATTGCGAGCAAATAGAACTCTGATTCAGACTGTAGTGAGGTGGAGGAAGGAATTTATAGACTCAGAATGGAGAAGAAAAGGAAGACCTTGGAAAAAGAGGCAAGAATTTTATTGCAGAGGTTGGGTGGGGGGAGGCCACCCCACACTGAATGCAAGTTTTAGACACCATCTGCCTCCGTTGTGAGAAAAGAGGTCACCTAGCAGAGTCTGCAAATCATCCAGAACCCACCTAGTAGGAAGAAATTTCCTGAGAAAGAATTCAAGCCCAACAATTTCAGTGAGAAAATGGGGCGCACAACTCAAGCAAATGGAAAGAATGAAACTCATCAAACAATCACCCATTGGTCATTCTTCACCCTTGAGAAGCAGAAAAGTACATGTGAAGGTATTCATTGGAAGGAAGGCCTTGCATGGAAGTGGACTCGGGCTCCTATTTATCTATGGTGTCATGGGACAACACTATTCTCAGGCTACTTCCCAACATTCAGAAGAAACATTTCCAGAAGCACTGACTCTTAAAGACTACCAAGGGAACAAGATTCAGTAGTTGGAACAAGAGAATTCAGCGTGAAGTTTAAAGGCCACACCGTTTGCTGACCATCGTGGACAAGGATCACCCAAGCTTGCTGGGACTTGAGTGGTTCAAGCCACTAGGCATTGAGGTGACTGGCATCAATCACATGAGCAACTCTGAATGGGAGGAGGCCTTGAAGTCTGAGTTTCAGAGGAGGTCTTCAGCAAAGGATTGGGGCAAGTATATGGGGACCCCTATAACTTTCAACCTAGATCCAAAAGGTGCCCCAATTTTTAAAGCCCAGAAGGGTTCCATTTGCTTTAAAGGAAAAAATTGATGCACAATTAGACAAATTAAGGGGTTTTAGAGCCACTGACCACTCAGATGGGAGACACCCATAGTCACACCAGTCAAGACTGATGGGTCAGTAAGAATCTGTGGAGACTATAAGGGGACATGCTGAACCATGCGCGCTGCAACAGGACATATCAGTTCCAGTGGTGCATCATCACTTACATTACATTCACTTGGCAGGGTACAGTCTTTGCCAAATGGATTTGGCCCAGGCATATCAACAACTAACAGCTGATGATGCCACTGCAGAGGCCCAAACCATTGTGACTCATAGAGGTGCTTTCA
>CM019149.1:136888939-137092879 GCA_009733165.1 Naja naja
TTGTATGTAGGTTTGAATGTTATTGGTTTAGTTTGAATTGTTCTTGTAAAATGTCAAATAGGATTGGTTTAAATAGTGGGAAAAACCCTGCACTCTGATTGGCTGGCAACTTCGGCTGCTGGCTATAAGAAGCAGCCGTAGCCCAGCCAAGTCGGGTCCATTCGAGCTGTAGTCACTTAATAAACTCTTCACTGAAGCTCTTGGCGTCTGACTCTTCATGCAAACTTAACACTGGCGACGAAGGTGGGATTCCCTGAAGAAGACGAAGCGGAAGACAAGCAGAGAAGAGCGAGATGGCTGCGCTGAACCCCCCAGCCCCGTTCGATCGGCGGCAGAAGACTGGGAATCGTATGCGGATCGCTTCCAAATGTATTTGGAAGGAAACGACCTCGCCGATATCCCGAGAAGCGGAAGAGGGCGGTATTTTCATGCACTGCGGTCCGGCAGTCTTCAAGATGGCGAAGGCATTGGCGGGAGCTGCAGACTTGAAGGTAATGGAATGGCCTGATTTAGAAAAGCTTTTAAGAGCCCATTACGCACAAGTATCGTGCCTCATTAAGAGACACGAGTTTTACCGTCGGGATCAAGGGAAGCGAAAATGTTAATGACTTCATGGCAAGTTTAAGGGACATTGGGGGTGCTTGTGAGTTTACCAACTTAGAAGAGGCCATGCGTGATCGGTTTGTTCTAGGCCTTAAAGATAAGGTCTTACAGAGCAAATTACTAATGAAACCTAAGATCACGTTTAAGGAGGCCATAGAGGAAGCTGTTTCAGCGGAAGCAACCAAGTCCTCAGCAGCAGCCATGAAGAAAATTAACAAGGCCTCAAGCCATTCTGATGTGGAAAAGTCCACAACAACCCATTTTGAGCAAATAGACTCTGATTCAGACTGTAGTGAGGTGGAGGAAGGAATTTATAGACTCAGAATGGAGAAGAAAAGAAAGACCTTGGAAAAAGAGGCAAGAATTTTATTGCAGAGGCTGTGGGGGGGCCACCCCACTGAATGCAAGTTTTAGACACCATCTGCCTCCGTTGTGAAAAAGGGTCACCTAGCAAGAGTCTGCAAATCATCCAGAACTCCACCTAGTAGGAAGAATTTCCTGAGAAAGAATTCAAGCCCAACAATTTCAGTGAGAAAATGGGGCACAACTCAGAAGCAAATGGAAAGAATGAAACTCATCAAACAATCACCATTGGTCATTCTTCACCCTTGAGAAGCAGAAAAGTACATGTGAAGGTATTCATTGAAGGAAGGCCTTGCCAAATGGAAGTGGACTCAGGCTCCTATTTATCTATGGTGTCATGGGACACTATTCACAGGCTACTTCCCAACATTCAGAAGAAACATTTCCAGAAGCAAGCACTGACTCTTAAAGACTACCAAGGGAACAAGATTCCAGTAGTTGGAACAAGAGAATTCAACGTGAAGTTTAAAGGCCACACCAAACGTTTGCCCCTGACCATCGTGGACAAGGATCACCCAAGCTTGCTGGGACTTGAGTGGTTCAATCCACTAGGCATCGAGGTGACTGGCATCAATCCGTGAGCAACTCTGAATGGGAGGAGGCCTTGAAGTCTGAGTTTCCAGAGGTCTTCAGCGAAGGATTGGGCAAGTATATGGGGACCCCTATCACTTTCAACCTAGATCCAAGGTGCCCCCAATTCGTTTAAAGCCCAGAAGGGTTCCATTTGCTTTAAAGGAAAAATTGATGCACAATTAGACAAATTAAGGGTTTTAGAGCCCACTGACCACTCCAGATGGGAGACACCCATAGTCACACCAGTCAAGACTGATGGGTCAGTAAGAATCTGTGGAGACTATAAGGGGACACTGAACCATGCTGCAGCAGAGCGCATATCCAGTTCCAGTGGTGCATCATCTGTTACATTCACTTGGCAGGGTACAGTCTTTGCCAAATTGGATTTGGCCCAGGCATATCAACAACTAACAGTTGATGATGCCACTGCAGAGGCCCAAACCATTGTGACTCATAGAGGTGCTTTCAAATGTAAAAGGTTACAATTTGGAGTAAGCGTGGCACCAGGCATCTTTCAAAGCCTTATGGAAAGAATGCTCCAAGGACTGCCAGGGTAGTGCCTTACTTTGATGATGTGTTAATCTCTGCTGAAAATGACACTCAGTTACAAGAAAGACTCAGAGAAGTCCTTACCAGATTCAGGAAAGCGGGGTTAAAAGTCAAGGAAGAAAAATGCACTCTTAAAACTGACAGGTTGAGTTCCTGGGCTACATGATTGACAAGCATGGCATCCACCCTACAGATGCCAAGGTTAAAGCAATCAAAGAAGCCCCTAGACCTAAATGCAAAACAGATTTGCAAGCCTTCCTTGGACTTATTAACTTTTATCACATGTTCCTACCTCAAAAGGCAACCATTGCTGAACCATTGCACAGATTACTTGATAAAAGTCTGTTTGGGTCTGGGGCAGGAAGGAACAATCAGCATTTAACAGTATTAAAAGACTAATCACGTCTGATGCTGTACTGATACAGTTCTCTGAGAATTTGCCTGTTGTACTGACTTGTGATGCATCCCTTTTGGAGTGGGGTTTGAGCCACAGGCTTCCCAGTGGGAGAGAAGCCCCTATTGCATTTTACTCTCACTTTGACCAAAGCAGAGAGGAATTACAGCCAATTGGACAAGGAGGCATTGGCAGTTGTTGCAGCTGTTAAGAAATTTCATGAATATCTGTATGGGAGAACATTTACCATTGTTACAGATCACAAACCTTTGTTAGGCATTGTGGCAGGAGACAAGCCTACACCTACTATCCTGTCACCAAGAATGCTGAGGTGGACTGAATTTCTTGCTGCTTATTCATACAAACTTATCCACAAGCCTGGCAAGGACATTGGACATGCTGATGCACTGAGTCGTTGCCCACTTCCTTGCCACAAGGAGGACTTTGAACCTGAAACACACACCTTTTTCCTAGAAACTGTTGCCAAGCTTCCAGTTCATGCTGCTGAAATTGCCAGAGAGACTGCCAAAGACACTGTGTTGGCTCTGTTATAGGCTGGATTAAGAAAGGTTGGCCTCTTCAAGATCTACCTCACCTTGCCCAACCTTTTAAGTCCAGGCAAACTGAATTATCTGTATTAAGAGGATGTATTTTGTGGGGTAACAGGGTGGTTATTCCTGCAAAACTGCAAAGAGAGGTTTTGGAAATGTTACATGAGGGTCATCCTGGTATTGTAAGGATGAAGGGATTGGCCAGGAGTTATGTATGGTGGCCAGGTATTGACAAAATGGTTGAAAACTGGGTTGCATCTTGTCCCAACTGTCAGGTAGTCAGGCCTGCCCCACCTCTTGCCCCCACACAGGAATGGGAATGTCCTAGGGGCCCATGGTCCAGGATTCACATTGATTTTGCTGGCCCTACCAGAGGGCACACCTTTCTTATTATAGTAGATGCATATTCCAAATGGCTAGAGGTAATTCCCATGGCATCCACCACAACTGATGCTGTCATCAAGCAGCTCAGAAAACTTTTGTAACCCACGGGTTACCTGATGTTCTTGTCTCTGACAATGGCCCTCAATTTACATCCAACCTCTTTGAATCCTATTTAGCACAACAGGGTATCAGACATGCCCTTACTGCCCTGGGCACCCTTTGGCTAATGGCGGGCTGAACGCATGGTATGTTTTACCAAGGAGAAGCTTCAGCAACTGGGTCCTGGGGACATCACTGAGAAAGTTGAAAACTTCTTAGTGTTCAGCACATCACTCCTAACCCATCTAATAACTTATCCCCAGCAGAGTTGTTAATGGGTAGGAAACTTAGGTCTCCCATTGACCTCCTTCATCCCACTTACGCACCCAATGCACCACTAGATTCCACTTCCAAAGTTTGCACATTCAGTGTGGGTGATTCTGTTTATGCTAAGAACCTTATAGGTGAACCTTTGTGGATTCCTGCTGAGATAACTCAGATCACAGGCCCTCGTTCTTACAGGGTGCAAACAGAGGATGGACTCCTTTGGAGCAGGCACATTGATCAACTTAGATCCAGGTTCTCTCAGGAACATCGCACTTGTTCCTCTCTAGTTCCCTCACCTGATGTCAATTCTAGGGGAAGGGAGGAACAGGAGGAAAATCAGCAAGCAAGAATCAACCCCATGTGTAACGAGCCATTACAACAGGAACCATCCCAAAACCTGTCACAATGCCAAAATCCATCCTTAGAAGTGGAAGATTGTACATCACTACCTGACTTGGGTGCTGACATTGGGCTGGAGATGGGTTGGGAGGAGAGACCAGATTCTAACAGTCAAACAGGGTCTCTTTCACAGGAAGTCCCAGTGGGGAAATGTCAGCAGACACATTTCCTCTCTCACTGGGTGAGAATGTTAAAACTTCTGAACCACGTAGGTCTCAATGTACACGCAAGAGCCCCACCTATTTAAAAGAATACATTAGATAGGTTGGGGTTTGGTATGGACTGAACCTAGTGGGAGGGTGTTATGTATAGGTTTGAATGTTATTGGTTTAGTTTGAATTGTTCTTGTAAAATGTCAAATAGGATTGGTTTAAATAGTGCCGGAAAAACCCTGCACTCTGATTGGCTGGCAACTACGGCTGCTGGCTATAAGTAGCAGCCGTAGCCCAGCCAAGTCGGGTCCATTCGAGCTGTAGTCACTTAATAAACTCTTCACTGAAGCTCTTCGCATCTGACTCTTCATGCAAACTTAACAATATAAATAACCTAGAACTTAAATACTGAGCTAAGAAGTCAGTAGAACTCAGAAGGATATACAGCATAGCAATGTAATTCAAAAGCCTGGGGGAAGAGCCAGGTTTTCCCTTGCTGTTATTACAAAACATGTGTGTTTGTGTGTGCATGTCCCATAGGAATAGCATTGCATAATCAACAACAGAGATCTGCATTCCACAGTAATGGAATGCCAAGACGATCCACAAAGTATATACAGGGAGAGGCATTTCTTTTGAGGATTTTCAGGTTGCTTAACTTAAAAGATGGAAGTAACTCAAAAAGGCTGTATAAATACAGTCCTCTAAGAACTCCTAGAATAACTTCTGTCTTACCAAGGAACCCACACCATATTAATCTCCTATTTTTTAACATATTCCACTCCGGCATTACATTTAATTTATTGGTTCTATATAGAATTGTCACAAAAGGACATGACAAAAGGAACTGTTGAAATTATATTCTGAAATACTCAGAAAATTCCAGATCACCTGTCATTACCTTAAGCCATCCAGAAGATTATTATGTTCTTCATAAAGATAATTACCATCCAGAAAACCTCAGCAGACAAAGACACATGGTTCCATTCACCTATTTCTCCCAGGACTCTGGTTTCTGTTCCCTCTGTCACCCCCAGAATTCAGTTCAAGCTAGCAGAAGGGGATAATTGAGGTGATTTTGTCAGATATTTTAAAAGAGCCTCCATATTTTAAATCAGAAAGTCATATCTTTTTGACTTTGGCTCCCAGTTGATGCAGCCAGCATGGCTATGACAAAAGGAACTGTTGAAATTATATTCCGAAATACTCAGAAAATTCCAGATCACCTGTCATTACCTTAAGCCATCCAGAAGATTATTGTGTTCTTCATAAAGATAATTACCATCCAGAAAACCTCAGAACCATCACATGTAGTGGTTGCACAGTGGTTAGAATGCAGTACTGCAAGCTAACTCACTGCTCACTCCAGGAGTTCGATTCCCATTGACTCAAGGTTGACTCAGTCCTTCCATCCTTCCGGGGTCAGTAAAATGAGGACCCAGATTGTTGGGGGCAATAGGCTGACTCTGTAAATGGCTTAGAGAGGGCTATAAAGCATTATTAAGCAGTATATAAATCTAAGTGCTATTGCTATTTGGGAGCTGTTCCATAACAAGATCAACAAGTTTGTCTCTTTGTTTACAATATATTTTTATATCAGGAAGTAAGCCATAGTTTGCCTAAATCTGGATGAGAAACCATTAGGGTGCTGGCTCTAAATGTCTTTTAGAAGCAACACTGTTAATTGAATTACACTTTTTGGTGATTGAAAAACTCCTTCAATATGCCTAATTTATCAGTGTGATCTGCTTTGCACAACCAGATGAATTGGAGCTATCCCTATGCACTGATGGGATTCTCATATTATATTAAGTCATAATGTGGTTTGGTGACTCACCCTATGTTTAACTCCAATGATTGTGGGTTTGTAACAGTGATGTATATGTTATCGCAACCCAATCAATCTAGTCAATTAACAATGGCTTAGCAAAACAGGAATTTTTTCCTCTGTTTTGCTAAGCCAGTGTTGGATATCAGGGCTTTTTGGATGCCAGGGCTTCTTTTAAGGGAACTGTGAAATAATAAAATCCTATTGATGTGTACTTGCTTCCTCAAACTTCCAATTTTGCATGATTTCTTGCAGAAATAGATCAGTCTTCAACCTAGTTATTTTTGCAATAGAGATAATTAAAAAAATACAATGCATACAAACTTTCTCTTCTTTGCTTTATATAGGTAATCTTTTCTCATTTATATCTGCATCTTATTTTCATAACAATGGAATATCAAAGTGGTTCTCAGCCTGTGGTCCACAGACCCCTGGGAGGGGTTGTGATGTCATTACAGGGGATCCTTGAAGACTTGTAGATGATTTGTTATGATGCAAATGTTGAGTTAAGTCTTGGGGAGGTCCATGGCTAATAGTCCATGGCCAAAAAGGCATTTAAAGTGAGTCCATGGTGAAGAAAAGGTGGAGACCCACTGGAGTACCACAATAGGTCTTATAGCTGGCCTCTGTTTTCATAATCTACAACATTTGCCTTCTTTGAAATTATGTATTGTGTGATCTCCTCTGTTATAGATACATGGATCCTTAATGGGCCCAAGGGAAGCTTTTATTTCCAAAGGCTAATAAGTTGCAGCCTGATTACCTAAATGTGGAAAATGTTTCACCAAGCTCAGAATGGGATTTCTGAGATGCTTATAGGCCTAAAGTATCCACTGTACACTTTCAGACATGCCTATTTATAGCAATAATCGTAGCCTTGATGTCTTGGTTTACTCTGATCTATCTGGCGTCACTATGCCAGCTTGAGAAAAAGAAAGCCATTCTTTGTTGTCCACAAGAGACAACTTCTCTAGTTCTGTTCTCCTTATCTGATGTTTCCACATGTGTTTTTTCTTAAATTTCGGGCTCTTATTATTAAGGTATGCATTTATATTTGGCTCTTAGACCCTTGACTCTGAGATTGTCTCACATCGACAAAAAGTATCAGGTCTAGCTATTCACCCAGCATACTGTAAACCTGGCTACTTATGCAACCCATTTTCTGGATTCGTACAACCACCGAACTCTAAAATAAAAAAGTTAGGTATATCTGTATGGCAAGCTAAGTGTTTTTAAAAAAGCAAATAACAGCAAAGGTTAGCATGCTGTTAGCATCTTTAGGTGTTTACCTGACTTAGTGTTATATGAACAGAATCTCAAAGTTACAAATTAGACACAGGCACACAACCGAAGCAAAGAAGGTGAAGAGAAAAAGAAACAGAAAGCAGTAGTGAGTCATGTGTTACACAGATAGGCAGCTTGGAAAGGCAGGCCAGGGCAGTCATTCTGAACGTCCTTTCCCAGAATTCTTGGTTGAACAGCTGTTAGCCAATGGAAGGGCCCA
Organism: Naja naja; assembly: GCA_009733165.1. Lineage (NCBI taxonomy): Eukaryota > Metazoa > Chordata > Lepidosauria > Squamata > Elapidae > Naja > Naja naja. Next base: position 136,896,606 of record CM019149.1, read on the forward strand.
AATGTCTTGCCTTTCTGTTTTATAGTGTTAGGGCAAGAGTCAAAAGAAATAACAGTTATGGATGGGCAGAAGCAAGCTCCTACCAAACTCCCTGCAGTTGAACAGCGGGGGAAGTCTTGGTTGATGAATGGGACCAAAGGGTGCATTTCTTCAATTTGCAATCCTAGGTCAAATGTTGCCAAAACTATCACCTGAAAGAGAAATTGGCCATAGACCTGGCTTTTTCAGATCCTGGCATGTAGAAATATAGGGAATTAACTAGTTCCTTGCTTTAGTCTGTCTAAATATAGAAATGGCTCATTTTCTTTTAGGGTAAAAATTCGTTGCAAACATTATTCTTGTAATGATTGATATGAAAAAAGGCTGGGTGCCTTTTTTATATATACCTTTCCCCAAATGTACTCATCTTTTTTGGCAAACAGGTTTCACTAATATATCTCTTTCCTCATCCTGGTTATGGAACTTTGAGATGGGATATAAGGCCAAGTTCCTGGGAAAGGAAGAAGGAAGCGGGACCACACAGTTTTCCAGGTTTTTTATCCCTTTCCCAATTCACCTAAGAGACCGTTTCAGCCGAGCGTGGTCAGAACTGTGAAGCGGTTCCACTTTCTTGGCTTTAAGCCTAATTGTTTTGCATCTCCCCCACTCCCAATAGAAAACCAGATGGAAAACTACCAACTGAACACATTTTTCCTGCTTTCTAATCCTAGAACAACTTTACCTCAGCATACTTTAGCAAGCTATGAGATTAACATATGCATATACTTCAAGTACTGTATAGGCTTCTTTCTTGGTTGCTAAAGACTAGAATCAGTCTCATTTAGATTTTTAAAAGGCCACCTTCCATCTTTCTCAGCAAGATAGGCAGTTGGCCTGCATCCAGTTGGTGATCCTCCAAGATCTTCTCATTTTCTATTATTTTATTTTTTTATTTTTTATTTTTTTATTTTTATTCATATTTATATCCCGCCCTTCTCCGGAGACTCAGGGCGGCTTACAGTTTTTGGGATACAACCCAATGCGCTCAGCAATAGCCTTCCTTCCATTGTATATGCCTGCTTATTATTAAGCGGCATTTTTTACAAAGTCAGCTTATTGCCCCCAACAATCTTGGGTCCTCAGTTTACCTACCCGAGAGGATGGAAGGCTGAGTTAACCTTGAGCCTGGTGGGATTCGAGCCTGCAATAATTACAGGCAGCTGGAGCTAAGTGCTAGGCTATTAACAGCCTGCACCACCAAGGCCCTTGGTGAAAATTGGTGGCCCATCATTCCATCTGCTTCAGTTAATAATTTGACTCATGGTGTTTCTCTTTTCAGTGAGTCTTCTCCAAGTTCCAATCTCAAAGGCTTCATGGGTATATAAGTACCCCTGAACTAGCAGCCAAACCTCCCATCTGAATACTTACTATTTGGCTGTCCAGTATCAAAGCTCAGACAAGGTTGGGCAAGTGTTTCTAGCTGCTGAGATGGCTTTTCAAACATCTGAGCTGTCAAACCTTTGAGATTTGAAAGATTGCCACCGACAACACATATTTGCCCAGGAAATGGTGTCTTTTTTATGTTTAATTTCCGCCCGTGTGCATATTTTTAATTGCAAAATTCAAAGATGTGTGAAAACCAAATGATAATTGAAGCTGATCTGCATATTCCTTTCAGAACTAGGTCAAGTCATATTAAAGTAAAAACAAAATGAATTATGCCCTCACTTCTAATGCCTGTGCTTTCAGTAGCTGCAGTTCCACGTGCAGTTCAACCAGAGAAAGAAGTGGATGAACTAGAAAGCATAGCAAGCAAAGAATATGTCAACCTATTCTCCAAGGCACCTGAAGGCAGGACAAGAAGCAATGGATGGAAACTAATCAAGAAAAGAACCAACCTAGAACTAAGGTGAATTTTTCTAACAGTTAGAACAATTAATCAGTGGAACGACTTGCCTCCAGAGGTTGTGGGTGCTCCAATACTGGAGGTTTTTAAGAAGAGATTGCACAACCACGTGACTGAAATGGTACAGGATTTCCTGCCTGAGCAGGGGATTGGACTAGAAGTCCTCCAGTTCTGTTATTCTGTTATGCAAACACTGCATGCCAGGGATGGGTCATTTGCACTGGACTCTAAACTCCACTGGATGCTGTCAGTAATGGAGCTATATTTCAATCATCCCTGGGGTACCATTTTTCCCCATTCTTGCATTAATATTTTAAGTTAGAACTCTCATTATACTTGATCGTTAGAACTTTTGGCTGGAGTTGACTGGAGTTTGTAGCCCAAGCATCTGAAGTTTATGAGGTTCTCTGTTGTTGCCTTAACACTTGAGTACACAAGGTGCGATTCAGAAACCATGGGCGAGCTCTTTCCAAGCTCATTGAATCTCCAGTTCCTTCTGTAGCTGCTGCCAAGATTTGGTAGGTACATTAAATGGTTGTTAAAGCTGGATACGTTTGGAGAATCTGGATTATGAAACATAATCCAGCCAAAACAGCAAACAGAATTGAAGAAAAATCTGGTTCTTCTGCTCAACATGCCCCTCTTCTGCTTTGGCCACTCTTACTTACCCTCTGATCCTGCAGACTTATTACTCCCATGCATTCCAAACAGCTATACGTGCCCTCAACCTACAAAGCTGATGCACTCATGGTAGGTAATCTAATCGGAAAAAAATAACTGATGAATATCTGAAGCATTTGTTCTCGTGATATAATCTTGGTGCAAGTCTGGCAAGCAATAACTATTGTAACTAGGGTGGCATCTGGAGTACTCCTATATCACAGAGAGCAGGACAAGAAACAATGGTTGGAAACTAATCAAAGAGAGAAGCAACTTGGAATTAAGGAGAAACTTCCTAACAGGGAGGACAATTAACTAGTGGAATAGCTTGCTTTCAGAAGTTGTGGGTGCTCCATCACTGGAAGTTTTAAAGAAAAAACTGGATAGCCACCTATCTCAAATGGTATAGGGACTCCTGATTGAGCAGGGAGTGAACTAGAAGCCCTCCAAGGACCGTTCCAGTTTCTGTTCTGTTCTATTCTATTCTATTCTATTCTATTCTATTCTACTCTACTCTACTCTACTCTACTCTACTCTACTCAACTCAACTCTACTCTACTTTCCTTCTTACCCTCAAGATATCCCCCAGTTTCACTCATCTGGGGTGCCAGATCTCATCTAGAGGCTAGATGGTCTCTAATTGACCTTTCCTTTGGGAAGGAAGGCAGCTCTGACAAGATTGGCTGACAGCTCTCAACCCTTTGCTCTGAGTCTGTTTATGATGTTGGGATTTTGCAAAGTTACACTTACCTTTCCTCACTGTGTTGCAGCCTGGGTATAATTTAAGGTAGTTTTAATGGACTTGTAATTGAGTTTCACGTGCCACAGGCTTGTGTATCAAGGAGAATATATCAATACTTAGCATCCTCTGCTGCTAATGAGGATTTGCATTTACTTCATTTTGGTTCCAGGGACATGATGTTCTACACCCCATCTCTTGGTTAGGATATTGAAGTCAGGCCTTGTTATGCAATATAATGTTAATGACAGGCAGGAAGCCAAGTCTCTTAAAATAGTTAATAACATTAACTCTGCTTAAGTAGTGGATAGAAAGTAGGGAGAGAAAAGTCTGTCATTTATGGTAAAAAGGCAAGTAAAAGTCAAAAAGCACTCAATATCCATGAGGGAAACAGTCACCATTTTTTAGATTTTATTACATTTTCCTGCAAAGCTATAACAGGGGAAGAGTTGCCTACAGAAATGCCTGAGCTCACAAATGAAACTACACAACCTTCTGTACCTGAAATTGGAAGCAAGGAGGCCTTATTCATGGCTAGGACTGGGCTATCCTTACAAAATATGTCAGTTTTCTCTTATCTAATCCTTGCAGACAGGAAGGTAACCTAACTCAAGTGGCTGTCAATGACAATAGTCTTACTTATGGTGCATGTCACTGTTTTTCCATTGTTATACTACCAATTTTCTTTAAACGTGTTGAAATATTGCATGGCAATGGCTCTTCTAGCTGCAACCCCCGCCTCTCCCAATTCGAAATACATTCATTAAAAATAACATGTTGTCATTTGGTATCAGTGTGGTTTCCTATAATGCTGTGTCTCTGAAAAATGCCACAACAGATTAGAATAGCTGAACTCAAACAAACAAACAACATTAGCTTTGAGAGAAATCTTTTGGAAAAGAGACTCTGGCATCTGAGGTGTCTATGCAAATTCTCTGCCTGCACTTGTCTGCTGTCCATGGGATATTTCAGAGTGTCTTTCCAATGAAGGCTTGTTTTGCTTTTAAAGGCAGCTCACATCAAGAGAACATAACATATCAACAAGCTCACTAACTAACTCCAACAGTTTCCTGGAAAATATTTGAATTTATGGCACTATATAGCACTTAGAGTTATTTACTGCTTCATAGTGCTTTACAACACTCTTTGAGTGGTTGACAGAGTCAGCATTTTGTTCCCAACAACCTGGGTCCTCATTTTACTGACCTTGGAAAAATGGAAGGCTAAATCAACCTTGAGCCAATCATAAGGATGAAATTCGTGGCAGTGGGCAAAGCTGGCCAGCAATACGGCATTCTAACCACTGCGCCACTGGGGCTCCTATAGCTGTTTCAAAAGCAGGTAGGTGGAATTCTACCAGATGGGTACAACCTGCCAAACCAAAATCAGGCAGGTACTTGCCACACTTGCCATTATCCATATTGATCTTGTTTGCTGTGTAATTCAGCAATGACAACTTTGTGTGAAGCAATATGCATCTGGGATCCTGCATCACATAACATGCTAGTGGCTACAGTTTCAGACATCCCAGTCATTGTGCTCCTTTACAGCATGCAGCATGCGTGTGGGAAATAAGACACTTTCCATCTCAACTGATGTCTGAAAGTGACTCAACACTTGTGACAGAAATTGCTTCTTGCCGCAGTCTTGGTAGTGCCTTCCTGCAACCATAAAAAAGGGAGATGTCCCTTCATCCTTTGAGGCAGGATACAACAAGGCCTGACAGTTAATGGCAACCTGATGGAAGCATTATTAGTCTCCATCAACCTCGATCCTTTCGGAAAGTCTGATTAGGCCACATGTGGCAAACTCTCCACATCATGTTGATGTCACGTGATGTATCATGACATTTTTTGCCTTCACGGAGCTGGGGTGTGTGTGGACTACACGTGATGCATCTGGCCCATGGGCTGCCAGTTTGACACCCCTGGATTAGGCCATCCTCCTTGTACTAGCTCATAGCAAATCCATTGCTCTGGACCATTCTGCCTCTTCTCTTGAGCATTCCTGCAACTACAGCACAGCAGCTTACTTTGCTTGAGAGCAGATAAATTGCCACCAGTTGTTGGCACAAGCTGCTTATTGCTGCAAGTTGTTGCTACAGATGAAGAAAGAATCCATGCTACCACCACTGTGTGTGTGTGTGTGTGTGTGTGTGTGTGTGTTCTCTTTTGGCATCTTTGTAATACACAGGGAAGACCTTGCCTCCCATATTTTGTGGCTTTGATCTTAGACTTTGATCCCAGAAGAAATTCATAAATGGACTACATCCAACTAAAGACAAGATATCCTCCTGGCCATAAGAGATGAGAACCATAACAGTAGGTTGCTATTGACACTGCCTCCAACCCTTGCTAATCTGAGCCCTCCCCTGGGATAAAGAAGGCTAAGTAGGAATTGCATCCAACCCTTGACACCATAAAATTGGTACAATATTAAGTGTCTATAACTGAATGGCCGGTTAATAGCCTTTCCAGAAATTTACACCAGACGATCCAGGGAAATGGCAGTTAACAGGATCCTCATATAATAACAATAAAAGTATATCCCACTCCAGCTACAATACTAACCACCTGCTGTCTCAGTGGAGGCTGAACCTGCTTCCCTATAGCAGCTGCCACAGCGAATCGTGTGTTTGCTGAATGATTGATGCACCAGAGACAGTACAGTTTGTTTTATGAGCTCTTTTGGGGCGATTGTCCAAAGGACAGCTGTTAGGTGGCTGGCTGCATCTGCAGAAACACCAAGAGATTCAAATAAAAGCAGCTTCTAATAACATTACCTACTGAATGAAAACAAATGCCTTCTCTATAAGGGAGGTTTCACCTGCGCAGGTGTGCTAGCACACACTTTAAGTGAAAGTTAAAACAGGTCACTTCAGAGGTGGTATTCAGCAGGTTCTGACCAATTCTGGAGAACTGGTAGTGGAAATTTGGAGTAGTTCAGAGAACCAGCAAATACCACCTCTGACTGACCCCGCCAACCCCATCTCTTCTCTGCCTCCCGAGTCCCAGCTGATCGGCTGGGTCTTCTTTTGTTGCCCTGCACAGGAGAACAGAGCTGGAAAGCAGGTTAGTGGGGTTGGGAGGGAATGGGATTTTGCAGTAACCTTCCCCCAAGGAACGGGGAGGGAATGGGGATTTTACAGTATCCTTCCCCTGCCATGCCCACCAAGCCACGCCACGCCCAGAGAACCAGTAGTAAAAAAATTTGAATCCCACCCTGTTGATGCATCCCCCTCCCCCCCAAAAAACCACTTGAATGAAATCCTTTGCCTTCAGACCTGCTCAACTCCCAATGTGGACGACAAAGGAACAAAATCTCTGTTCTGCTCTGAGCAGCCCAGCAAACCATTCCACGCTAAAGGGAAGTGAAACCAACTACGGAAATCCTCAACTTATGATCACAACTGAGCTCAGAATTTATGTTGCTAAGTGAGAAATGTGTGAGTTTTGCTTTTGCTCCATTGTAGGACTTTCCTTGCCACATTTGTTATGTGAATCACTGCAGTTGTTAAATTAGTAACATGGTTGTTTAAGTAAATCTGGCTTCCCCATTGACTTTGCTTGTCAGAAGTTTGCAAAATATGATCACATGATTCCAGGACACTGCAGCCATCAAGCATAGGAACCAGCATCTGAATATCTATGGAAATTCTCAGTTGTCCCAAAGCTGCTTTTTCAATAGGCATCTGGACTTTCTGGTTTTTTTTTCTTTGAAGATGTTTCGCTCCTCATCCAAGAAACTTCTTCAACTTCAGTCAGTCAGAGCTGAAGAAGCTTCTTGGATAAGAAGCAAAATGTCTTCAAAGAAAAACCAAAAAGTCCAGTTGCCTCTTGAAAAAGCAGCTTTGGGACAAGCATCTGAATGTAAATCACATGACCATGGGGATGTTGCAACAGTGATAAGTATGAAAAATGGTCATAAATAATTTTTTTTCCGTGCTGTTGTGACTTCAAACAGTCAGTAAATGAACTGCTGTAGGTTGAGGACTACCTGTACAGGTATTTGCATTCCCCCTCTCCTTCCCATCTTTACTTCATTTTGTGCTCATTAATTTGTCTGCAAAAAAATTAATAATGATTCCCATCATCCCTCTCATGAGAGAACCAAAAATCCCTCAAGGCACCTCTTCCTTGAAAGACCTGCTAACACAGCGGAGTCTGGGTGAGGGAAAAGCATCCATTTATCGTGAAAGGACCTGTCTACAGATGCCACAGATCCTCAGCACTTCAGGAAAGAAAAAGAGAGGCTTCAAAGAGCCGTGGTGGTGCAGTGAGTACTGCAGGCTACTTCTGCTGACTGCCGATTGACAGCAATTCGACAGTTCGAGTCTCACTGGCTCAAGGTTGACTCAGTCTTCTGTCCTTCTGAGGTCAGTAAAATGAGGACCCAGATTGTTGGGGACAATATATACTGACTTTGTAAACCTGAGGGGGCTGTAAAACACTATATAGGTCTAAGTGCTACTGCTATTGCTATTCCTAAACATACTCAGAGGAGCTGGAAATAGTTTGGCTCAGCTACCAAACATGGAGAAAGCAAAGGATCCCAAGAGCCCAGAATTGATCCAGAACAGTACAAAGGGTTACAGGAGCAGGTGGCTTGAATTGATGGGCTCTTGAGTGCACAAAGAAGTCTGGACAAAATAGCTTTTTAGCTGAGTTGTTTTTTCTCTCAGTATAAAGTATAGAGTTACTGTAAAAGTGCATGAGGTAAGCTATCATACAAGGTTGTTGCCTAGAAATGAGTGGCCTTTAAAATCAAATGAATGCATGCATGAATAAATAAGAAGGGCTTCCTAATAAAATAGATTTAGTCTAGGATGACATGATAGATCAATTACCAACCAGCCAGCCACTTTTTAGTTTAATGTGTGGTTAATTTATGGTTCAGTATACCACACAAACCATATCTAAGCAGTTAACTGAATAAAATATAATTAAATAGATCAAAGTGTTTTGCAAACACAGCTGTATTTGGAATCCATCCATATCTATCTATCTATCTATCTATCTATCTATCTATCTATCTATCTATCTATCTATCATCTATCATCTATCTATATGAATTTGGTACATTCTGAAGATTTGTCAGGGCAATATAGCCTCAATGTGGTTGGGGTCACCATCCCTTGGGATCATTGATGCTACATTTGCATGCCTCCTACCTGCCTTTCCTCCCTAAAGCTTCAAAGGGGGGAAAACTATAATTCAACCGACCTTGGGTGGAAGATAAGGTGGAAACTATATTCATAGCCCAAAGTTGAATACATTTCAAGCTGAATAAGTTTGTCCAGCCCATGCTGGCTTTTTGAGGGCTGTGATCTCAACATTTCTAGGAAATGCTTAACAAAGAAGGCTTGCTGTAATCCACTACACTAAAGGGATGTGCAACATAGTTATTATTAGATGAGAGTTTGGGATGATTTACCTTGTTGAGGCTTGGCAATGAAATAATTTATCTCACAGGGGAACCTTTTTTCACCTCAACACTTTGATTTACTGCAGCATCAGCAATAAGGGATCCTGATACATGTGCTAACCATGCGCAGAAGCATTGCTGATGGAAGCTGGGCTGAGTTATATAGCCTCTTCACAAAGTAGCATTATTCAAAATAGAGCACTCCTTCCAAACCCTTGCACAGGTCCACTATACCACAAGCCTGTGATAGATCCCCAACTATAATCAACCTCCAAAATCATTCCGAAGCATTTGACATACTACATTCAGCTTGGTGTCAAGTGCTGGGGAAATCAGGAGATTCAGGCAGTTCAAATGAGTATAAAGATTTATTACGAGCTTAAGCGCTGTACAAGAATTTGAGCTAGTAATGGTCAAGGGAAGTGAGCAGGAGTTAAGAATAGAAAGGAATTCAAGGTGGGCTTAGATCTCTTGTAAGCATGCAGAGACTCAAGACTGCTGATGTGTTTGACCCCTCCCTCAGGCTCAGCCTGGTCATCTCCTACACTTGGACTAATTGGAGTAGCCAGTCTATAAAATGGTTTATCCTGGAAAACTCAATAGCCATACGTAGACACCGTTTTTGTGGCCCACCCATCCTTTTCCCTCTTCCATGATGCTCCTTCAGCTGCTCAGCTAACTTTACGTTCCATTCTCCTGTGCCAAAGCCAGAGTTGATGACTGGGGCATTTCCATATTGGACTGTTTTCATTCCCCAGTGACTCCCAAGTGAACCTTCTGAGAACAGGTTCAGACAGTGCTCTCTTTTCAGCTGACCCAGAAAGGGGAGAGAGAGGGAGGGAGGGAGGGAGAGGGAGTGGGAGAGAAGTCATTTGATCGGTATCCTTCTGGAGCAACCAAATATTCAAGAGGAAGAAATGAAAAACATTGCCACTGCTCCTTCAAATTATCCATAGAGTTATATGTAATTGTTTGCTTAAAAAAATCAGAGGGTAAGCTCTCCTGAAAGCTACAAAATGTTCATGATATCATTTTTAATTTTCTTTTTTATTGAATTTAAACTCTTTTATTCCAACGCGGCAACTCAAAATTGCACTTTGCAGTAATCAAAAGATACAGGTTATAAAACAATAAAACGGATGCTGTTACAATCAAAACCAAAATGAAAGCCAAGTATTAAAAACATACGCACTTAAAATCTCGGCAAAAGATTTTTTTTTTAATTATGGTTTTTATTATGTATTTATGTAATTATATTTCAATGGGGCTTGTTAGTTTAATTCTTTTTAATTATTTATTGTTCTTGTTGTTTTAGTTGTGAGCCGCCCCGAGTCTTCGGAGATGGGGCGGCATACAAGTCTCATTAAGAAATAAATAATAAATAATAAAAGAGATGCAGTTGCCCTCTTTTTAATTAAAGGCACAGTGGTATGGCTTTCATCATTACACTGGAAAGGCCCTTTTCTAGGTGCCTGTCCCTAAACTCGTAGCACTGGGGGCACCTTCAGAATGGCCTCTCCTGCTGACCTAAGTACAGGTAGTCCTTGATTTGTGACCACAATTGAGCCCAAACTTTCTATTAAGTGAGATGTTTGTTAAGTGAGTTTTGCCTCATTTTGTGACCTTTCTTGCCCCAGTTGTTAAGTGAATCATTGAAGTTGATAGTAACCTGGTTATTAAGTGAATCTGGCTTCCCCATTGACTTTGCTTGTCAAAAGGTTACAAAAGATGATCCCAAGACCCTGGGACACAGCAACGGTCATAAGTATGAACTAGTTGCCAAGCATTTGAATTTTGATCACACGAGGATGCTACAAAAGTCGTAACTGTGAAAAACAGTCATAAGTCCCTTTTTTCAGTGCTGTTGTAACTTTGACGGTCACTAAATGAATTGTTGTAAGTCGAGGACTACCTGTAATGTACAGATCCTACAGCAAGAGAGCTCCTCCGGTAGAAACGCTGGCTTTAAACTATTTAGAGCTGAATGGGTTACATTCTACTTAATATTGAACCAGGTAGGCAATCAATAGTGAAGATAGCAGATCCTTCAGCTCAGGCATCCTATGGTCCGTCTTCTACTTCCTGGTCTCCATGCTTTACAGCCATTGTAATTTCTGGGTGGTTTTCAAGGAAAGCCCCCCCTAAACTGCATTGTGGCATGGATAAGCCCAGTTGGCTCAAGAAGGATCCTAGTTGTCAGACTTGGGAGATGATAAGAGCCATGGTGGTGCAGTGGTTAGAATGCAGTATTGCAGGCTTAATTCTGCCAACTGCCAGCAGTTCGATTTTGAGCAGCTCAAGGTTGACTCAGCCTTCCACCCTTCCAAGGTGGGTAAAATGAGGACCCAGATTGTTGAGGGGCAATATGCTGACTCCGTAAACTACTTAGAGAGGGCTTTAAAACACTGTGAAACAGTACTATATATAAGTCTAAGTGCTATTGCTATTGTACAAATACACCCCTTGCATTTGTACATTTGTGCTAACCCAGTAGCAATTGGAGGCCAAGGAATACTTTTAAAACTGTGGGACTGCTCTTTCTGAGGGAATGTAACCCCATCCAGAACATTTGAAGTTTCACTTCAATTCCAGAGTCTTGCTTTATACTTACGAACAGCATCTCCATTATGTCTGAATTTAATTTCAGCTTGTTCTCCCCCATTTAATCCCATTTTTATTTTTCTTGAGGCAACTTTCAACAGCGCTGACTGCTTCATTGAAATTAAATGATAGGAAGCAATACAGCTGAGCATTACCAGCATATTATAACATCCTACTCCAAAGCTGCAAGTGACTTCCAGTAGAAGTTTGCTGTGGATATTGAACAACATGGATTCCATATATCAATGAATTAAGTCAAACTGTGGTTCTCCATCATAGTTTCTTACCAGGCCCTTGTAACGTTTGTAAAACAGTGTCCCAATGTTTGATCTCATCCGAGGGCCAAGAAGGATACCACCATTGATAACAATAAAAGGTATCAAAAGTCCAGAAAAACTAATAGGATCATATTCCTCCCATCCCGTTCTAGTGTCCAGAGAAAGTATTCCACCAAGACAATCAAGGGATTCTCAGTAACATATCCTGGCTCAAACCCCAGTTGATTTGGATCTAGAAATTTAGTTTTATCTTAGTGCCTCTGGAGATGCAAGACCACAACTTTCTTAATTGTGTTACCCCAACTGAAACTGGCCTACACAGTTTCAAAATACACAATTGCTGCTGACTCCATTGCTGCCACTGTGCCACCCTGCTAACTCAGCTGATTGGCATGCCAGCTGTCATTTCTCAGCTCAATTCTGGAAAATGTAACTATCGGTTCTCATGAGCTGGTACAAGCCATCCCCAGCACATCACAGCATCTAATGCCTTCTGGATCAAGGAAAGACCTTTTCAATAAAAGTCTTACAACTGCTTCCTTTAAGCAAGGCAGTAACACTTCCTGGACTCAAGTCAGATTGCCTCCCTTAACCACAGAGCTAGTCCAAACTATACTGATTTAATCAGCTAGGAATGGCAAGGCTCCAGCAAGCAGTGGGTCCCTCTCTCTCTCTCTCTCTCTGTATATATGTATATGTATGTATGTAGGTCTTGGTGTATTCGGGTCTTGACCCGTGTAAGATTGAGAATACCTTGGCAACGTTTCGACGAAATCTCATCCGTCATCTTCAGGCTGGTGTCTTCAGCTTCGTTCTCCTGGGAGAAGTGTGTGATTGTGGCTGTTTTCCCCTTTTAAACTCTAGAGTTGGCTGTGTTGTTACTTCTTGATTGGTTTGTGGAGTTGATGTATGCAGATTGGATGGCTTTTTCCTGAGACCCTGTGTGGCTGAGGTGCTGGCTGTGTGTCTCTCAGCCTTTTGTGTTGTAATGACCTGGGTAATGGGCTGTGTGATGACCTTCTGAGTTCTATTGTTGTGATATCCTACCTCTATGGGGAGGAAACCTTCCAGCTGACCCGGATCTATGAGAAACTCGAAGTGCGAAGAGCCACCATCTTATGTGACCTCACATTCCTACGCAATTGCCGAGACAAAAACGTGATCCCCACATGCTTCCAACTCAAATTCCACACTAAAACCTCAGCCACTGAAAGGATCCTGAAAAGAACTGCATTAGCTCTAATCAGAAATGAACTCCACAGGAAAAGATTCCTACTAGACCAAACCAACAGGGACCTACTCACCCTCCACCTCAAACTCAGTAACAAAATCCACCCAGCACTCTGGGACAAATCCAAACAACTAGCCCTCTGGAGAGCCGAAACAGAAACCTTTCACAAGACAGACACACACACCAACAAACTCCACAGACTAGAGAAACGCCAGAAGCCCAAACCCCCCCCCACAACAATGCATGAAACAAACAGTACACAACATATCAGACAGAACCCTCACCATGGCAGAAACCAATGTCCTTTCGAAAGGATTCAACTTTGCTGTCGCCCCCAAACGCATCCCCACTGAAAACATCATATGTGGAGTTGAAGCTAGCCTAGCCAAAATTAACCCAGACACAGCCAATAAAATCAGACTTGAAGTCACCAACGTCCTCTGCTCCAGCAGTCCACCCAGAAGCAACTTACACAAGAAGAACAAAAGCACTCAGCAACTTGAGGAAAGACAACAACATAATCATCCTCCCAGCAGACAAAGGCAACGCCACAGTCGTGATGAACACATCTGACTACCAATCCAAACTATCCAACCTACTCCAAGACCCCGCTTACAAACCTCTAAACACAGACCCCACCACCTATCTAGAGAAAACCACCAAATCCAAAATAAAAGCCTCGCCCATCAGTGAAGAGATCCAACAAAGAATCATCCCCAGAGAAAAATCATCTAGATGCCCTAAGCTCTATGGCCTCCCCAAGATACACAAAGAAGGAACACCACTCAGACCCATAGTCAGCTCCATAGGCTCACCTCTACAGAACCTTGCCAAATTTCTCGCCAAACAACTCCAGCCCTACACAGAATCCATCACCTCACACGTACAAAATTCTTTCCACTTCATAGAAACAATAAAGAAACAAAACCTACAACCCAGTGACCTACTTGTGAGCTTCGATGTCATATCCCTCTTCACTCAAGTACCTATTAAAGAAGCCTTGACAGCTATCCAAAACAAATACAACCCCTAAGCACATCCTAGATCTGACCAACCATTGCCTTTCCAACACGTACTTCATCCACAATGGACAAAGATATAAACAGATAGAAGGAGCACCTATGGGATCACCCCTCTCACCCGTCATCGCTAACCTATACATGGAACATTTTGAAACCAATGCTCTAGACAAATCCGAATACAAACCCAAACTCTGGCTTAGATATGTAGATGACACTTTCGTAATTTGGCCACACGGAAAGAAAAACTGGACAACTTCCTCACACATCTCAACAGCCTACACCCCAAAATACAATTTACCATGGAAACAGAAACCAACAATCAACTTCCGTTCCTGGACGTCCTAATTTACAAAAAACCCAACGGTTCCCTAGGACACACCATCTACCAGAAAAAGGCACACACTAACCGCTACTTAAATGCACAATCCCATCACCACCCTGCACAGATCAACTCTGTAGCCAAGACCCTCTTCTCCAGAACCAAACGCCTAGCTGACAAAGACCACTTGAGAACAGAATTACACACCCTCACTAACGTATTAATGTCCAATGGATTCCAAAGAAGCACAATCACCAACCTAATCCGAAGGGAGACTCCCCAAAAACCAAGACACAGAACAGGACAATGGCATCGCCCTCCTCCCTTACATCAAAGGCACCACAGATAAAATCAGCAAAATTCTCCACAAACACAATATCAGGACAGCCTTTGGCACTGATCAAAAAATAGCCAACATCTTAAGAAACCCCAAAGACAAGATCCAGCTAGAAAACCAAGGAGTTTATAAAATACCATGCAAAATTTGCCCAGCCACATACATTGGACAAATCAACAGGAGAATAAATGCACGCATCGCAGAACACAAGAACGCAGTCAGAAAAGAAGAAAAACTTCCTCCCTTTTCCAGCACCTTAAAGCCACAGGACATGAAATTGATTTTGAGGGATCCAAACTTATCTCCAATACTGAACACTTCAACAAGAGAATAATTAGGGAAGCCATCGAAATAGAGAAACACCCCCATAACATGAATAAACGGGATGATACTTCCGCCTAACAGACATCTGGAAACTAGCCCTAATCAACAAACGAGTCCCAGCCACAAAACCAACACCGGACCCAAAATAACACATGATGCCACCACCAATCTCCTTCACCAGACTCAAACCCAAGCCCACGCCACAGATGAAAGGCAACCACCATCCAGAAACCAGACCATGGCTGCAACACCAGCTGCTACACCCCTCCAACCCCCAAACTAAGCAAACTGACACACGCTATAAACACATAGCCAGACCTCAAACTCGGAGCCAAACCAAGGCCCAGAATGCCACATCACAGCCTTCCACCCAGGATACTACATCACAGAACTCAGGAGATCACAACACAAAACATCAGGAGGTTGCAGCACAGACAACGACCCAGGAGATTACAGCACCACACCCAGGACATCACAACAATAGAACTCAGAAGGTCATCACACAGCCCATTACCCAGGTCGTTACAACACAAAGGCTGAGAGACACACAACCAGCACCTCAGCCACACAGGGTCTCAGGAAAAAGCCATCCAATCTGCATACATCAACTCCACAAACCAATCAAGAAGTAACAACACAGCCAACTCTAGAGTTTAAAAGGGGAAAACAGCCACAATCACACACTTCTCCCAGGAGAACGAAGCTGAAGACACCAGCCTGAAGATGACGGATGAGATTTCGTTGAAATGTTGCCAAGGTATTCTCAATCTTACACGGGTCAAGACCCGAATACACCAAGACCTACATATATATATATATATATATATGTTTTCCACAAGGTATTCTGGGTACGGGATCTAACATCTCAGGCTTCAGCCTTACACGGGTCAAGACCGAGATATATATATATATATATATATATATATATATGAACCTGACAAGCAGCTGCCAAGGCTACAGACCTATTGTCTGCTCCACACTGGAGTCCAAAGTCAGGTGAACCCATTTGACTTTTTTTTTAAGATATGACAATTGCTCAAAATGAGCCTTGGATTGATCTGGCTTTCCTCTCCCCAATATGTTAATGAAAGAGATGCTATGGAAAAAACATTGCTAGCCTGTTGCAGGAAGCTTTTTTTCATTATACCCAGTGCTATGGTGTGGGCTTTCAAAAGGGCCTGAAAGGAAGACCCATTCTATGTGAATCCCAATGCATCCCCAAACTTCTTCCATTGGTGCTCCAACCCCTGTCTGCTTTACTGATTTAGTTGTTGGTAATCCAACATAAGCAACTGATCTCTGCTAGAAGGAAGAGGCATTCAGCAATGGTGAGAACTGCCAGGGCTATCACTGACTTCTGCAGATTTAGCCAGAATTTCAACGATGTCATTGATGAACAGCCCTTCCAAAGTTGTTTCATATTGTCTCCCAGGCCATGCTGCATTCCCCACCTCCCTAACCTGTTTCATAATGACAAGCGACCTTTAATCAAACCAGCCAAACAAAGCAGTTATTCTCCTTTGGAGCCTGAACCTTTGAAGATAAACAGGATGGCCTGCCCTAAGGGCTCCCTTCCAAAAAGCAATTGTCAGCCTAACCCTTTGGGGTTGCCTATTCAGCAGCACTTTGGGTACCGTTTCTTCAAGCCCAGGAGCAGAAGCGATAATCTCAGAGCAGAACGGCTCCATCTGGGAAAGTCTTCGAGGATCTTGGTCTTGCAAAAAGAGCTGGCAAAGCAGGCATTGTCTTCAGCAGATTTCCTCTCCTACCATGTCATCCGTTTTGCAACCTGGCATTTTTCCTAGTCCCTTTATCTGGCTGAAGTGGGAAAGACAAGGTGATAAATTCTAAAGAGAGAAAGTATCTAAATTGTTTAGATTGCAAAACTCCCTTCCTAGCTTATGTTAGTATCAGCACTATTTCCCCCACCCTCAACTCCATTCCATTCGAGACAGAGAGTAAAATTCCCAAAAGCTAAACTTCTGGTAGAAACTTTGTGCCCATCCAGAACACAAAGGAGAGACAGACAGCACCATTGTCAGTTTCAACAATTCTTCTTGCAGGACCTGCTTGGATGATTAAAATGGAGGGTGAGTAAGACGAGATTCCTGTCCAAAGGAGAAATGGGTTCTGCTCAGCTTCACTGCTGCAAAAAGGATGGTCACTTCTTTGGTTTTCTGACTAACACCCAAATTGAACCAAAAATAAGTAGGTTCAACTCCTGAATTCTGCTGATGCCATGAAATCTAAAGGCTGCTTTGGAATTGGTGCAGTGTTCATATGGGAAAGGGCCCAAGGTTTATATACCTGGGCTAAATTACAGGGTAGTCTAATTGGCTTTAACTTAGCATATTTTGTGAATTCTGGCAGCTCTGGATTCAATAATTCATGATTAAGTATACAGTACATAGTTTAGATGGGCTGCAAAAATCCAGATCACGCGTACAGATGTTGCTCTCATTTGGAAGTCATCCCAAATTGCTGTAGTTTTTAATCTCTGCTATAGTGTAGCCCCTCAGATGTGTTCATAAAATTTTTTTATCAGGACTGGCATTAACAGCTTATGATTGATATTTAGAACCTCTGTCCTCACAACTAGGTTTTCTGCTTTCTGGAAGTTGAAGCTTCTCTATTTCCCTGAATTTATTTCTGTGCTTCAGCAGGGAAACAAACCATACAAAGCAAGAAAATCCTGCAAAACCTCAGCTCAGCTTCTACAACACACCTTCTGCTTCTTGGATGGCTTGCTGGCCTTTCATTTCCCCAGTAGTCCTGGCCTATTCTTCCTAACCTTTTCCTCACTAGCTCAGGAACCAAAGAATTATAATAGGTAGGTGACTTAACATATTTCAGATTTCTGGTGCTAGATGTAAAGTTCCCCTCGGAGATCTATGAATATGCAGATCATCGCTACCTTCACTACATAGATGGAATCCAAATGAGAACTTCACAGGGGAAAGTAACTTTCTTAAAGTCGGTTCAGGCTTTAAAAGTATCTCCCAACACCTTGATTTTGCCTCAAAGAACAGTCAAAATGTTTGATTGTACAATTAGTATCCTTCCTTCTCTCCAGGAATATGCTGCAGTTTGACTCTGAAAGTCGAAGGGCTATTTCAGAGTAATGTAATGCTGCATCTGCTGATGCCTCCTTAAAGAAACAGCACCTTTTCTTAAGTTCACAGATCAGCCAATTCCAGGAAAATGCAGGTAATCCTCAGTTTATGACCTCAACTGAGCCCAAAATTTATGTTGCTAAGTGAGACAGTTAAGTGAATTTTGCCCCATTTCTTGCCACAGTTGTTACGAGAATCACTGCAGTTGTTAAGTTAGTAGCACGATTGTTAAGTGATTCTGGCTTCCCCCATTGACTTTGCTTGTCAGACGGTCACAAAAGGTGATCACAACATGATCCAGGGACCCTGCAACATTGCCAAGTGTGCAGATTTTAATCACGTGACCCCGGAAATGATGCTGCAATGGAAAAACAGTCATAAATCATTTTTTTCAGTGTTGTTGTAACCACTTCCTGTCCCTAAATGCATTGAGTTGGAGACTACCTGTATGCATTTGAGTTAAGGTGGCACTAATTGGATGTGATAAGCTCCTTTGCAGAGTGTGTGCAGGGGTGGGATTCTACCGGTTCGGACTGGTTTGGGCGAACCAGATGTTAAAGTTACATACGGTTCATTGAACTGGTATTTCAACTGACTGGCTGGTCCTGCCTACCCTGCCCCTCCCCTCCCAAGAGTCTCCATATGATGCAGGTAAGTGCAGGGTCTGTGTGGAGGCTCTGGGAGGGGGAAAATGGGCCTTCTGGAAGTCTGGAAATGGGCCTGTTTCCAGCTTCCAGAGCCCAGCGGAGGCTCTTTTTGCCCTCCCAGAAGCCCAGGGAAGGCTCTAGACCTTTGGGAGGGTGAAAACGGCCTCCCTCAGGCTCTGGAGGCCCACCAGAAGCTGGAAACAGGAAGTTCCGGTAGGCCACGCCCACCCAGCAACCAGGCAGCAAACTGGTTGCTGGGTTTTTGAATCCTACCCCTGTGTGTGTGTGTGTGTGTGTGTGTGTGTGTGGTTTCACAGTGCCTCCTTAATTAAAAGTTTATTTCCTTGGGATTGGGCAGCTTTTCACGGAAGCCCAGGAAAATACACACTTCTTTAAAGAGGTGCTGACAGATGCAGTGCTGTTGCTCTGAAGCACCTTTGGGCTTTGTACTTGAAAGTGTTTGTCTGTCATCTGAGGGAATTGTCTTTTACTCGTATCCCCCCAAATCCACTGCTTCCTGGACCCTAATTACCTCCAGGTTATAGAGCAAGACACTGAAAGAACAGTGGTTAATCTTTAGCCCTACAGTCTTTTCTGTCTGGACCTGGCTAGGGATCCAGTTGCTTTGGTAACCAAAAATGGCTCTTCCCCTCAACTGATTAGCAACCATCTCTGATAACCTGACCCATGGTTAACTAATTTGCGGTTTATGTTATGTATGCAGGTTTGAATGTCATTGGTTTAGTTTGAACTGTTCTTGTAAAATGTCAAATATGATTGGTTTAAAAAGTGCGGGAAAAACCCTGCACTCTGATTGGCTGGCAACTACGGCTGCTGGCTATAAGTAGCAGCCGCAGCCCAGCCAAATCGGGTCTGTTATGAGCTGTAGTCACTAATAAACTCTTCACTGAAGCACTCCGCATCTGACTCTTCATGCAAATCTAACAGTTTATACGCCACATCAACTCATATAATAATCACACTGGCTAGATTTACACAGCACATGAAGGTGGTAACGGGTGGTTCAGTGTGCTGTGCAATTTTTAGCTTGAAGCCTTTTGCTTTATTTTTATTTCATTTATTTTTATTCCTATTTATATCCCGCCCTTCTCCAGAGACTCAGGGTGGCTTACAATTTTTGGGATACAACCCAATGCGCTCAGCAATAGCCTTCCTTCCATTGTATATGCCTGCTTATTACTAAGTGGCATTTTTACAAAGTCAGCTTATTGCCCCCAACAATCTTGGGTCCTCAGTTTACCTACCCCGAGCTTGGTGGGATTGAGCCTGCAATAGTTACAGGCAGCTGGAACTAAGTGCTAGGCTATTATCAGCCTGCACCACCAAGGCCCTTAGGCTTTGATGGAAGGACCCCCCATATCTTGCTATAAATTCAGCAGCTGTGCCCAGATCTTTCTCAGATTTTTTGGGGGAAAATACAGACAAAATACAAGAAGGAGCAAGAAAATGATCTTGAGAACAACTGGTGTTCCTGCTAGAAGCCTATCTGGACTTTTACTCATTAGACTCCATTCATTGTTTGGAAGCCATTCTGGAAAACGCTTATTCACTCTCAATAATTTAATTATAAGAAACTTATAGTTTACATTCTCCTCTAACAGGGCTCCAATTGATCTCTATAGCTTGGTTAGCTTGGCCTCTAGTCCAGGGGTTCCCCTCTTTTCCTGCTTGCAGCCCTGCAAATCTGCAGGGACTTAAATCCAGGAAACCATAGGTTTTTTTTTCTTTGCACAAATAAATGGCTTGTAGGAGGAAGAGGCAAAGAGGAGAATGCTAGAAACATTTGGCAAAAGATTGGATTTGTATGCCTCTATATTATCTGGCAGGGTCTGCTCGTTCCTGCTGGAAAAGGTGACATCTCCATAGAACTTATCATTTAATATGATTACCATGTTCTGCTTTATGTGAACAAAGCAGCTCTTAGAGGGGTGAATGTGTGTTGTTACGTGTGATACTTTGTTTTACCCAAGTCAAGTGAAGCTGGTTTTGCATCCCACTGTAAACTGTAAATCAACCAGAAGGCAATTGGAACCATCATTTCATCTACAAGAGTCTTTACTCAAAAACGTACATCCGTCTTACTGGTAGGCAGATGGAAAATGTGATTTTGTTTCTTGATTTGCTCCCAAGTGGAAACCTAGCCAGCCAATCATTCTGATTTAATGGATGAAGCAAATCCCCTGGAATGGTGAATAAGAGAAAGCCGACGTGCTCTTACCTGCAATTTTGAGCCTCCAGGAAAGGTCTTGTTTGTGCACCCGTTGCCAGTGACTGCTTTGGTGAATGCGTTCACTAACATGGAGAAAAGAAAAACCAGGTTCTCATGCAAGGATGACGTGCCAGTTTGTAAATCATCCCATATTTGGCAATTAGATGGTAAAGTAAAATAAAACATCACATACTTAGTTTGCAGGTGGTCTCAGATGCGGCTGCTGACTTCTTCAAAATAAACCAGGAAAGACCTTTGACTGAAATTTGGGCAAACTGAAGCCCGCTAATGTAGTTAACTAAGAAAGTAACTGTTTTTCTTGTGGGAATGCCTTTCTTTTTCTTGAGGGATCTTTCTCTCCTTCCCAATTCTTCTCTTTAATCTCTTTAATTCAAAGCCACAAGTATCCTAGAGAGAAATGAATACAAGGTGCTTGCTTAAAATAGCAGCTGACCAGAAAAAGAACAAAGGATTCATCCTCATCAGAGGTGGTATTCAGCAGGTTCTGACCAGTTCTGGAGAACCGGTAACAGAAATTTTGAGTAGTTTGGAGAACTGGCGAATACCACCTCTGACTGGAGATGTTACAGTATCCTTCCCTGCCATGCCCACCAAGCCATGCCCACAGAACCGGTAGTAAAATTTTTTGAATCCCATCACTGATCCTCATGTACCACTAATTACAGCATGAAGATGTCCTGATCACCCTTTTTAAAGGACAATATCTTCATGACATGGTCACATCCACAGTCAACGCAGCTCAGATTCACCTGTTGCTGTACCAGCTGTAAAGTAATGTTTTCTCTCTAACATAAGCTTGCCATGCAAGTGATCTATAGGTAAAGTTATTCGTGGGGCTTCCTATCCCCTATTGTCTCTGTTTGTCCCACAAGATCCAGCAAAGTAGGCATAGTTCCAATGCCCTCTATAAAACAACAACAACAACCCAGCGGCACCTAGAAAGTGTGTCTTTTTTGTCGACTGTCTGCCTTATTAGAATAGCATTTCTCCTGAAATTCAGGTGGTTGTGAGACTGTTGACTTTCTGTAACACCCCCAAAACCTGTGTCCCTCCTTCAGATCATTGTGTCTTTCCATATCTGAAATGACTTGAATGGAATTTTACTGTGACTGACCTTAGTTATTCCGTTTTGGGTATTTGTATATATTATTTTGGATTTCTGTTCTGTGTTGTTAACCGTACGTAGGCCACTCAGAGTCACAAATTGCAAATTGTTCATCATACAAATAATCTAAATAAGTAAAATTGAGAATGCCATAATCAGAGGCTGGGATCTAGGTACCTGAAGCTGTTGTGAAGCATGTCTTCTGGCTCCTGGGTGCTTAGTTTGGGATATGCAGCTTCGGGAAAGAAATCAACAAGTCTTCTCTCTGTTTTCTGTCTAAATTGAGTGACAGGTCACAGATGCAGTGGAGGCTCATGGGTGGTTCTGAAGAGAAATTGTCCTCTGCTCCTTCGGATTCCTATAGTGGACGGATTGGGTTATTTCTGAACATGAATCTAGCAAACCTGTGGAAGATTGCTAAACTCATATCCAATAACTGGGTTATCTGAGTAACCGCCTCTAATTATACCAGCTGGCACTATTAAAACTGGCAGAGAGGCTTTTGGGGATTCTATCTGCTAGGGACTTATATTTGGTAGGTCCCAGGTGGCAGGGCTCCTCTGCTATGGTGCCCACCTTGTGGTACATCCTCTTCCCCACCCCAAAATCAGTCTGGCTTCATTTCTCTTGCTGTTCCGGAAATCATTCAAGACCAGGTGACAAAGCCAGATCTTGAGGGGTTTCCTGAGCAATAAAAGGGATGAAGCTAACCCATTTCCACCTCTGGAGATCCCAGGAAACCAGAGATATGTCTCAGTGGCTCATCTACTGAAGTAGATATATTCATTCGCTCTCTGCCTGGCGTTTCTATATTTTTAAATTTTAATTCATTTTTAATTTTTGACTTTTCATGCTTTTTGAATATTTGCTTTTTTATTTAATTAGTGTATGCCACCCAGAGTCACTTATTGCAAGATGGGCCAGCTATATAAATTTGATGTCAGGATTCCGACCACTGCTCTAATAAAATTAAGAGTCTAAAGTCTAAAGATTCAAGGTGTTGGTGTTAACATTCAAAGTCCTTTATGATAGGGGTCCGGGGTACTTGCGGGAGCATCTTCTGCCAACATCAAACACCGATCGCCCTGTGCGTGCGCACAGACGGGGACTCCTCGGGGTACCGTCGGCTAGACAATGTTGGCCGGCGGTGCCCCGGGGAAGGGCCTACTCTGTTGCAGCCCCCGCCCTGTGGAACCAACTCCCTCTGGAGCTCCGGTTGGCTCCTGATCTCTGCTCCTTCCGCTGCGATCTGAAGACCTGGCTGTTCGAACAGGCCGGGCTGGACTGACCTCCTGGGGTTTTTTAAGTATTTTAATGGGTTTTAGCGATTGGGCTTATCGATCTAATTTTGTTTTAAATATTTATTGATTGTTGTACTGTTTTAATTGTGAGCCGCCCCGAGTCCTTGCAGAGAGGGGGCGGCATATAAGTCCAATTATAAATATAAATAAATAAATTTTGCAAGAATAATCCAGTTGTTTATTAGGACCACCATGTCGGCAGTACCTAGGTGAAGCCAGCTCTGGCTTCATGCAATTCATGTCTGGCCTCTGACCCTGTTTCCCCTCCCCCCCAGAGTGTGTCACCAGTCACATTTCCCAATGAAGCAATTTTGCAGGGTCATAGAAATCACTCCTTCCAGCCGTTGTGGGTTTCTGTGGAGATGGCCTTGGCTTCAGCTGACTAGGCTGTATCTAGTTTTGACAGAAGTGTGAATTCCTTGGTGCAGCTGCGAGGCGTGATTCCCATCCCCCTACCTATGGCAACTCAGGAGCAGATCAGGAAAGCTTTGCGAGTTGACATTTGATAGATAAATAAATAACAGTCCAGTTGATACGACGGTGGAGGAGATGAAGTGTGCAGGATGAAATCAGAATCAGAAATAGCCCAAATGACAGCTCTGAGGCAGGTAATTTCCATGCTGGTCAACCTATCACTTAAGCAACTCCAAAGGTGACTAATGAATGCATCCTGGGCTCCCACCTACAGTCATCCATGCTCACCCTACCACTTGTTAAGGATGGAGTGGTTGCTTTCTCCACCAGCAGGGTTGTGCTTTTTTTTAAAAAAAGGAATGGGCAATAAATGCAGGAAGAGAGTCTAATACTGATATTTTTTTTAGAATATACAATTAATACAAGAAAAGGGTTAAATAATGCTGCTTTAGACTCTCTGTGTCAATCTCAGCTATTAATAATACCACTATGGAGTTTTCTTGCCAACAGGATACAATCTGCATCTCGCTGCTTCCTTGCAGATATGGCTCTGTTGGTCAATTTTCATCTCTCCCTTCTCAAGAGTTTCTTTTGAGTACACATTGTAAATATAAAGCCCCTCTGAGATTGGGTAAATAAAATCAGGTCATGAGTAGTTTGACTCTAACTTAATATTTGGAAAGAGCTACTGGTATACATTTGATGCAGAGTTCAAAGTATATTTTACTCTGGAAAAGCTTGGTGACTGGCCTCATCCTGCTGATTGGCAAGAAGAATTTTTCCCTGCTTGAGTGGCTGAATTCTTAGTCAAATTCTCATCTGCTCCCGACTGTAGGGGCAAGAAGGATTCAAATCATTCAGCCTTTCTGATGTTAGTCTAAAGTATAGAAGATTTAGGCCATTGTGTCCCCAGGTGGCTTCACAGTGACAGAATTCTCAGTATATTGATACTATAGAGAGACTAACTACTGACGTCAATAAAACCCTAGTGACTATCTCACTGATAACCACATTTCCTTGCCTCACTAGTATGCAATTGTGCATTGCTAACTCTATTAGATTGTGAGTCACTGAGGCAGGTCTATGGACTGAGAGCAGAATGGTAACTCACTTTAGAAATGTTGAAGGGAGTTCAGTTCTCTATTTGGATGTGGCTGATTTCATCAAGAAAGAAGAATTAGTATTCTAGCTCTTATGCAGAAGTAGATGTGGCATGGGTGGTATGGTGAATGATCCAATGAGCACTGAATAAGAGACCTTTGCTGAATTTCAATGGAATTTTTGTGAGACGGGTGGCTACCTAAATTTGATTGACAGATAAATAAATAACAGTCCAATTAATATGATGGTGGAGGAGAGAAAGGGTGTAGGATGAAGCCAGGTCTGGTTGATGAAGAAGAGGAGGAGCAGCTGGGTCCAGTGCCTGATACACGGTTGCGCAGAAGGCAGAGATGAGAGCAGTGGAAAGTCGTGGGATGATCCTGGGGAAGGATGGAAGGCTCAGTCAACCTTGAACCAATCAGGATCAAACTGCTGATAGTGAGCAGAATTAGTCTGCAATACTGCATTCTAACCACCAATGGATTATATGAATTCAGCTGGCTGCAACTATATGGACCACAAGATTTTAGGAAGGAAATAATTACTTTCTTGGCCATGGTGACTGGATACCTAATCCATCTCAAGAAGCAAGTTATTCTTATCTTTGAGTTTGGGGGGTCATCTGCCCTTGCTGGTCTTTAGCGATTCTATTAAGCTGATCTTAAGTAGCTGGTTCTTTTTCTTCTGTGGCACCGCATCTTGAGAAGCATTAGCTTTGTTGCAGAAAGCATGTATTCACTGGACTGAAACAAGAATTGCTATTTTCTTGAGGAATTCATTCATTTAGGGATTAAGACTCTGCAGAATTAACGAGGATGGATTGGAATGTATTTTGACTCACCTTGAAGCAGCTTGATTTTATTTATTTATTTTTTTCAGGAAAAGTAAACTCAGAGCTCTTTTGTTTCTAGAAAATATTTCCCCTACTTGTGAAGTGCATTTGGGGAAAATTCAAATAATGTTTTTCTGTAAATATTGCATGCCAGAATTAATTGAAGAGCAAAAATGTCAGATATGTATTGCAGTGGCAGCAGCTTGAATTTTTCCATACTAAAAATGACTTCATATATGTAGCTGCAAGACTGAGTTCATGGGATGAAAAGCCCCCAAACCCTTCTTCTTAATATCTTAACTCTGCCATCTGTGTTGGTAT
The DNA here is from genome assembly GCA_009733165.1 of Naja naja. Taxonomy (NCBI): domain Eukaryota; kingdom Metazoa; phylum Chordata; class Lepidosauria; order Squamata; family Elapidae; genus Naja; species Naja naja. The sequence continues at coordinate 136,922,511 of CM019149.1, forward strand.
GCAGTTTCATCATTTCTATGGCCACCACTTACCTTTAAAGGAGATACCTTTATTTAGTATCACATCCCCCCTCCACCCCAGAGGTGGGCTTCAGCAAGTTCTGGCCAGTTCTGGAGAACCGGTAGCAGAAATTTTGAGTAGTTTGGAGAACCGGCAAATGCCACCTCTGACTGGAGATTTGACAGTATCCTTCCCCTGCCACGCCCACCAAGCCACAGCCACAGAACCAGCAGTAAAAATTTTTGAATCTCACCACTGCCCAACCCAATGTATATAAGAAGCCCACTGCCTGGGCTTCTTATTGGAGATGGGGAGGGAGAGGGAGAAGGAAAGAGGGAGCAGGAAGGGGAAATTATACAAATAAAACAAATTCTATAGCACCATTTCCTGGTCCTGTAATACTGAGGCAATACTATGACTAGGGTGATCAACCCTGTCTTTCTGTCCATTTTTTAAAGGGGAAAATGGATCAATCTCACTAGAGATAAACAGAAATAACATTTTAGATTAGATTAGATTAGATTAACAGAGTTAGAAGGGACCTTTTAGGTCATCTAGTCCAGTGGTTCTTAACCTGGGCGATATCGCCCCCCAAGGGGCGATTTTGTTTTTCAGGGGGGCGATGGAATGAAAAGGGGCAATGTGGGGGCGAAAAGGGGGCGATATGGGGGCGATGGAGCGAGATATATTGGGGGAGAGAGAGAGAGATCTATATTGGTAGATAGGTAGGTAGGTAGGCAAAAAACAGACAGGTAGGTAGATAGGCAGGAAGGCAGGCAGGCAAACAGACAGACCTTTTGGATGGATGGATGGATGGATGGATGGATGGATGGATGGATGGATAGATAGACAGAAAGAATGCGAGAGCGGCAGCACTTTGGGAAAATGGTGGTGGCGGCTTTTCCCAACATGCTGCCGCATTCGAGGTGCCGGCTCAGGTGCGGTACAACAGTCAATTGGATGAGCCTGCAGGGCCGGCGCCTCAAATGCCCCCCTGCCGCCTCTTAGCATCCCCAAGGGGGCCAGCAGAGGGGCGCTAAGAGGTGACAGGGGGGCATTCAAGGTGCCAGCCCTGCAGGCTCACCCATTGACTGTAGCAGGGCTCCAGAGCTGGCGCCAAAATGGGTGAAACTGCAGGGCTGGCCGGCACCTCGAACGCCCCTCTGCTGCCTCTTAGCGCCCCGCTGCTGGCCCCCTTGGCCTTGAGGATGCTAAGAGGTGGCAGGGGTGGTTATATTGAGGGAGGGGGGCAATGACAACTTCCTCAATGGCTCAAGGGGGTGATTCTTTCAAAAAGAAAGAGTCCTTGGTGGCTCATGCTGTTAAATGCCTGCTCTTAAGATCCAGCTGTCTACAACTGCTGTAGGCTCGAATCCCACCAGGCTCAAGGTTGACTCAGCCTTCCATCCTCTCGGGGTAGGTAAATTGAGGACCCAAGATTGTTGGGGGCAATTAGCTGACCTTGTAAAAATGCCGCTTAGTAATAAGCAGGCATATACAATGGAATGAAGGCTATTGCTGAGCGCATTGGGTTGTGCTCCAAAAAATTGTAAGCCGCCCTGAGTCTTCGGAGAAGGGCGGCATATAAATGTAATAAAAAAAAAAGGTTAAGAACCACTGATCTAGTCCAACCCCCTGCCCAGTGGTGGGATTCAATTTTTTTTACTACCGGTTCAGTGGGCGTGGCTTGGTGGGCATGGCAGGGGAAGGATACTGTGAAATCTCCAGTCAGAGGTGGTATTTGCCAGTTCTCCGAACTACTCAAAATTTCCACTACCAGTTCTCCAGAACTGGTCAGAATCTGATGAATACCACCTCTACCCCTGCCCAAGCAGGAGATCCTACACCATTTCTGACCAATGGCAGTCCAATCTTTTCTTGAAAGCCTTCAATAATGAAGCTCCCACAACTTCTGAAGGCAAGCTGTTCCATTGGCTGATTGTTCTTACTTCAGAAAATTTCTCCTTATTTTCAGGTTAAATCTCTCCTTGTTCAGTTTCCATCCATTATTCCTTGTCTGGCCTTTGGGTGCTTTAGAAAATAGCTTGACCCTTTCCTCTCTAAGGCAGCCACTTAAATATTGGAACACTGCTATCATATCTCCCCTGGTCCTTCTTTCACTAGACTAGACTAGCCATGCCCAGTTCCTGTTTTATTTATGTATTTATTTTTCAAAAGAAAAAAGATTTTTTTTACTTTTTAATTTGATCAATCGACATACAAAATAACCAGTAAAGGAATCTAGAGATGCTCAAATTGCAGATTCCCCTCTCCAAAGAAATTCCAAACTCCCAAACAATATGCAGGACAATACATAGCTCTGAGTAGATTCCCAGAGGAATTTGATCTTCAGCTTCCATTTAGAAACCAATATGATCTAAAGAGGTGCCATTATGCATGAAACAGAGGAGTGAGATTGAAGAGAGACAATAAGTATTGAAGATGATAAATTAGGCATAAACACACAGAAAAAGAAATTATACCTGTTATGTATGTAGGTTTGAATGTCATTGGTTTAGTTTGAATTGTTCTTGTAAAATGTCAAACAGGATTGGTTTGAAAAGTGCAGGAAAACCCTGCACTCTGATTGGCTGGCAACTACGGCTGCTGGCTATAAAAAGCAGCCGTAGCCCAGCCAAGTTGGGTCCATTCGAGCTGTAGTCACTAATAAACTCTTCACTGAAGCTCTTCGCGTCTGACTTTTCATGCAAACTTAACACTGGCGACGAGGGTGGGATTCCCCTTAAGAGAAGACGATGCGGAAGACAAGCAGGAGAGCGAGATGGCTGCACTGAACATGCCCCCAGCCCCGTTCGATCCGGCAGCAGAAGACTGGGAATCGTATGCAGATCGCTTCCAAATGTATTTGGAAGGAAGCGACCTCGCCGACATCTCCGAGAAGCGGAAGAGGGCGGTCTTTCTTCACCCGGTCCGGCAGTCTTCAAGATGGCAAAGGCATTGGCGGGAGCTGCAGACATGAAGGTAATGGAATGGCCTGATTTAGAAAAGCTTTTAAGAGCCCCACAAGTATCGTGCCTCATTAAGAGACACAAGTTTTACCGTCGGGATCAAGGGAAAGCAGCGTTAACGACTTCATGGCAAGTTTAAGAGACATTGGGGGTGCATGCGAGTTTAACAACTTGGAGGAGGCCATCGCGATCGATTTGTTCTAGGCCTCAGAGACAAGGTGCTTCAGAGCAAATTGTTATTAAAACCTAAGATCACATTGAAAGAAGCCATAGAAGAGGCCTCCTCAGCAGAAGCCACTAAGTCCTCAGCGGCAGCCATGAAGAAAATTAACAAGGCCTCAAGCCATTCTGATGTGGAAAAGTCCACAACTCATTGTGAGCAAATAGATTCTGAATCAGACGGTAGTGAGGTGGAGGAAGGAATTTTTAGACTCAGAATGGAAAAGAAAAAGAAAGACCTGGGAAGAAAAAGGCAAGACTTTTATTGCAGAGGTTGTGTGGGGGCACCCCCGCACTGAATGCAAGTTTCTTGATACCATCTGCCTTCGTTGTGAAAAAAGAGGTCACTTAGCAAGAGTCTGCAAATCATCCAGAACTCCACCACACAGAAGAAAGTTTCCTGACAAAGATTTCAAGCCCAACAACTTCAGTGAGAAAATGGGGCGCAACTCAGAAGCAAATGGGAAGAAAGAAACTCATCAAACAGTCACCATTGGTCATTCTTCAACCTTAAGAAGTAGAAAAGTACATGTGAAGATACTCATTGAAGGAAGGCCTTGCCAAATGGAAGTGGACTCAGGCTCCTATTTATCTATGGTGTGATGGGACACTATTCACAGGCTACTTCCCAACATTCAGAAGAAACATTTCCAGAAGCAAGCACTGACTCTTAAAGACTACCAAGGGAACAAGATTCCAGTAGTTGGAACAAGAGAATTCAACGTGAAGTTCAAAGGCCATACCAAACATTTGTCCCTGACCATCATGGACAAGGATTGCCCAAGCTTGCTGGGACTTGAGTGGTTCAAGCCACTAGGCATCGAGGTGACTGGCATCAATCACGTGAGCAACTCTGAATGGGAGGAGGCCTTGAAGTCTGAGTTTCCAGAGGTCTTCAGTGAAGGATTGGGCAAGTATATGGGGACCCCTATCACTTTCAACCTAGATCCCAAGGTACCCCCAATTCGTTTAAAGCCCAGAAGGGTCCCATTTGCTTTAAAGGAAAAAATTGATGCACAATTAGGTAAACTAATAGCTCAAGGAGTTTTAGAGCCCACTGACCACTCCAGATGGGAGACACCCATAGTCACACCAGTCAAGACTGATGGGTCAGTAAGAATCTGTGGGGACTATAAGGGGACATTGAACCATGCGCTGCAGCGGAGCGCATACCCAGTTCCAGTGGTGCATCATCTGTTACATTCACTTGGCAGGGGTACAGTCTTTGCCAAATTGGATCTGGCCCAGGCATATCAACAACTAACAGTTGATGATGCCACTGCAGAGGCCCAAACTGACTCATAGAGGTGCCTTCAAATGTAAAAGGTTACAGTTTGGAGTAAGCGTGGCACCAGGCATCTTTCAAAGCCTTATGGAAAGAATGCTCCAAGGACTGCCAGGGGTAGTGCCTTATTTTGATGATGTGTTAATCTCTGCTGAAAATGACACTCAATTACAAGAGAGACTCAGAGAAGTCCTTACCAGATTCAAGAAAGCGGGGTTAATAGTCAAGGAAGAAAAATGCACTCTTAGGACTGACAAGGTTGAGTTCTGGGGCTACATGATTAAACCAAATTCATCCAATTTTTGTAAAAGTTTAGGTCCTGAAGATTGAGGTTCTTCCAGAATGAAAAGAAGGTCATCTGCAAATGCCTGTAATGTTTACAGCATATCATTGTCGTTCCTAATTTTAACTTTTGGTGTGGACAGTCCATTGATTAAAATTGTAGCATATTGTTTTTGATAGATAGCCTTAATTACATTAGAGAATTTAGGTCCTAACCTCAAATATTCACTTTGTTGTAGAATAAAGTCCCATTTCACATTATCAAATGCCTTTTGGGCATCTAAGAATAGCAGTGCAGCTTGGTCTGCACTCCGATCCTCATAATACTCTAATATGTCCAACGCTACTCTAATATTGTTTCTAAGATGTCTCTGAGGGAGAAAGCCATTTTGGTCAGGGGATATGAGTTTATTAAGTATTTTTTTAGTCTCTCTGCCAAGATCGTCATAAAGATTTTATAATCTACATTAAGGAGAGAGATTGGCCGATAGTTCCCTGGTTCTGTTAGATCGGAGCCTGATTTGGGAATGATGGATATTTTAGCTTCTTGCCATGATTGAGGACAATTCGCTTTGTCTAAAACTTCATTGAAAATTTTACCATTTCCTTTCCTAAAATTTCTTGTTGTGCTTTATAAATCTCTGCTGGTAAGCCATCTGGACCTGGGACTTTATCTATTTTTGTTTGTTGATAGCCTCATAGACTTCTTGAAGGGTTATAAAATGGTTTAACGCTTTTTCATCTTCTTCTGAAATTTGTGTGAGATCTGTATTTTTAAGTATTTTAAAATTTGTTCTTCTGTAACATGACTTGTCTCTGTGTATAGATCTTTATAGTATTTTTGAATAATCTGCCTTTTATCCTCCTCTTTATAACATATATCCCCTTGTTCATTTCTTAATTTAGTAATCCATCTTTTTCATTTTGTTTTTAAGTTTAGAGGCTAACCAACGTCCTGGTTTATTTGCGTTTTCAAATTGGTATTGCTTTGTCTTCTTTAGTTTCTGAGCTAGTTCCTCCTTCTCAGTTAAATTTATTTTATGTTTAATCTTATCCAATTGAAATTTGACTTGCTCATCTTGTAGGGTGGTTTGGAGTCTTTCATGCCATTCATCATATTCCTGCTGTAATTTTATTTTCTTTTGTCTTTTTTCTCTATTTTTCCTTGCCATGTATTTAATAGACACTCCTCTCACCACTGCTTTGGCAGTATCCCAATTGTTTTGAAGGGAGGTGTCTTGAGGGTTATTTTCTTGAAAAAAAAATTCTAATTCTTTTGTCAGTATATTATTAAAAACTTCATCTTTTAAAATCGACCTCTGGAGCATCCAATTGTTTGATTGTGGTTGTTGTCCTTCCCATCTAAGCCTAATCATATTATGGTCTGCTAGTGTAGTTGGTTCCATTGTTATATCTAAAATTCCTGAGTTTAATTTTTTGGTCGCCCAAACCATGTCAAGTCTTGACCAGGACATGTGGCGGTTAGAATAATAAGTAAACTGTTTTTTCTTCGTGTTCCTCTCTCTCCAGACGTCACTAATATTAAATTCCTTCATGAGATCAAAAAATATTTTTGGTAATTTTTTTTTCCAGATTGGTGTTATTTCCTTTATAGTCTAATAGTTTATTTACGACTGCATTGAAGTCTCCTATGATAAATAACTGTTGATATTGCAATTCTTTAAGTTTATCATATAATTTCTGAAAAAAGAATTCTTGGGGGCCATTTGGTGCATAAATTACCGCTAGTAAACATTTAATTTGTCCCAGTTCAACTTCTACCATAAGTGTCCTACCATCTTTGTCAGAGTATATTAATGAAGCAGGGATCCTATCTTTTATATAAAGTACTACTCCTCTCTTTTTTTTTTGGTCTAAAGCCGCAAACATATTGCCTAATTTTTTATTCTCTAACAGATGTTTCTGTTTTTGGGTGATATGGACTTCTTGTAGTGCTATAATGTCTGCTTTTTGAATTTGTAGGTGCTTAAAAACCTTTTTCCTTTTTACCGGTGAGTTTAATCCATTTATGTTCCAAGATATAAGATCGGATAGATTTACGTTTTTATTGGATCCTATATTTAGCTCCTTGTAATTCTAATGTCCATGGGTTCTTCTGGAACTTCTGGTTTCCCATTGCTATCATCTTTACTGTCAGTTATATTTACCTTTTTATATGTCTCTAATCTTTTCCTTTCAGCTCTCCTAGCTTCTTCCCTGTCTTCATCTACTCCCTCCCTGTTTAAGTGTTGGTCAAAAACATCTCTGCTTTCTCTATAGTCTCAATTTTATACCTCTTGTCATGCCAGGTAACCATTATACCTTCTGGGACTAACCATCTAAAGTTAACATTTTGTTTTATCAGTTTGGTCGTTAAAAATTGATATGGTCTTCTCAAATCTCTTATTTTTGGGGGTTTGTTTAAGAATTATTATTGTTTTATCGGCATACTGTAGAATATTATCTCTGGATCTATGTAGAATTTCATCTCTAAGGGATTTCTTGACAAATTTAACATGTATCTCTCTTGGTAGGTTAAATCTCCTAGCGTAGTTGGTTTGGACTCTGTACAGTTCATCAATTTCCTTCATTAAATCTTCTTTTTCCATCTCTAGTGTGCCAGCTAAAATATCTGTCATAACCTCCCATAGATTTTCTTCCCTTTCTTCCTTCACGTTTTGAAATCTTAAATAATATGCAGCTTTTTCTGACTCGAGATGGATGATTGCAGTTTCTAATTCTTTATTCTCTCTTACTAACTTTTCTGTCAGCTCATCTACTCTCTTTTCCTCTTTGGTCACCTTTGTTTCTATTTCTAATATTTTTCCTGATTTTTCCTCATCTCCTGCTGAAATATTTCAAATTTTTCGTCTATCTTTTGTATCTTGTCTTTCAAATCTACTTTAACCGACCCAATTTCCTCTTTCATCTCCTCGTGATTTTTGATCATCATTTCCTGCATGCTTAACAATAAACTTTGTAGGTCCTTAGAGGAATTTGCACGTTCTTTAGGGAGCGTTTCCTCAATTGTCTTTTGTGCAGAGGGGCTCTGCACTGTCAGGGTAGTTGATAATTGGTTAGGAGCTTTCCTAACTGTGCCAGTCTTAGAAATATTGGTGGTACTCGTCATTTTTCAAATTTCACTTAGAGTTTTTCACAATATCAATATCAATTGAAATTCACTTTTTCCCCTTGTTTCTTTCCACCTAAGTCAAGTTTATATCCCAATCTCCTCCCTCTTTTGTTTTAGTGTAGACAAAATTATCTTAATTATCTTAATACATATAACATAGATATACTTATTCAATACTTATTTATACTTATCCAATATCTCTTCTAATATTTAGAACATAAAAATAATTCTTTCCTAAGTCAACAGTTCTAGTGAGACGCTTATCAATTATATAATTATGTGATTCAGTAGTTTTAGGTAAATAGTTATTTAAATATTAAGATATTAAGAAAGTATTAGCAAAATATTAACAATTATTTCTTAATATACAGTAGTGATTAAAAGAAAATAGGAAGACAAGAGGTAAGAGTATAATTATAGAAAAATTTTCAAGTATAAAAAAGGAGAAAGGGAAAGGAAAGAAAAGAAACAGAATCAGAGAAAGTATCTATGTAAGAGTTACAAGTTTAAAGTTTAGAAAGGGAAAGTAATTCGAAAGTCTAATGTATCTAAAGTATCACTTTCACTTCCGCTCTTTCTTGTTGCAGCGTGACTCAGGAGGTTTCTTTTCTCTCCTGCTGCTTCCTTCTTTGTTGTTAGCTACGATCTTCGAAAAGTTTTCTTTCTTTTTTTTTTGAAAAGATCTGTATAGCTCAACTGTCTTTCTTAGGTAGGTCAAAAAGAAAAAGTTCGGTAAAATCTGTAAAATCCCAATCCAAGTATTTTGGTATTTTGTTCAGTCGTCTCTTTTCGGTCTCAATCTTCCGCAGTTGACAAGTTGATTAATTTGTAAAGAATCCACAGCATCCGTTTTCAATCAACTCTGCTGCTATCTTTAAGTTGAAATCTTTATGTCTTGTTTCGGTTCAAATTAAGGTCTAAGTTAAAGTCTGACCCGAAGTTGTATATATATTTTAATAATATGTACTTGTTCAGTTTTATATATATTGTTCTTGTTCTCCTTCTAACAGTTTAAATTTCCGTTTCTATTCTCTTCTTCCGCTCGTCATGAATCTCGCCGTTTGGTCAGCTTTTTAGATTAGAGCTATTAATCTTTTCTTCAAATATTTTCAAGATTGTCTATTGGCATCTAAATTATCTTTGTTTGTTTTTGCTTATTGGATATTGCTTAATCTCGCAAAGCCGTACCTTAGATTCTGCTTGATCACCGCTGGTGTGGTCGGCTGTCAGCATTTGAGGGTGGCCATTGCTAGCCTCCCGATCTTCTGCTCGTTCGTTTGTTCGCTCTGGTTACCCCGATTCTACCGCAGACCGCCGCCTGGGGTTTCTTTCCAGGGACCCCTCTCCTTCAGGAGCTCTCCAAGCTCCCTTTGGGCTCTGTTAAGCCCCCACGAGCGGTAAGTGAAGGTTCGTGCTCCGCAGAGTCCTCTGCCCGCACGTCCCTTCTCTCTGACAGCTAACCGGAAACCTGGGGCTACATGATTGATAAGCATGGCATCCACCCTACAGATGCCAAGATTCAAGCAATCAAAGAAGCCCCTAGACCTAAATGCAAATCAGATTTGCAAGCCTTCCTTGGACTCATTAACTTTTATCACATGTTCCTACCTCAGAAGGCAACCATTGCAGAACCATTGCACAGATTACTGGACAAAAAATCTGTTTGGGTCTAGGGGAGGAAGGAACAATCAGCATTTAACAGTATTAAAAGACTAATCATGTCTGATGCTGTACTGATACAGTTCTCTGAGAATTTGCCTGTTGTACTGACTTGTGATGCATCCCCGTTTGGAGTGTGGGGGGGGGGTTTTGAGCCACAGGCGTCCCAGCAGGAGAGAAGCCCCTACTGCATTTTACTCTCGCACTTTGACCAAAGCAGAGAGGAATTACAGCCAATTGGACAAGGAAGCATTGGCAATTGTTGCAGCTGTCAAGAAATTTCATGAATATTTGTATGGGAGAACATTTACCATTGTTACAGATCACAAACCTTTGTTAGGCATTGTGGCAGGAGGCAAACCTACACCTACTATCCTGTCACCAAGAATGCTGAGGTGGACTGAATTTCTTGCTGCTTATTCATACAAACTTATCCACAAGCCTGGCAAGGACATTGGACATGCTGATGCCTTGAGTCGTTGCCCACTTCCTTGCCACAAGGAGGACTTTGAACCTGAAACACACACCTTTTTCCTAGAAACTGTTGCCAAGCTTCCAGTGCATGCTGCTGAAATTGCCAGAGAGACTGCCAAAGACACTTTATTGGCTCCTATTATAGGCTGGATTAAGAACGGTTGGCCTCTTCAAGATCTACCTCACCTTGCCCAACCTTTTAAGTCCAGGCAAACTGAATTACCTGTATTAAGAGGATGTATTTTGTGGGGTAACAGGGTGGTTATTCCTGCAAAACTACAAAGAGAGGTTTTGGAAATGTTACATGAGGGTCATCCTGGTATTGTAAGGATGAAGAGATTGGCCAGGAGTTATGTATGGTGGCCAAGTATTGACAAAATGGTTGAAAACTGGTTTGCATCTTATCCCAACTGTCAGTTAGTCAGGCCTACCCCATCTCTTGCCCCCAAAAAGGAATGGGAATGTCCTAGGGGCCCATGGTCTAGGATTCACATTGATTTCGCTGGCCCTACCAAAGGGCACACCTTTCTTGTTATAGTAGATGCATATTCCAGATGGCTAGAGGTAATCCCTATGGCATCCACCACAACTGATGCTGTCATCAAGCAGCTCAAAAAACTTTTTGTAACCCACGGGTTACCTGATGTTCTTGTCTCTGACAATGGCCCTCAATTTACATCCAACCTTTTTGAATCCTATTTAGCACAAGAGGGTATCAGACATGCCCTCACTGCCCCTGGGCACCCTTCTGCTAACGGCAGGACTGAACGCATGGTACGTTTTACCAAGGAGAAGCTTCAGCAACTGGGTCCTGGGGACATCACTGAGAAAGTTGAAAAACTTCTTAGTGTTTAGCACATCACTCCTAACCCATCTAATAACTTATCCCCAGCAGAGTTGTTGATGGGTAGGAAACTTAGGTCTTCCCTTGACCGCCTTCATCCCACTTACGCACCCAACGCACCACTGGATTCCACTTCCAAAGTTCACACATTCAGTGTGGGTGATTCTGTTTATGCTAAGAACCTTATAGGTGAACCTTTGTGGATTCCTGCTGAGATAACTCAAATCACAGGCCCTCGTTCTTACAGGGTGCAAACAGAGGATGGAGTCCTCTGGAGCAGGCACATTGATCAGTTAAGATCCAGATTACCTCAGGAACATCGCAATTGTTCCTGTCTAGTTCCCATACCTAATGCCTTTTCTAGGGGGGAAGGGAGGAGCATGAGGATAATCAGCAAGCAAGAATCAACCCCATGTGTAACGAGCCATTACGACAGGAACCATCCCAAAACCTGTCACAATGCCAAAATCCATCCTTAGAAGTGGAAGATTGTACATCACTACCTGACTTGGGTGTGACATTGGGCTGGAGATGGGTTGGGAGGAGAGACCAGATTCTAACTATCAAACAGGGTCTTCTTTCACAGGAAGTCCCAGTGGGGAAATGTCAGCAGACACATTTCCTCTCTCACTGGGTGAGAACATTAAAACTTCTGAACCACTAAGGTCTCAACGTACACGTAAGAGCCCCACCTATTTAAAAGAATACATTAGATAGGTTGGGGTTTGGTATGGACTGAACCTAGTGGGGAGGGGTGTTATGTATGTAGGTTTGAATGTCATTGGTTTAGTTTGAATTGTTCTTGTAAAATGTCAAATATGATTGGTTTGAAAAGTGCGGGAAAACCCTGCACTCTGATTGGCTGGCAACTGTGGCTGCTGGCTATAAGTAGCAGCCATAGCCCAGCCAAGATGGGTCCATTCGAGCTGTAGTCACTAATAAACTCTTCACTGAAGGTCTTCGCGTCTGACTCTTCATGCAAACTTAACAATACCCAGGCCAGTTTTGAGCTATGTTTTTCCTATTTCTTTAAACAATAGATGACTATCTCTACCGATTTCTTACCCGCAAAGTGTGTCTCTAATTAAGCTTAAGGAAGAATCCTAGTTCTTTCTTTCTTCCATTGTCTTCCTCCTCCCCAATGCAGAGAAGTTTGTTCCTTTTCTCCTGAAGTTTTTAAAGATAATAATTTCTTTCCAGCAGAGAAAGAAGCAGGGAGTGACTTTTATGTGACCCAGAACAGACAGCTCTCTCTGAGATGTGCCTGGCTATCAGAGACAGTTGGGTGAAAGCTTTTCTACCCATTCATTATAATATATCCTATTTCCCCCCCCCCTTTTTTTACATATAAAAGTTGCTTCTAGCAGTCAAACTTCACCCCAAGGCATAGTAATAAATCTCTTTCAAGATATACAGTAAAATCTAACCAGTTGAACAGGAAAGGGCCATATCTACATAGCAGTTTTGCTTTGATCCTGCCTTACTTTGGAGTTAGCAAGAAATTATAGCAGTAGCAATAGCACTTAGACTTATATACTGCTTTATAGTGCTTTACAGCCCTCTATAAGCAGTTTACAGAGTCAACATATTGCCCCCAGCAATTTGGGTCCTCATTTTACCCACCCCAGAAGGATGGAAGGCTGAGTCAACTTTGAGCCTGGTGGGATTCAATATGCCAAATTGCAGGCAACTGGCTGCAACAGAAGTAGCTTGCAGTACTGCACTCTAACCACTGTGCCACTGTCATCTCCAAGCATGGTGTCTCCACAACACACCCTTATGATGTACCCAGAATGGTCCATACTGGGCTGCTGCCCCAAGTGCTTTAATCTGCAACATCCCAAGAACTGGGATTGGCAGTTTTCTTGGGTGAAATCCTGAGTTGCCCATCATTATCTGCCATTTGAAAAGCCTCCTCCAATTGGTATCCATCCTGTTCTGCTTAATCTGTAAGTTGCATTCGTTTTCTTCTCTTTTCTTTTTTCTTTCTCCTCATATTATTGACGAGCTGAAACTTTAAAATATTATCTAGTTATGGATCAGCCAGTTGAGTACTTGGCTTTTAGAACATTAAGTGGCAGCACGGAGTTAGACATTTTTGTAGCTCTTGATTGCCATCTGGTGGTTGGCTGGATTGGTGCAGCTCAGAAGGAGCCACCGGATTAGTGTTGAAGGGCTGGAGGTTCAGAAAGAAAATCTGGAGATTGGCGTTTGATATGGGAACTTTAGATCTCTATGAGAACATAACATGAGGAGATGAAGCGAGGGGTCAGAGCTCTCCTGGAAGCAGGACCCATTAGGAAAGGAATTCCATATTATGCAATTTAGAGAAGTAAAATAATAATCATGTTTATACTTATATATATAATCAAACGCATGCTTGACAAAATAAATAAATAAATAAATAAATAAATAAATAAATAAATAAATAAATAAATAACCGGGTGCTTTCACTTCAACTAATTAAAAGGGATGGACTAATCCTTTGCTGAGTTTTGCACTTCTTAGCTGATCAACCAGTTGATCAAACAATATAAAGAAAGATAGAGGGAAAGAGTAGCTGTTAGAAGCTGCTAAAGTCTTCCTTGCAATCAAACCAGCCCTGATGAACAAATATGAAATTCAGGAACTGGATGAAAGGAGTGATCCCACAGCAGACCTGTTGGATTGATGGCTCCAAACAGATCACTACCCTTAGCTGCTTCACCGTAGACCTACTTCTTTGTTAACCATGGACTGTCCAAGTGGGAGGTCTTGAGCCAAGATAAGAGGGAAAACACCACTTCTGGAGTGGTGGAGCTCTTCAAGACATTTTTCAAGCTGCCTCTTCCATGGGCTGATAAGTAGACAAGGACACATTCTCTGCAAACAGGGCAGCACTGTGCAAGGAGGCTGTGTGAACCTGACCCAGGACCCAGATCAGATATGTAAGTTACTTTTATTGCAGACACAAGAAGAGTGAGAAACAAAGATCTATCACTGCAGAATCTGGCAATTCAGCTTGCTATAGATAATAGCTGCAAGACTTCAGTCTTAGATTTCTTCCTCTTGCCTTTATGTGATAACTTTTTACAGCTCATTTCTCAGCCTTGGAGGAGTAGGGCACTCACTCTGTGTTTCAAGAAAGATCCCGTGTTTCGAGAAATATGACAATGACCTCATCATCAATTGTAGAAGGGGAAAAAAGGAATCCCTTCGGATTTTACTTCGCTAGTCATTGCCGACTCTAGGGAGCGGTGTTGATCTCTGTTTCAAGGCTATTGAGCTAGCACTGTCCGAAGACATTTCCATGGCCATGTGGCCAGCATGACATCACAGAGCGGTTACCTTTTCACCAAAGTGATACCTATTTATCTACTCACATTTGCATGCTTTCAAACTTCTAGAGCTGGGACAAGTAATAGGAGCTCACCTGTCATGTGGTTCTTGAGTCTTGAACCTGGGCTGCTGGCTTTCCAGTCAACAAGCCCAGCATCTTAACCACTGAACCACATTTTCATTTGTAGAAAAAAAATCAGCAAAATCAGAACATAAAGTGGAAGCCACCTCCCTGTTTGAACAGGTGAGCAACCTTGACATACTTACAAATAGGCAAAAGGCATCACAACTCTCTTCTTGCCAATTTTGATGTATCCTTCTGTGGACACCAGTGAGTGTCCTTCCACCTTAGCTGCTTCAGCTCTCATATCAGCTACTTTTCACTATCTGTCCCACCTGCTAAGTCAGGGATGTCAAACTCACATCATCACAGCAGCGTCAAGTGATGTACAGTATCGTGACTTTTTCCCCTTTGCTAAACTGGGCACGGGTGTGGCCAGTGCGTGACGCATCCGGCCTGCGGGCTGTGAGATGGACAGCCCTGTGGTAGGTGATTCCATACTCGGTAGCCAGATAAAACATACTGTTGAGAAATAGTTCCTTGCTGAATGAAATGAGCTCCTTTACTTTACAGAAGTAGAGAGATGGAATGACCTTCTTTTGCCCTCCCAGCGTGACAAGCGGCTTTGTTTCCAAACGGCTGAATGACCCATGTGCTAAAGGTTCCAGGAGCTATCTTCCGGAATCACGAAAGTGTTTTAAATACCAGTGGGGTGGTGGTGGGAGAGGAAAAGACTCAAGGCGAGTACAATATTAAAATTTCATTTAAGTAACATATTTGAAAAAGGCTTCTAACTGCATCCAGCTGAGAAGGAAGAGTTCATGGAGGAAAACCTTGAAAGGCTGCCATAGCTCACTATTAGCTAAAGCTCTCTGCCTATTAAGATGCTTCCGGATTTGGTCAGACATGGAAGAGTCCCATGTAATCTGGGTTTTTTTATTAGCCCTAATTTATATACTGTGGATTTCAATGGGTCTACTCTGACTAAATGTTAATCCAACCCATTAATTTCACGATAGCAATTTCTTCTGCAACTAAGTTCTATTTCCAGAATGAACCAAATAAGCTATTATAATCAGGGTCTTAGTCCTTTTAAAAATGGGCAATATATCTTCTTCTTAATTGTCCAGCCTAGCCTGTAACAGTTGTTTCTGTTGCATGATGATTAAATGAGTAGTCTCCACAAAATAATAGGATAAATCCCTGGTGATTTTTGCTTCCTCCTGTATGTAAATGAAGACTTAGTCATTCAGGCTAAAAGTATCTAAAAAGGTTCAATTGTGAAATACGATTTAACCTTTTTAGATATTCCCCTCTTTATGGTTCCTTTTGCTCTCATTGCATCTGCTTCCACAGAACTAGCCCATCTAGGCATCCTTAGTCCATTGGTGGCAGGCATCACATGGGAGTAGTGGCACCATCCCATCAGGTGGGCATAGATGAGAGCAGGCACTGGTGTTTGGATGATGGAACAAGATTGTCTATAGTAGGGGTCTCCAACCTTTGGCAACTTTATGACTTGTGGACTTCAACTCCCAGAATTCCTCAGCTAACCATGCTCAACTTGTGGACTTAAACTCCATGCTGGTTGAGGAATTCTGGGAGTTGAAGTCCACAAGCCATAAAGTTGTCAAGGTTAGAGATCCCTGGTCTATAGTATTAGCCAGTGGTGGGCTGCAACCAGTTTAACAACCAGTTCTGTGAGCGCATGCTTCGCTGGTCACTGGTATTGGTTCTGCAGCAATAAATCCTTGAGCTACTTAACAGAGGGCTCAGCAACCTCTTCAGGCTATGGATATGATGGCCCAAGCATCCATACCATTGGATTATTTGGAAGTTGTAAATGCTGTTAAATTTCAGCATAAAATCTCACGAATTCCCAGATAGGATCCTTAAAATCTTCTGAGATGTTATGCAAGATTGCAAAATCTCATAGAAGAACAAACTGGCCTGGCAAACTTTGAATGTTCTTAACTCTTCTATTTGGGGAGTATTACTTCCAGAGGCAAGGAAAATTACTGCTGATATTGACTGTTACATAAAGCAGCCCTCCATCTTTGTCTTTATCGTAGCACCTGTTTACCATTTTCCTTCTTTTAAAAGCATGCCAGTCCTTGCCTTTCCTTCCTCTAATTCTCAGGAATATGTTTACCTCTTCTCAGGCTTCCATTATGCATGACCACCAGGGCTGAATTGAAATGTCCTTGTTCCCACGGATTGGAAAGCATCAGCAAGCAACACTGAAAGCCCAAAGTGCTTTTAAAACGATGTGCTGTAAAGAAGAGCCAGCGTTCCATAGTACAGCTGTGACATGCTCAATGGCAAAAAGGCACACACTCTCCAAATGCCTCTTTAAAAGGCAAGTGTCAGATAGGTCTGTAAAATACTAACTAGCCTATAAACAATGTCCACCTTGGTGCTATGGCCTGTGATTTAGAGATACTTTGCCAGCTTGAAATGGAAACAGCTGCTCTCTGCTGGAAAGAGAAGGAAATCATCTCATTAGCATTACATTTAAATCAGGCTTTCTTCATTTGCATCTTTCTGTGGTGTTCTATTTCCCTAAAAGGGTAACTTGGGAGTGACAATTTAGATCAAGGTTCAGCAACCGGGCTCTCCTTGACTACGTGTCTTTGAAACATAAAGCAATACTCCCCCCGCTCCCCTCATCTCATCTTGCTAAAATGGTGAGAACCTTCGCAAATACAACTTCATGCCTTGTCAATGCCATGGAGGTCATGGCTGTAAATAGCTCTCTGAAATCTTGATCTTCCCTATGGCCAATGACACTGCTGTTGAACGTGCCCCAAGCTAATCCCCAAATGTAATTAGACACAAGAGAGGCGGAAAAAATGGTTGCCTGCATCTTGCTTCCTTTGGTCCTAAAGTCAAGGTCTCTAGTTCTTCTGTATACTTTATGGAATCCGATTATGGAGAAATGGAAAGCACCGAGGGGCACAAATGCAAACTGTGAACCTTTGCAGGCCAATATAAAATGTAGATACACTTTTCAGGAAGTTAGATTGGTTGTGATTTCTTGGGGAATGCCTCCCTCGCTTACAGATGGCTTCACACGGCATCATGTTTTAAAAATCATTCATGAAATGCAAAATGTGACTATGAAAGGCAACAGATGGAAAAGCACATCCACCTTACAGTCATCAAGACTGGCTATAATTCTCTATTTACTTGGTGATAAGACTATCCTTCCTCCATATCCTATATGTTGAAGCCTTCATCCAGAATATGTGCCTAAACAGTGACAAGAGGCCGCTAATGGTGGGCATGACAATTCCCATCTCTAAGAACATTAATAGGTAATTGAGGAGCCTGTATCAATTCCACACTGAAGAACTGTCCAGTCAGCTGTTCTTCTGACTGGACAGGAGTGTCCAGTCAGCTCCTTTTCTGATATGCTGGCCTGTAACTCTTATAACACCCAGCCAACACAGCAGTGCTTGGATTCAAATTTTTTTGCTACTGGTTCTGAGGGCGTGGCTTGGTGGGCATGGCAGGAGAAGGATACTGTAAAATCTCCAGTCAGAGGTGGTATTTACTCAAAATTTCCACTACCGGTTCTCCAGAACTGGTCAGAACCTGCTAAATGCCACCTCTGCAGCACAGCCAACTATTGTTCTTGCTGGGAATTACGTAAACTGAAGTACAATACTTCTGAAGTACAACAGGTTGGAGTAAAGTGACCTAGAGAAAATTGTATCAGGCAATGGATTTACAGCAACTTCAAATTTCTGGATTGGGGAGATGTATCTCCCCATCTATAGATGCATGTTTGAGAGCCAGGGAGTAAGTGCATATTCCACTTACTAGGTGATGTTGGTACTGTTATGTATGTAGGTTTGAATGTTATTGGTTTATTTGAACTGTTCTTGTAAAATGTTGAATGGTATTGGTTTAAATAGTGCGGGAAGAAACCCTGCACTCCCATTGGCTGGCAGCTACGGCTGCAGGCTATAAGAGGCAGCCGTAGCCAAGCCAGGACGGGTCTATTCAAGCTGTAGTCACTAAATAAACTCTTTGCTGGAACTCCTCGCGCCTGACTCTTCATGCAAACTTAACACTGGCGACGAGGATGGGATTTCCCTGAAGAGAAGACGACATGACGAACAAGCAACTGAGCGAGATGGCTGCGCTGAACACCCCCAGCACCGCTCGATCCGGCGGCGGAAGACTGGGAATCGATGCGGATCGCTTCCACATGTACCTGGAAGGGAACGATCTCGCCAGCATCCCCGAGACGGAAGAGGGCGGTCTTTCTCACCACTGCGTCCGCAGTCTTCAAAATGGCTAAGGCGCATGGAGCAGCAGAGCTGAAGGTAATGGAATGGCCCGATTTAGAGAAACTTTTAAGAGCCCATTACGCCCCACAAGTATCGTGCCTCATTAAGAGACACGAATTTTACCGTCGGGATCAAGGGGATAGCGAGAATGTTAATGACTTCGGCAAGTTTAAGGGACATTGGGGGTGCTTGTGACTTTACCAACTTAGAAGAGGCCATGCGTGATCGGTTTGTTTTAGGCCTTAAAGATAAGGTCTTACAAAGCAAACTATTAATGAAACCTAAGATCACGCTTAAAGAGGCCATTGAAGAAGCTGTTTCAGCGGAAGCCACCAAGTCCTCAGCAGCGGCCATGAAAAAGATTAACAAGGCCTCAAGCCAGGCCTCAAGCCATTCTGATGGGGAAAAATCCACAACAGCCCATTGCGAACAAATAGACTCTGATTCAGATAGCAGTGAGGCAGAGGAGGGGATTTTAGACTCAGAATGGAGAAGAAGAAAAAGACTCTGGAAAAACAGGCAAGGATTCTATTGCAGAGGCTGTGGGGGCCACCCCCGACTGAATGCAAGTTCTTTGACTCCATCTGCCTACGTGAGAAACGGGGTCACATAGCCAGAGTCTGCAAACTCCACCTAGTAGGAAAAATTTCCTGATAAAGACTTTAAGCCCAACAAATTCCTTGAAAAGATGGGGCGAAATTTAGAAGCAAATGGCAAGAATGAAACTCACCAAACAATCACTATTCTTCATTTACACGAAGGTGTTTATTGAAGGAAGGCCTTGCCAAATGGAAGTGGACTCAGGCTCTTATTTATCTATGGTGTCATGGGACACTATCCACAGACTCTTTCCCAAAATTCAGAAAAGCATTTCCAGAAGCAAGCACTGACTCTCAAAGACTACCAAGGGAACAAGATTCCAGTAGTTGGAGCAAGAGATTTCAACGTGCAGTTTAAAGGCCACACCAAACGTTTGCCCCTGACCATCGTGGACAAGGATCGCCCAAGTTTGCTGGGACTTGAGTGGTTCAAGCCACTAGGCATCGAGGTGACTGGCATCAATCACGTGAGCAGCTCTGAATGGGAGGAGTCCTTGAAGTCTGAGTTTCCAGAGGTCTTCAGCGAAGGACTGGGCAAGTATATGGGGACCCCTATTGCTTTCAGCCTAGACCCCAAGGTGCCCCCAATTCGTTTAAAGCCCAGGAGGGTTCCATTTGCTTTAAAGGAAAAAATTGATGCACAATTAGATAAACTAATAGCTCAAGGGGTTTTAGAGCCTACTGACCACTCCAGATGGGAAACACCCATAGTCACACCAGTCAAGGCTGATGGGTCAGTGAGAATCTGTGGTGACTATAAGGGGACACTTAACCATGCGCTGCAGCAGAGCGCATACCCAGTACCAGTTGTGCATCATCTACTCCATTCCCTTGGCAGGGGTACAGTATTTGCCAAACTGGACTTGGCTCAGGCATATCAACAATTAACAGTTGATGATGCCACTGCAGAGGCACAAACAATTGTGACTCATAGAGGTGCCTTCAAATGTAAAAGATTACAATTTGGAGTAAGCGTGGCACCTGGCATTTTTCAAAGCCTTATGGAGAGAATGTTGCAAGGACTGCCAGGAGTAGTGCCTTATTTTGATGATGTGTTAATCTCTGCTGAAAATGACACTCAGTTTCAAGAGAGACTCAGAGAAGTCCTTACCAGATTCAGAAAAGCGGGTTTAAAAGTCAAGGAAGACAAATGTACACTCAAAACAGACAGAGTTGAGTTCCTGGGGTACATGATTGACAAGCATGGCATCCACCCTACTGATGCCAAGGTTAAAGCAATCAAGGAAGCCCCTAAACCTAGATGCAAGACAGATTTGCAAGCCTTCCTTGGACTTATTAACTTTTACCACATGTTTCTACCTCACAAAGCATCTATTGCTGAGCCTTTACATCGCCTGCTTGATAAGAAAGCTGTTTGGATCTGGGGAGGAAGGAACAGTCAGCATTTAACAGTATTAAGAGACTAATCACGTCTGATGCTGTGTTGATACAGTTCTCTGAGAATTTGCCTGTTGTTCTGACTTGTGATGCATCCCTTTTGGAGTGGGGGGGGTTGAGTCACAGGCTTCCCAGTGGAAGGGAAGCCCCAATTGCATTTTACTCTCGCACTTTGTCCAAAGCAGAGAGGAAT
The DNA here is from genome assembly GCA_009733165.1 of Naja naja. Lineage (NCBI taxonomy): Eukaryota > Metazoa > Chordata > Lepidosauria > Squamata > Elapidae > Naja > Naja naja. The sequence continues at coordinate 136,943,243 of CM019149.1, forward strand.
TATAGCCAATTGGACAAGGAGGCTTTAGCAGTTGTTGCAGCTGTTAAGAAATTTCATGAATATCTGTATGGCAGGTCATTCACCATTGTTACAGATCACAAACCTTTATTAGGCATTGTGGCAGGAGACAAACCTACACCTAATATCCTGTCACCAAGAATGCTGAGGTGGACTGAATTTCTTGCAGCCTATTCATACAAACTGATTCACAGGCCTGGCAAGGACATTGGACATGCTGATGCCTTGAGTCGTTGCCCACTACCTTGCCACAAGGAGGACTTTGAACTTGAAACACACACCTTTTTCCTAGAAACTGTTGCCAAGCTTCCAGTGCATGCTGCTGAAATTGCCAGAGAGACTGCCAAAGACACTTTATTGGCTCCTGTTATAGGCTGGATTAAGAAAGGTTGGCCTCTTCAAGATCTACCTCACCTTGCCCAACCTTTTAAGTCCAGGCAAACTGAATTATCTGTATTAAGAGGATGTATTTTGTGGGGTAACAGGGTGGTTATTCCTGCAAAACTGCAAAGGGAGGTTTTGGAAATGTTACATGAGGGTCATCCTGGGATTGTAAGGATGAAAGGTTTGGCCAGGAGTTATGTATGGTGGCCAGGTATTGACAAAATGGTTGAAAACTGGGTAGCCTCTTGTCCCAATTGCCAGGTAGTCAGACCTGCTCCACCTCACGCCCCACACAGGAATGGGAATGTCCTAGGGGCCCATGGTCTAGAATCCACATTGATTTTGCAGGCCCTACAAGAGGGCACACTTTTCTAGTTATAGTAGATGCATATTCCAAATGGCTAGAGGTAATTCCCATGACATCCACTACAACTGAGGCTGTCATCAAGCAGCTCAGAAAATTGTTTGTAACCCATGGGTTACCAGATGTCCTTGTTTCTGACAATGGCCCTCAATTCACATCTAACATTTTTGAATCCTTTCTAGCTCAACAGGTATCAGACATGCCCTCACTGCCCCTGGGCACCCTTCGCCAATGGCCGGGCTGAACGCATGGTACGCTTTACCAAAGAGAAGCTTCAGCAGCTGGGTCCTGGGGATATCACTGAGAAGCTTGAAAAACTTCTTAGTGCTCAACACATCACTCCTAGCCCATCAAATAACTTGTCCCCAGCAGAGTTGTTGATGGGTAGGAAACTTAGGTCTTCCCTTGACCGCCTTCATCCCACTTACGCACCCAACGCACCACTGGATTCCACTTCCAAAGTTCGTTCTTTTAGTGTGGGAGATTCTGTCTATGCTAGGAACCTTATAGGTGAACCTTTGTGGATTCCTGCTGAAATAACTCACATCACTGGCCCTCGTTCTTACAGGGTACAAACAGAGGATGGCCTCCTCTGGAGCAGGCACATTGACCAACTTAGATCCAGGTTCCCTCAAGAACATCGCCCTGTCTCTCTCTGGGTCCCTCACCTGATGTCTCTTCTAGGGAGGAAGGGGGAACAGGAGGAAAATCAGCAAACAGGAATCAACCCCATGTGTAACGAGCCATTGCGACAGGAACCATCCCGAACCCTGTCACAATGCCAAGACCCATCCTTAGAAGTGGAGCCATTGCACAGGAACCATCCGAACCCTGTCACAATGCCAAGATTCATCCTTAGAAGTGGAAGATTGCACACCACCACCTGACTTGGGTGCTGACATTGGAATGGAGATGGGTTGGGAGGAGAGACCAGATTCTAACAGTCTAACAGGGTCTCCTTTCACAGGAAGTCCCAACAGGGAAATGTCAGCAGACACATTTCCCCTCTCACTGGGTGAGAATGTTAAAACTTCTGAACCACGAAGGTCTCAACGTACACGTAAGAGCCCCACCTATTTAAGGGAATACATTAGATAGGTTGGGGTTTGGTATGGACTGAACCTAGTGGGGAGGGGTGTTATCTATGTAGGTTTGAATGTTATTGGTTTATTTGAACTGTTCTTGTAAAATGTTGAATGGTATTGGTTTAAATAGTGCGGGAAGAAACCCTGCACTCCCATTGGCTGGCAGCTACGGCTGCAGGCTATAAGAGGCAGCCGTAGCCAAGCCAGGATGGGTCTATTCGAGCTGTAGTCACTAAATAAACTCTTTGCTGGAACTCCTCGCGTCTGACTCTTCATGCAAACTTAACAGGTACTTTTCAGTTTGTCTCTTGGTGTGGCTGGCTTGATCCAGAGAAGCAGAACAATTCGGAGTGTGAACATTCAAAATCTACAGCTAATGTTTGCTGTGGTGATTTGAAAGGGACCTCAGTACTCAGAGGATGCACTTCCTGTGTAAACCTTTGGGGTGTCTGCCTTATTCAGGGGTCTGGCTGCATGCCTGGCCATGGAGGAGCTGAAGATAAAAACAAATCTTGCACGAGGCTGGGCTCCCACAGACATGTTCTTTTGATTTAGAAACTGTATTAAACCAGGCCATAGAGTGTGAACCAAAAAAGAGGGCACTGCTTTAAACACTGCTGACACAAGGAGATTTAAATCTAGCCTTGGGATAAATGTGGAGTGGGAAAAAAAGGAATGGAAGGAAATAAAAGTCCTATCTTCAAAACACATACATTGCAAACTGAGGCAAGCAGGGTTAGGAGGAGGCCCAATTATGAGAAAGAGCTGCATCTTCTTCCAAGGCCCTGAAGGGCAGGGAGAGAGGTCGCTGCTACCCAGAGTCATTATCAAATGTCCGTTCTAGCAGAACCACTTGCTCAAGTAGAGAACAATCTCACATTTCTCCTTAACATCAAATTTTGTCCCCTACCAGGGGCAAAGTTGCTGAGGCTCAACAGCAGGAAACCAGATGAGTTTGAACATCCTGTGAGACAGTCATCACACTGGTATTGTTAAGTTTGCATGAAGAGACAGATGCGGAGTGCTTCAAGCTCTTTGTTTATTAGTGACTACAACTCAGAACGAACCCACTTTGGCTGGGCTGCGGCTGCTACTTATAGCCAGCAGCCGCAGTTGACAGCCAATCAGAGTGCAGGGTTTTCCCGCACTTTTTAAACCAATCATTTCTTACATTTTACAAGAACAGTTCAAACTAAACCAATGACTTTAAACCTGCATACATAACACCCTCCTCACTAGGTTCAGTCCATACTCAAACCCCAGCCTATCTAATTTATTCTTTTAAATAGGTGGGGCTCTTACGTGACGTTGAGACCTCGTGGTTCAGATGTTTTAAGGTTCTCACCTTGTGAGGGAGGAAATGTGTCTGCTGACATTTCCTTACTAGGACTTGTAGTAATGGTAGAACCTGTTTGGTTACTACAACCTGGTCTCTCCTCCCAATCCATCTCCAACCCAATGTCAGCACCTAAATCAGGTAATGATGTGCAATCTTCCATTTGTGAAAATGGATTTTGGCATTGTGACAGGTTTTGGGATAGTTCCTGTCATAATGGCTTGTTACACATGGGGTTGATTCTTGCTTGCTGATTATCCTCATGCTCCTCCCTTCCCCTAGAAAAGGCATTAGGTATGGGAACTAGAGAGGAACAATTGCGATGTTCCTGAGGTAATCTGGATCTTAACTGATGAATGTGCCTGCTCCAGAGGACACCATCCTTTGTTTGTACCCTGTAAGAACGAGGGCCAGTTATTTGAGTTATTTCAGCAGGAATCCATGAAGGTTCACCCATAAGGTTCTTAGCATAAACAGAAGCACCCACACTGAACGTGCGAACTTTGCTAGTGGAATCTAGTGGTGCGTTGGGTGCGTAAGTGGGATGAAGGCGGTCAAGGGACGACCTGAGTTTCCTACCCATCAACAATTCAGCTGGGGACAAATTAGTTGAGGGGTTGGGAGTGATATGCTGAACCCTGAGAAGTTTTTCAACTCTCTCAGTGATATCCCCTGGACCCAATTGCTGAAGTTTTTCCTTGGTAAATCGTACCATACGTTCAGCCTGGCTGTTAGCCGAAGGATGCCCAGGGGCTGTCAGGGCATGTCTGATACCCTGTTGTGCTAGATATGATTCAAAAAGTTGGATGTAAATTGAGGGCCATTGTCAGAAACAAGCACATCAGGTAACCCGTGAGTTACAAAAAGCTTTTAAAGCTGTTTGATGACAGCTTCAGTTGTGGTGGATGCCATAGGGATAACCTCTAGCCATTTGGAATATGCATCAACTATAATAAGGAAAGTGTGCCCTCTGGTAGGGCCAGCAAAATCAATGTGAATCCTGGACCATGGGCCCCTAGGACATTCCCATTCCTGTGTGGGGGCGAGAGGTGGGGCAGGCCTGACTACCTGACAGTTGGGACAAGATGCAACCCAGTTTTCAACCATTTTGTCAATACCTGGCCACCATACATAACTCCTGGCCAATCCTTCATTCTGACAATACCAGGATGACCCTCATGTAACATTTCCAAAACCTCTCTTTTCAGTTTTGCAGGAATAACCACCCTGTTACCCCACAAAATACATCCTCTTAATACAGATAATTCAGTTTGCCTGGATTTAAAAGGTTGGGCAAGTTGAGGTAGATCTTGAAGAGGCCAACCTTTCTTAATCCAGCCTATAACATGAGCCAATAAAGTGTCTTTGGCAGTCTGTCTGGCAATTTCAGCAGCGTGTACTGGAAGCTTGGCAAAATGCAATAGGGGCTTCTCTCCCGCTGTGAAGCCTGTGGCTCAAACCCCCCCCACACTCCAAACGGGGATTCATCACAAGTCAGTACAACAGGCAAATTCTCAGAGAACTGTATCAGTACAACATCAGACGTGATTAGTCTTTTAATATTGTTAAATGCAGATTGTTCTTTTCTGCCCCAGACCCACGCAGACTTTTTGTCTAATAATCTGTGCAGTGGTTCTGCAATGGTTGCTTCTGAGGTAGGAATATGTGATAAAAGTTAATGAGTCCAAGGAAGGCTTGCAAATCTGTTTTACATTTTGGTCTAGGGGCTTCTTTGATTGCCTGAACCTTGGCATCTGTGGGGTGGATACCATGCTTGTCAATATATAGCCCAAGAACTCAACCTTGTCAGTTCTAAGAGTGCATTTTCTTCCTTGACTTTTAACCCCGCTTTTTGAATCTGGTAAGGACTTCTCTGAGTCTCTCTTGTAACTGAGTGTCATTTTCAGCAGAGATTAACACATCATCAAAGTAAGGTACTACCCTGGCAGTCCTTGGAGCATCCTTTCCATAAGGCTTTGGAAGATGCCTGGTGCCACGCTTACTCCAAACTGTAACCTTTTACATTTGAAAGCACCTCTATGAGTCACAATGGTTTGGGCCTCTGCAGTGGCATCATCAACTGTTAATTGTTGATATGCCTGGGCCAGATCCAATTTGGCAAAGACTGTACCCCTGCCAAGTGAATGTAGCAAATGATGCACCACTGGAACTGGATATGCTCTGTTGCGCATGGTTCAATGTCCCCTTATAGTCTCCACAGATTCTCACTGACCCATCAGTCTTGACTAGTGTGACTATGGGTGTCTCCCACCTGGAGTGGTCAGTGGGCTCTAAAACTCCTTGAGCTATTAGTTTATCTAATTGTGCATCAATTTTTTCCTTTAAGGCAAATGGGACCCTTCTGGGCTTTAAGCAAATTGGTGGCACCTTGAGATCTAGATTGAAAGTGATAGGGGTCCCCATATACTTGCCCAATCCATCGCTGAAGACCTCTGGAAACTCAGACTTCAAGGCCTCCTCCCATTCAGTGTTGCTCACGTGATTGGTGACAGTCACCTCGATGCCTAGTGGATTGAACCACTCAAGTCCCAGCAAGCTTGGGTGATCCTTGTCCACGATGGTCAGGGGCAAGCGTTTGGTGTGGCCTTTGAACTTCACGTTGAATTCTCTTGTTCCAACTATTGGAATCTTGTTCCCTTGGTAGTCTTTAAGAGTCAGTGCTTGCTTCTTGAAATGCTTCTTCTGAATGTTTGGGAGTAGTCTGTGAATAGTGTCCCATGACACCATAGATAAATATGAGCCTGAGTCCACTTCCATTTGGCAAGGCCTTCCTTCAATTAGTACCTTGACATGCACTTTTCTGTTATTGATAGAAGAAGAATGACCAATAGTTACTGTCTGATGAGTTTCATTCTTCCCTTTGCTTCTGTGCTGCCCCATTTTCTCACTGAGGTTGTTGGGCTTGAATTCTTTGTCAGGAAACTTCCTTGTTGGGTGGAGTTCTGGATGATTTGCAGACTCTTGCTAGGTGTCCTCTTTTTTCACAACGGAGGCAGATGGTATCTAGGAACTTGCATTCAGTGCGGGGTGGCTTCCCCACAACCTCTGCAGTAGAAATCTTGCCTCTTTCTTCCCAGGTCTTTCTTTTTCCGCTCCATTCTGAGTCTATAAATTCCTTCCTCCACCTCACTACAGTCTGACTCAGAATCTATTTGCTCACAATGAGTTGTTGTGGACTTTTCCACATCAGGATGGCTTGTGGCCTTGTTGATTTTCTTCATGGCTGCTGCTGAGGACTTGGTAGCTTCTGCTGAAGAGGCCTCTTCTATTGCTTCCTTTAGCGTGATCTTAGGTTTTAGTAATAACTTGCTCTGAAGCACCTTGTCTTTAAGGCCCAGAAAAATCGATGCATGGCCTCTTCTAAATTGTTAAATTCACATGCACCCCCAATGTCTCTTAAACTTGCCATGAAGTCATTTACGTTTTCGCTTTTCCCTTGATCCCGACGGTAAAACTCGTGTCTCTTAATGAGGCACGATACTTGTGGGGGTAATGGGCTCTTAACAACTTTTCTAAGTCAGGCCAGTCCATTACCTTCCGTCTGCAGCTCCCAATGCCTTCACCATCTTGAAAACTGCTGGACCGCAGTGCGTGAGAAAGACCGCCCTCTTCCGCTTCTCGGAAATGTCGGCAAGATCGTTTCCTTCCAGATACATTTGGAAACGATCTGCATACGTCTCCCAGTCTTCTGCTGTCGGATCGAACGGGCTGGGGGGGGTGTTCAGTGCAGCCATCTCGCTCTCCTTCTGTTCCGCGTTGCCTTCTTCTTCAGGGAAATCCCATCCTCGTCGCCAGTGTTAAGTTTGCATGAAGAGACAGACGCGGAGTGCTTCAAGCTCTTTGTTTATTAGTGACTACAGCTCAGAACGAACCCACTTTGGCTGGGCTGCGGCTGCTACTTATAGCCAGCAGCCGCAGTTGACAGCCAATCAGAGTGCAGGGTTTTCCGCACTTTTAAACCAATCATTTCTTACATTTTACAAGAACAGTTCAAACTAAACCAATGACTTTAAACCTGCATACATAACAGATATCATGGAATCCTTTTGTGTGTGTGTGTGTGTGTGTGTGTGTGTGTGTACGCGCGCACCTTCGAGTCAGCCTTGATTCCTGGTGACTGCCTGGACAGGTCACTACATTTTCTTGACAAGATGTTTCAGAAGTAGTTTGTCTTTGCCTCCTTCCTTCCAAGGGCTGAGAGAGACAGGCCCAAGGTCACCAACAGGCTTTGTGCCCAAGACTGAACTAGAACTCACGCTCTCCTGGTTTCTAGCCTGGTGCCTTAACTGCTACAGCAAACAGGGTCTTTTGTGATATAATATTAATGTCCACTTATTCCTGAATTGACTTACAGATTTTGTTCTAAGTCTCCTGAAGGGTCTTTCTCATTCAACTATCTTAGGAAACATTCACAATAAATATCAGTTTAACATTGTCAAGCCTTTCTCTGCTACCATTGTCAAGGCTTGAAAAAACTTTTGCCAGGGAGTAAAAATTCTTCAAACATCCCTGCTAATTAGAGGTGATAGACCATGTTTTTCTTTGCTGTCAATGTTGATAAAAATGAGACCCAGAAAGTAATCTAAAAACATTTTTATTTATAAAATAAAGAAACCTACATGGAGCTATATGTTTGCAACCTAATCTCCACCAAGGCATATAGAAAAAGAACAAAGGAAAAATTACAACGGAAGTTACAGGAAGTGAAGTATAAAGCTTTTTACACATGCGCAGTAAATCAAAACTTTCTTATCTCATTACTATGGAGACAAGATAACACAGTGCTGGCTAGAAGACACCTGCTTGCTAGAATATGAGCTTAGAAGCTTGAACAGACAAACCAAAAAAACACAGTGACAAACATTAGTTTACATCTTCTTGTGCGGGAGGCAGAACGTGACCAACCAGGTTCAGATGCATCATGCAACTGCAGAAATGAATCTGAATCAAATAAATAATATGGGAATGGTTTAAATTGATTGAAAAACCTCCCAAGTGACTAGCAGGAAGCTATATTGCAGACATCCATCCTTCTGCAATGCAGCTGTTAGGAAATGGAGAGGCACATTCTGTGAAAGTGCACTAACTACAGAACGAAACATTTGGTGAATTTTTTTTACTTGAAACTGTAAGGTGACCATTGGATCATTAAAAAAAAAAGACAGGATGCCGCAATAGATGAGTGGTAATTGAGACTGTTATGGATCAAAGAGAATTGAAGTCATGGATGTTGGCTGACTGTTCCTCTCAGCTTCTCCCCACTCCATGGAAATCAAACTTCTCAACAGCAACCTGCGAATTGATATTAATGTGCTCTATATTATTTTAATGATGTTTTATTTGAAAAGGCCATTCATTATTGAGATTTTCCAGAAGACACATTAAGAGCAATGCATTCTGCATTGAGAATTGGTTCAGCCAAGGAAGTCTGATTAGAGAGATGTGGATGCTCAGGTACATGGAAAGCCCTCCTTCCTCAGGGCTGGAAAAAGTGGAGAAGTGTTTTTTGTGTGCATCTTTGTAGATACAGAGAAAAGAAAAGTTTGGGGATTCCATAGAAACACTAAGCTCTGATTCAGCAAAGCTTTTAAGCAGGCACCTAAGCTCGGAGCTGGTTGAAAAACAAGTTAATCTTGAGGACTTCCTTTGTACTTATGTCAGAATTAGGTATATTGATAGGTTAATAGCTGGAGTCCTAGATAAGTGGCTGAGTCCATGCTTTGCATGAACATTTTTCGAAAGGAAGAGAATTCTGTCTTCAGTCTCCTATCATCTTTCAGTGTAGCTGGGTCTGATTTGAGTTGTAGACAGCCAATTCCCACCACCTAATAGTCCCATCTATTCCTAGATTGGGGTGCCTGTAGACACATGAGATATAGTATTTGACAAAAGGCTGAGTTTATGTGACACTTTTAACTATAACATTCTTAAATGGCACATGGGTTCCTGATGTACAAGCTAACTGGCTCCCCCCCACCTTTCCCCCGAAATTCTAGCTATTTCTCCTGCTTTTCAATAGGATAGTTTATGGCTTAAAGAATGCCAGTTGCAATGTTTATTTTATGTTTAGATTTATACATATGACCTGGAACAGGCCATGACTGTCATGGTGGCCATGAACTCCTGAACTATCTCCCTCCAGGGAAGATGGATTATAATCACTCAAAACCATAAGGCTGGAGAACTCCAGTGCCAGCCCAGCTATGGACTCAAGGAACTTGGGGAGCAGAGCTGGTATTCAGCAGGTTCTGACCAGTTCTGGAGAACCGGTAGCAGAAATTTTGAGTAGTTCAGAGAACCGGCAAATACCACCTCTGACTGGCACCACCTCCATCTATTCTCTGCCTCCTGAGTCCCAGCTGATCGGCTGGCTCTTCTTTTGTTGCCCTGCACAGGAAAATGGAGCTGGAAAGCAGGTTAGTGAGGTGGGGAGGGAATGGGATTTTGCAGTATCCTTCCCCTGCCAGGCCCACAAAGCCACAGCATGCCCACCAAGCCAGGCCCACAGAACTGGTAGTAAAAAAAATTGAATCCCACCACTGTTGGGGAGGAAGTTTGTTATGCAGTAGGGAGGCTAGTGTATTAGCAAGAATCCCAAATGATCCCTAGAGCCCAACAAAAAGGATCTTGCATCTGGCAATCTGTGAAGCAGCACCTCTGAAGGTCATCCAAGCATCTTGGATGACAATGGCAATACTTTTACTCCTGCCCTGCTGTCTCAGCTGATGCCACATTTAAAACCCAGTTGGGCAAATCTCCCTGAATTATTCATAAAAATAATAAAGATGGGATACATATAAATAAAATAAAAATACTGTAATTCAAGTCCAGGAAAGCCTTAATAATACATATTAGGTTGGCCCTCTCATCCATGATCAGATCCTGGCTAAGGATGGCCTTATTACAGACCAACCTGGATTTAAGTAGCAACAAAATGTTCAGCTGCATCATATAGGAGGAAGAGACAATTTTCTTCCTACAATGTCTTAAGTCAGAGGCACTCAATATTTTGACAGCCAGAAGCACTACAGTGAGATTTGAGATTTAATTTGATGGCCAAGGCTATGACATGTACATTACAAAATCAGATGGAATGAGAATATATATGGTGCTTGGGAAGGACTTTTTTTTAAAAAGGGGGTTTAAGTTGGTCTAATGGCTGGCAAACTTCCTTCTTTAATCAGGTAGGGCAGCCTTAATGAGTTTAGGACCACAAAACAAGAATTGGAGGATGCCCTAAACCAGAGGTCTCCAAACTTGGCAACTTTAAGATTTGTGGACTTCAACTCCCAGAATTCTCCAGCCAGCATAGCATAGCTGGCTGGAGAATTCTGGGAGTTGAAGTCCACAAGTCTTAAAGTTGCCAAGTTTGGGGACCCCTGCCCTAAATCCTTGCCTATCTATCTCTGCTCTAGGTGCAGAAAAATGCAAAGGGAAAGGAGAAAATGATATTTTGGGATAGTCAGAACAAAGCATTTAAGTCTCTGACAAATGTTAAGCATGTATTTTAAAAAGATATGAAGAGATAAATGAAAACAAAAAGAAAATGAATACCTAAAGCATTGGCTATTCTCGAGCAACACTAAAGAGCATGTTAGTCACACTGGATAATGGTTGGATGGCAGACCCTAGTAATTAGTGCTGGCAAATGGTAAGGTGGTTAAGAAACATAACAGGAATAAGTGAGTGTTGGACTGGACCACAGAAAACCAGATTCAAGTTCCCGCTTGACCATGGGTGATTCTGAATTTATCATAATTTCTTAGTTCAACCTCTCTGACAGGGCTGCGGTTATGATGATAAAATTGAGGAGTTCCTCCCATATACATATCACCTTGTGCTCTTTAGTGGGTGGATGGAGACAATATCAAGCCAGTAAAGAAAACAGGTTCATATTGAATTCACCCAGCTGAAAGATGAGGATTAGTTTTTTCTCTCCTGATCACCAAAGTTAGCTCGCACCTACCAGTAGAATCCATTTCCCACATTCTGGGGACTAGGAGCTTTGATCATAAAAATGTCTTATCACCTTGGAGACCAAGAGGTAGGATTTAGGAAAGTGTTAATTACGTAGCAAGAGTTCATACCAAAGGCAGCTGAGAAGCCTTTGAGATGAGAAGACACATGTTAGTCAATCACAGTATGACTGTTAGTGGTTGCGTCTTTGTCAAGGGAAACGTGTGGTCTTAAAGAGATCAGTTACCAGGGAACTGTAGTCCCACTCTCATTTTTAATACCTGATTATGAGGCACTGCTAATTAATGGGGAAACAGCAGAGCTGAATGTAGAAAGGTGGTTTTCTGGTATAGCCAGAAATCTTCTGCACAGGTAGTCCTCAACTTACAACCATTTGTTTAATGGCAGTTTGAAGTTATAATAGCGCTGAAAAATGTAATTTGCAATTGGTCCTTACAATAGTTGTAGCATCCCCACAGTCAGAATTTTGGACACATGGCAAACTAGCTTGGATGGTTGCAGCATCCCATGTGATTATATTAGCATGTGATTGCCATTTGCAACCTTTCCAGCTGGCCTCTGATCGACAAAGTCAATGGAAGAATCTGGGTTCACTTAATGACCGCATGATTCACTTAACAACTGCCATGATTTGCTTAACAGCCATGGGAAAAAAGATCCTAAAATCAAGCATTACTCAGTTCTCAACCACCTAGCTTAACCACGGAAATTCTAGTCCCAGCTGTGATCGCAAGGAGAGGATTTACCTGTGTGTAAAATCCATGTTACTAATTTAAGTTTAATTTCATGATTTCATAATGATCTTTTTTGCAAGAATCTGCTGCTCAAAGGAAACTAAGGATCTCATCAAACTTCCCAATTTTAGTAAGAAAATCAGTCAGTGTGAAATGTGGAAAGATTTATGGTGCTTTCCCAAAATGGCTGCAACAGAGGGTATAGCCAGGCAAAAAGGATCTATCTGCAAAAAAAATGAAGTTATTGCAGCTATCTCCTTTAACATCCTTTGTATATCCCCACTTATTTCCATCTTTTTGGAGAAGAGATCTTGGTCTGCACACACACACAACACACACACACACACACACACACTTTTCATTGCCTAAGAATAAATCTGGATGTTATGTGGTGCCCAGAAGCATTATTGGCATCATATATTATGCTTGAGGCTGGCATTTGGCTTCACAGCACGCCAACTTCCCATTTATTCATTTAAATTGGAATCTTTAAAAGATCAGGTGGGGCACACAGTCTGGTGGGTACCAGGGAAGATAACTGTAGGCATAGGTTTTCAACTGCATCCCTTGGCTATGTTTTGGGTAGTCCACAATTTCCTGTGACTTCAAATTTTATAAACTTAAAGCAAGTCTTTCCTTTCCTCTCCTCTCCTCTCTTCTCCTCTCCCTCCCTCCCTTTTTCTTTTCTTTTTTTACAAAGTATTAGTATTTGGATCGTATTGTTGTACACTGTATAATGTTGCATATTGTTCTCAACATTCAGCAGTGATTTGTAAAAGCAGACATATATACAAAAGTGGATTTCCTCTCTATCTACTCTTTCACAGACCGATCCAAGCTGGGGCCTAGTTTTGAACTGATTTGCACCTCAGATGGTTCTATAAAGATATTTTGTACAGTGATTTCTGAAAAGATACTTGCTTTTCAGAGCTTCATTCTGTAAAAAAAATTTACTGCAGCTTTTCTAGGAAAGATCTTAATCATGTAATTAGAAACAGACAACAAGTTCCATTGAAAAATATGGGAGTACCCTTTTGCCTAATGTTGAAATGATGTTAAACATAAGTTGATGTGTTAAACATGGCAAAAAGCTTTATTGACTATGTCGAGACAGGCACATGGTTACAATTTAGTGTAATATTTTAGCCAGAGTATCTATATATTTAAGACGGAATTGCCTTTCCCAGCAATGTTTGCATAATTGGACCTCTTAATGGACCATGTGATGCTCCAAAAATCATAAAAACCACCACAGGGATAGGAATCCTTAAGAAATATTTAATGCCTTCAGCATTTACATTTCTGAGAAGAATTACACAAACATGTCCAACCTCCATTTATGGGTGGGTTTTTTTTTTTGAGTTTATGCACATCTTTGTCACTGAATATTTTAGAACTATATGCAGGTCCATAAAGGAACATTAATGAACAATTAAATCAGTTTAGTTTAGTGGTTCAGGCATTAGGCTAGAAACCGTGAGACTGTGAGTTCTAGTCCTGACTCAGGCATGTAAGCTGGCTGGGTGACTTTGGGCTGGTCACTCTCCGAACTCACCTCACAGGTTTGTGGGGAAAAGAGGAGGAGGAAGAGTACTGGGTATGTTTGTTACCTTGAGTCATTTATAAAAATAACAAAGGCAGGATATTAATTAATTAATTAAAAATCAGAGTTCATGCTTGTTTCATTTATTTCATAAAGAAACTCAACTGCTCATGAGCTGCCCAGAAATGGCTGGCCAGATAAGTGTTTTTGAATAAATAAATACATTCAAATTGTCTAAGTGAAAAATTAATCACCTCCTTAGATTCAGTAACTGCAACCAAATGTGTTCTGCAATTGGTGATCGATGTTCCATGTCATTATTTAAGACTCTTGATCCACTGCAAAATGCTTCAACCCACTAACATTTGGGGTTTTCTTTCAGCATGAATTTCTCGTTTTAGGTTCCGTGGGTTGAGATCTGGAGTTTGGTTTGGTGATTCCAAAACATTGAATTTGTTCCTCTAAATGTGTTTATATGTTTGAGAACATTGTCTTGCTGCATGACACACTTGTGTTTAGCTTTGACTGATAGATGGGTGGCCTGTTACTCTTTTGTATAATTCTCTGATATAAAACAGAATTCATGTTGCCTTAACTGATGCCATGTCATCTGTTCCTGGCAATAATGCATCCTCAAACTATGACACTAATCCATGCTCCATGCTTGATTGTTGGAATGAGTTCCTCATTGTGGAATCTGATGTTCAATTTCCACCAAACATAAAGGCATTAGGTAGCCTCAAAAGTTCTACTTTTGACTCATAAAGTGTATAGAAATCTGGATGGCCATGTACATGCTTTCTAGCAAAGGTGAGGTGAGATTAAGTGTTTTTATTAGTGAGCAGTGGTTTTCGCCTTGCTAATCTTTCATGAACCCCACTTTTAACAAGGGAGTTTCTGGGGCTAGAGTCAGGTTTATTGACCCTAGCCAATGCAAAACAAGGTTGCAAGATCCCTTTTGTTCTAGAGCAGTGGTTCTCAACCTTTTCTTCACTTTTAAATAGTTTATGTGGCCGTGCGCCATGGCAATGGACCCCCAAGACTTAACTCACAATTTAAATCATACACTTTTTCAAGCTTTCACAGACCCCCTGTGATGACATCATGGCCCCCCGAGAAGTCTACGGACCACAGGTTGAGAACAACTGTCCTAGAGTACTTCATGACTTCCAGGCAATTTTCTGCTATTCTCTTGCAGTAAGTTTGTAGCCACGTTTGGGACAATACATTATTGTTCCAGACCAGGGGTGTCAAACTCAATTTCATTGAGGGCCGCATCATTGTGTTTGACCTCAGGGGGGCCAGGGTGGAAGCTGCCAGCTCAACGCCACTTGTGTCGGGGGCACCTGTGGTGGCCAAGTGCTAAGGCAGGACTTCCCTCAGACCCTCACTCACTCTCATTATAATATCCTCCCTCCCTCCCTCCTTCTTTCCTTTTCTTCTTTTTTACTTCCCTCTTCATTCTCCTTTCTTCTACTCTTTCCTTATTTTTCCTTCCTTGCTCTCACCCCCCAGCTCTGTTTTTCCTGGCAGGCGCTGCAGGAGGCCGTCACCGCCAAAAACAAAGCACAGGAGGACCACATTCAGCCCTCCCTGGTTCTGTTTTCACTGGCAGAGGCACTGCAGACTGGTCCTTTACTGTTTCCAGGGCAGCCTTGTGGGTCAGATCTAAGCACCCTGGCCTGTGGGCCTTGAGTTTGACACCCCTGCTCCAGATTATCTCAATTTCAAGATTGTCTTTGACAATGATGGAGCCCTAGTACATTCAGTACAATTTTGTAACCTTTCCCAGACAGGTAGGCTTCAATGCCTTTGAAAGGAGGCCTTCAAACACTTAAGAGAGCCATGATATACTTCTAGAATTTGTGGAGTGAGAACTTCACTGCAATGAGGTGAGCCTTAGTTTGTGAACTTTATCTAAGGCATGGCCCTAAATCACCTCTGATTGTTTAAGGAAGTACTTGCACAATGTAGTCGCCTCTTTAATTGAATTAAACTGGGCAAAATTGCTTTTTCACCGTGGCATATCCCATGACTTTGTGAAAGAAATATGAAATTATATCAACCTTTTGATGTTATTTGTTCACTCAGACTCTCTTCATAAATCGGTAGGACACAGATGAAGCTCCAATAACATTCGGTGGCAGAGGTATGCAAAGTTCTGAAAATCCAAAGAGGGTGAATTTTTTTTTTTCACAGAGCTATAAGGCTATGAGAAAAATCCATTCTTTCCCAACTGATTGTACTGCGTACTTGTCTGGCTTGCATAGAAAAAGATTGTGGGGAAGATCGGTGTCACATCTTAGAGCAGGGTTCTCCAAACTTGGCAACTTTAAGACTTGGCAACTTTAAGAAGAATTCAACTCCATGAATTCCTCTGCCAGCCATGGAATTCTGAGAGTTGAAGTCCACAAGTCTTAAAGTTTGGAGACCCCTGCCTCGGAGAACAATGGAGACAAACTCCACAAACATTTTTCCTTAGACCTTATACCATCCTTAGGAAAGCATCACATGTGTGAAAAAGATAGTATTTTGGTAAATGTCTTAGTGACCTCTCCACTTTCCTCAGTTTGAATGTGCCTTCTTTCAATCTTGCCCTCAACATTTCTCTTCTTCCTAGTAATCTCCTAGGGAAAATAATGCCTACAGCATTATTCTCCATCTCAGGGCTCTGCTTGGTAGGCTTTTTCCTCCATTCCTTTTCAGACTCATTATCTTTGTTTCTTGATGAGCTACAGATCAGTGGCAGATAGGAAAGCACTCCAGAGGGTTAATGCCATTGCCCAGAAGATCATTGGTTGCCCTCTCCCTTCTTTGGAAGAGCTTTATAGCTCCCGCTGCCTTAAGAAAGTTCAAAACATTCTCAAAGATCCATCTCATCCTGGGAATCCCTTTTTGAACTATTACCATCTGGCAGATGGTGCAGAATAATAAAAACAAGGACAAATAGGCTGAAAAACAGCTTCTATCCCAGGGCAGTAGCTCTTTTGAATTCTGCTGTATAGTGCAGTGTTGGTGTGGTGTCGGTGGGTTTTGGTTCAATGTGTGAAGGTTGAAGGATGTGTGTTTGTGTTTGTTTTCATGGTCATGGTCATGGTCATGATGTGCACTGAAGATGGTGTTGATTTTGTTGTACGAGGTGCAATGACAATAAAAGTAAAGTAAAGTAAAGATGCATTTCAATAGGAGAGAATATCTAAAACCCAGGGCTGAACTGCAGAATCCTTGGTGCTCTCTGAGTTTGGCCGTTTGCTTGCAGACATTTCATTACCCAATCAGGTAATGCCATTCACATGGATGGTGTTATGTGGTTGGGTAATGAAATATCTGCAAGCAAACAACCAAGCTCAGAGAGCACCAAGGACTCTACAGATGCATTTTTTTCCCAGCACTGGCTCAAGGGAGATTACAACTGATGCCTGGGAGTGAACTAGACAAAGACAAGACAAAGCCTGTCTTCATTACTATTATATAGGTGGTGCAATGGTTGGTGGTGCAATGGTTGGATTGTGTTAGGATACACTATATATTAGAAGTGAGGAAAGGGCTTGGGTCTCTGTCCAGGAGGTAGGAGACAAGGGACTTCAGCAATAAATTGCTACAATGAGGCAGAAGCATTCCAAGTCAGCCAGGCCATGTTCAGCCTAGACAATGATTTTTCCATGGTTCGTTTTTCAGCCTAGTATTTAAGCTAGAAGATCTCAAAGCCAGGGAGAAACTCAACCTCCTCCTGGTCTCTGGAGAGTTTTCCTTTTTAACTAGGCTGCTGTCTCTGCACCTGAACCAATGCTTCATTTTTCTCTTGTCTTTTGTTTGTCAGGCAGAGTTTGAAGATTCAATTACAGAGGGAAACTGGCCAGCGTGGTGTTGTTGGCATGATGCTTCCCCACAGATTTCCAGGCTTGCTGGAGAATTTATGCTGTTTGTGCATCAAATTGCATTTTAAACGAAGATGATTGGGAGGGGGAAAACAACAGGATCATGGGAATTAAATTCTAGCAATAAAGCCAACAGAGAGGTCTGAAGGCAGGAAAACTGTATGCAGTGTGGTTTAAAAGGCTTAAATGGAGAGAAGGAAGGGAAGGGAAGGGAAGGGAAGGGAAAGGAAGGAAGGAAGGTAGCAGTTGAATAGAAATGCCACCTGAAATATGGATTTCTGCTCAGAATATGTATTTCAGAGGGCTTTGAGGTTTGCTTCAAAGAAGAAATTAGCATTAGAGCTTCTCAATTATTTCCAAACAGAAAAGCTTAGATGCAAAATAATCCCCCTTCAGTCTTCCCTATCCAGCCAGCCCACAATCCTCCACTTTTATTTGCTTAAGCCACCCATATGGGGATCCTGAGGCAGCTGCCCCTTTGACTGATGCAATCTTTTGGAAAGGAAAAGGTAGAAAAGGCTCTTTCCTGGCTCTGCCCAATGTTTTATGCTGACTGTTGTCTTTGAGGAATCTAGGGGCCCTTTTCCCATCACTGCCTTTTTCATTCTCCAACCTTCAAAAATGCTTTGAAAATAAGCTCTGTTTTCACTTGTGCCTGCTTGAAACAAAGATGAAAGCACAACTTTCCATCACTCCCCAGCTGAAATAGGTCCTTGTACAATAAAAGTCCCCTCACCTCTTCCTATTTTACCTCAAAGTTGCAACCCATCTGGTCCTTTAAAAAAAGAAGAAAAGTAACAAAATTCTTGCTGACTCATCCTGTCTATGGGGGTAACTGCAAAGCCATCACTCTAAGGCTGCCCATAATGAACCCGAATCTCAAGTTCTCTCCATAGAGAAACAAAGAGTGACTTAAACAAATAAAGCAAGTTTCCCAGAATTTTCAGTCACTTTGCAACAGAGCTCAGTGCTGTTGTAGAAACACTGAACTGCTTTCACACAGACATAGAATTCTGTATGTGAAGGTGTCCATGATTCCCAGAAGCTGTGCAGGTTGGCTTTTGAGAAGGGTGAAAGAAGCATTTGGAAGTAAAGAAGTAAAGGGAGAGTTTTGAAACTTGCAAGGAATAGCTTTGCTTTGCTTTAGAAATAAGCTGGACTATTTCACAATGTTGGTGAAAGAGAAGCTTTTATTCCTTAATCCCAGGTCCAATCCAACTCTTAGACAATTCATTGCTTTTGCATGACACATTCTGGGGAGAAAAAGCCTTTTTAAGAAACAAATAAGATACTCTCCTGCCTTCTGTCTCTTCACAACCTGTTCAGGTTTCAACATTTTCTATATAGACAAGATTGCTTCTGCCAAAGAGAAAAGATACGTCTTACTATTGATGGCATTAACCCAGGAATGAGTAATGATATGAAGGAACCTGTGAGCTCAATTTCAGTTACTCGCCACAAAGTCCTGGCTGAAAATGTGGGGAGAGATAAATGTGAGTAGAAAATTAAGGCCTAAATTCTAAAGATGCTGGATCCAGTTAGTCGAATTTTCAAGTTGTTATATAGAAAGAAACAGCAGCAACAATAGCAGCCATCTTGGTTGTGGGGGAGGGGGGAATCACAACTGAGATAGCAACTTTGAAATTTCAGAAACAGTTGCAAATAATTCTGAGTTTTCAGGAATATTAAGCAAATTTGATTAAAATCCAGAGAAGAATGTGCATTTTTGGTTGAAGGAGAACCTCTAACATGCAAACTTGAATCTTATCAGATAGAGAAAGGGTACAGCAAGGATTATCTTCTGGGGAGAAGCAGCATGTCAAAAATGGTTGGGCCTTCATTTTAATTCTCTGAGCCTGAAGTTGTTCCACTGCTAGGACAGGCTTTCCCGCCTTCTGCTCAACTAAGCTAAGCTTCACAGTCATTTTCAAATATGTGGTGTGGAGGCACTCCAAGGAACAGCTTTCTACTGATTTCTTTTCTAGCAAGCAAGCATGTCCCAAAATGTCTGAAGACATGCATCTTGATTTCACACTTTACATATTTACTGCGCCAACTTATCATTGATTATAGCAATTATACACAGGACTATGAGTGTTGCATAAAGTGTGAACTACTATTCCCAACACCAGCAGATTTTTTAATGTGGTAAAAGACTGGAATGAGGCACAATGTTTTAGGTTAAAATCAAATTTACTAAAGATTTTTAATGGCTAGCCAGGTAGAAGCATCCAAGCCCATGACTTGGACTCATCTTGAAATGACAAACAAGGTTGCAAGGTTTGGTTAGTTCTTGTATGGGTGACTGCCACAAAAGCTAAGAGGTATAGAGCAGATTGGAGATAAAGCAACCAAATAAGTAAATAACAAAGCACTTCTCTAATGTTCCCAAGGAGACAATGTGGGATATCCATAAAGTCACCAGGAGTGAAGTTCCCCTTGAGGAAGACTTTAGCTTTATTGAACAGTAGAAGAAAGATCCAAATCTATCAATGCAAACCAAAAAGACTAATAGATTATTTGCGGGAAATAAACTCAGATTTTTTTTAAAAAAAGCAAACACACACACACACACACACACACACAAAACCAGGCTGCCTTTATACTGTATTACTTCTGGATTTGTAAGGACAATATCACTCCACTTTTCATGTCTTAAAAACTGGAGTTGTTCAAAGTAGTTCACAAAATATGCCAGGCATCAAAAGAAGACCCAATAATTTAAACACTTTAACAGGTTAAGGGCAGCAGCAAAGAGCATCAACAACCCCTCAAACACACACAGCACTGGACAAAAAAAATCAACCAAAGAAACAGCAGAATTAGAAACTTGCTGACTACATCCAGAGAAAGATGAGGATGATCCAACTATTCTGAGCAGAGAAAAGACGATGCCACAGAGAAAGCATGGTTACAGATAGCTACCATCACTGTCTTTGAAAGTAATGGTATGTGAAACAGGGACCCAACAGATGAAACAGGAGCTTAATACTTAAGAATAGGCAGTTTTATCTGGGCAGAGATAGTCTTTTAAGCTACTTTGGCCTTTTAAAGGGATTATTTAAATTGTACATGGAAATGAACTGCCAGCTAGCTCTCTGATATAGTAACAAGGGTCCACTACTTCATCCTAGTCAAAATCTAGCCACAGCATCTGACAGCAGTCCAAGGCACATTTCACAGAGCTAACAGTGCGAGCAAACAGTCATTATTGATGAATGACAGATTTCACTTGCAATCAGCTTAAAGTTTAGCAAACTATAAAGCATAAGTAGAACTCTGCTGGAACAGGCAATTTATCTGTTCCAGCTTAGACTTGGGCATGCTGACCAAATATAGATAGCAGTGTGGCATTCAATGGCCAGCCAGGTGCATTTGGGGAACTCAGAAATATGATGGGTAAAAAGCCAATTGTTCTCTTCCACAATTGCTGCCTAGCAGCTGGGATACAAAGTGTGAGTTGGAGCTAGCCAGCAGACATCAGGACTACTAGTGGCTGATAATCCAGTTCTTTCTCATCTTGTCCTATTTTCTTTTAAAACCTTCTGAACTGGGAGTCATCATCTCTTCTGATGGCAGCAAGTTTCATACCGGCAGTCCTTGACTTACAATTATTCATGTAGTGACCGGCACTGAAAAAAGTGACTTATGATCATTTTTCACAGTTATAAATGTTGCAGCATCCCCATGGGCATGTGATCAAAGTTACTTAACAATTGGCTCATATATCTGACGGTTGCAGTGTCCTGGGATCATGCGACCATATTCTGAGATCTTCAGACAAGCATAATCAATGGGGAAGCCAGATTCACTTAGCAACGGTGTTACTAACATAACAACTGCAGTGATTTACTTAACAACTAAGGCAAGACAGGCTGTAAAGTGGGGCAAAACTCACTTAATAACTGTCTCACTTGGCAATAGAAATTTTGGGCTCAATTATGATCATAAGTCAAGGAGTACCTGTAATTGTTTTAGGTGTTGCGTAAAGAATGCCCTCTTTTTATTAGTTTTCATGGGTGTCTATAAAGCCCCCTTATTCATTACTATTTTCTCAATGGGTACACGGTGCTGAAAGCATCATCATTAGGGGAGTCAGCCTAAGAACTACTGATATCTTAGTACTTTTCAAACAGATCCTTGTGGCAAAGACAAACCAAACCTAGGGATAGAAGATGAGAAGCAAAATGTCTTCAAAGAAAAATGGAAAGTCCTGTTGCCTCTTGCAAAAGCACCTTTGGGACAAGTTCACCATCCCCTTAAAAGCCTCTTCCAAATGCCAGCTTGAATGCAAACCATGGCTTTGAGATTTCATTGCCTGAAATAGTGAAAGGACCTCCTTCCCAGTCACAAGTACAGCAGCCATTAGAGCCATGAGTTTGGGGATGAGAGGTAAAATCCCACTTGGGGCAGCTTCCCCAATTTGATGCCCTCTAGATGCTTTAAATGTCAGCTATTCTGACTCCTCATCCAGTGTTATATGAGTTTAGTACATCTGAAGGGTACCAAGACGGGGAAAGTTGTTTTAAATACTTCTAAAATTCACTGAGTTTGATAAGTTACATGTGTTTTGTAGAATGAGATGTTCAGTACTGCACCTTCTTTTGTTACACAGAACATAATTTTATTTGACTCTGTTTGGGGGATAAGTGGAAGGATACGTTCTGAATTGTTTTGTTTTCTTGTTAAGCAAGCCACTTTGGTTTCCATTAAACTATTTTATTTCTAAAGCTTATATGTGCTAAATATAGCGAGTGGCTTTTATCTAGAAGCTGTAAAATGATAATAAAAATATTTTTTAAATTCGGTAATCTGTTGATTAATTTTTATAGTGTTTTCACAGATATATTTCATAATTGTTACAGTGGGTAATTTCCCTCTCTAAACGACGCTGGAACTAAGCACACAGAAGCACTTATCCACTGGTTCCCAAGTATCTGTTTCTCTTGTTAAACAGCTATTTTAAAAAAGCCAACTCATGGATGACAATGATTATTAGCCAGGTACACCTAATTGAGCATTGCAAGTTTCTCATTTGTTCACTTCCTTGTTCTGCCATATTTTTTCATTGATTTCCAGAGTTGATCATTGGCATGTTGTTCGGGGAGAATGTAGGTACATCGATTACTGTTATTTCTTTTCAGAGGAAGTAGCATTATGTAAAGCCCAGAAAAGGAATCAGGTCTAGTAAGACAAATCAAGGGGACATGGGAAAAGAGAAGGAAACAGAGTTAAATTTAGTTCACACCCACTCCATTCACTGTACCTTTCCATACCTTTTACACCCACACAATTCATTACACCTCTCTGTGCCTCCAACACATCCATGGACTGATTCATTCATTGTGCTTTATTCTTTAGACACTCAACTTCCTTCTGAGGATATCATTAGCATCCTCCAGACACATTTTTTTTCAGTCTTCTCTTTCCTCTCAGCCCATTCATTCTTCACTCATATATTTTATTCTTTCCATTGTTTGGTCAAATTATCTCATCAAATTTCTGTTGTACTTGTCACTCATTATTTTTGGATTCAATCCGGATTCATCTATCTCCCATTAATTCTCAATTTCATTTCTTCTTTCTTAAGCATAGACAATTCTTAAGTATCCCATTCTCAGCATTTGCATGCCTTAAAATATTCATTTCCCCAATTTTAGTAAATATACACCCCTACACACAGACAACTTGAACCTATTCAGTTCTTTTTCCCTTGCAAACCCAGCTACTTTTGTCTTTGATGAATTAATTTTCAGATCCACCCTGCTTGTATCATACCATTTGACATTTATTGCAAATAGTTTGGATTGTATGTTATGAAATGTACAGAATAACCCTTGAGTAACAAGGATATGCACATGGAAACATTTATGAGAGTAGTTATGAATATTCAGCCACACACAGATACACTAAATTGAGTTAAAGTTTACTCTAAGAAATAGCACAGTCCAATAAACGGTCCAGGTCATATATGTTTAACAGTCCAAATAATATCCAATTACAAAGTCTTCTTACTGGTTGCCTTTGTCATGTACAGTAAACAAAGATATCAAAGTATAAGCACAGCATAAATACAACAGAGATCCTTAGATAGCAACAGAATGTCAGAGAGAGCACTTATGGTAATTTGCAATATAATCAGCCAATCGGAATATAGTATAAATCAATACAGTGATTTTGTCTTAAAGCTACAAACATACATTGTTGGTTTATATATTGCCAACCCAACTAATTGATGTACAGATTCCTAACATTGTGTACTAATAACATGGCCCTGTTTACATACAAAAGTTACATGTGCAGTCATGCCTCTAATCATCACATCTCTAACATCACCACAAACATTCTTTAGATATCTTTCATTCAGTGGTAGGATTCAATTTTTTTTTACTACTGGTTCTATGGGCATAGCTCGGTGGGCGTTGCAGGAGAAGGATACTATAAAATCTCCAGTCAGAGGTGGTATTTGCAGGTTCCCTAAACTACTCAAAATTTCTGCTACCGGTCCTCCAGAACTGGTCAGAACCTGCTGAATACCACCTCTGCTTTCATTGAGGCATTGTCTTTCTCCTTGTTCATTGTTGAAACTATCCACCAAGTTCTACAGAGAAATTATTGAGTTTGTCATTTGTATTTCTATAACTGTCTGGTTTGGTACAGGAATCAAACAGGACAGGTACAGACTTCAATGGATAGTTAGGACTGCAGAAAAAACAATTGCGACCAGCCTACCTTCCATTGAGGACCTGTATATGATATTATTATTATTATCCTTCTCATCTTTTCTAGTACCTTCTCCTCTTGGTACCTTATGATTATATTACCTTGTTGTTTGTATGTACCCTTGTTGTTTGCATGTACATGTTGCCAGGGGTGGGATCTGACCAGTGTAACTACTGGTTCGGTGATTTTACATTTTGCCAAGTTTCCTCCATTACCTCTGGAACCATGCTCCCACTCCCTGTCGGCTGTTCCTCCTCTCCCTTGCAGTCAGTTTCTAACAGGGGCATGACAGTAACATACTAAGTTTACATAGGTAAAGAAGGGAAGACAATCTTACTAAAATCAGAAAATGATGCAATTAAGAGCTGTGGTGGTGCATCACAGCTGATTAGAATGCAGTATTGCAGGCTAACTCTGCCCACTGCTAGCTGTTTGAACCTGACCAACTCAAGGTTGATTCAGCCTTCTATCCTTCCGAGGTTGGTAGACCCAGATTATCAGGGGCAATGTGCTGATTCCATAAACCACTTAGAGAGGATGGTAAAAGCATTATGAAGCAGTATATAAGTCTAAGTGCTAAGGGCTATTATAGAACAAACCCAAAAAGAAGCCCTCATAAATTTGAATGACAAATTTCCTGGAGGTTTTCTTTAAAAAAAACCCTTTTGCATTCAGATATTGAAAAATAAATATCAAAAGACAGGTAAATGACTGGAAAAGATGGGAGGAGGGGAAAGTCTCCAGGAACTCTTGCTTGCAACTGACTTTGTTGATGCTAATAATAGGATGATTTTTTATAAGAAAGAAGAGGAAGTCTATGAATTGCAGACTTGACACAGCTGTAAGATGCCAACTTCAGAATAGTGCTACTGAGCAATGCCATTTTCATGCACTTTCTGCTGCCAATTTCCAAGCAAGGGCTTCCTATCTCTTGAAAAGAAAATGCTTTCTTATTTGGCCAGACAGACTATCCAGCTGCGATACTGCCATTATATTCCAGCAGCCTGCAGGAGGCTGTGGAGTGTTGGCTTCCTATCACGGGAGAGAAAAGTTGGAGCGGGCGGTCATCTGTTGCCAAATATCTTTTCTTTTTATCAGCAGAATATCTTTTCTTTCAGAGCAACACTATTCCTGGAATTCAAGAGGCAGAGAAGACGTAGCTTTTAGCTGAACAGATTTCATGGCTTCAAAGTACCCCTTTGTCTGGGAAGAGCCTCTTTTGTCTTTCATTCAATTAATCTACCATGCGAGAAGCTGCAACTATGCAAACGGTCCATGCTCCATAACAGTTGTTGCTCAGATATTTGCAGCCTGGATTGCATACCTTGCTTTTTTTGGCTAAAGCTAACTAAGGAGTGGAAAAGTCTATATGTCCATAGAACTGGGGATGTTCAAGGAAAATGCCAATATCTTGAAAATGTATAGAGGGAACTACGTGCACAGGGAAGTTTTATGCCACTATGATGACCCCATTGGGTCAAGCAGAAATTGCAATATAAGGTAAAATCTGATTGGACCTAGAAATTGCATCTCAAAAGTTAAATAATTGTCCTTCCAGCCTCCAAAGCCAGGGCAGAACTCAAAGCTTATAATGGGAAAAATGTTGCCAGATGTGAAGACTTCTTCTCAGCTATTTTCCATACCCTAAAAATCATTGCTCTATTTCAACCCTGCAGGAATTGGGGGGGGGGGCTGAGAAATATCCATTAAATATAGTTCCCATGTTTTCTTGCATGGAGAGAACATAATGTTACAGTAGTCTAAAATCTATAGTCAGGGAAAAAAAATAAAAGGGGTAATTCTCTTGTTCTTATTGTCTTGATAATGTGTGAAGGTGTCCTGTGAC
Source organism: Naja naja (assembly GCA_009733165.1). NCBI lineage: Eukaryota > Metazoa > Chordata > Lepidosauria > Squamata > Elapidae > Naja > Naja naja. Next base: position 136,969,152 of record CM019149.1, read on the forward strand.
TCATCCATAAAAGAAACTAACAACAGACAATCCTGCTCCTGAATTATGAAAGGAACATGGTCTAAGAGAAGAACAATTTGAAAACCACAGGCTTGATGAACAATTTATTGGCTAACAATAAGACTCTAATCATAAATGTGCTAGCAGCTATACCTAGATTTTATTGGTAGATTTTATTTCTGAGCACAGGTGGGATGATCAGGCGAGGGACATTGCAGTGATGATGGATAAAAAATGAGAAGAAGAAGAAGAAGGGGAAGAAGAAGAGGAGGAGGAAGAAGAAGAAAGCTCTTTATGTGAACCTGAAGTTGCCACCAAAGGGTCTTCCCGAAAAGTGAATTGATTTTTGCATGCCAGAACTTTTGAAAGTGCCTTCTCACTCTCATGACATGACATGGGAAGAGGATTTCCCAGGGACCTTTAGCCCAGCGCCAGGACACAGTTTAAATCAAAGAATTAGATTGTTTGTCGGTTTGGTTTCCAGGATGAAGTTGAGGCCTGGAGTTATCTACCCAGTGCCTTTATCTCCTTAGGTAAGTAGTAACAGTTGAAGCCCATCGACCAGATGGAACTTGTGGAAAGTACTGCATATGCTGTGTAGTCATAAATTCTGTTCTTCCACAATTTTTTCATAGGAAAAAATGGAAAGATGGAAAGGACCAGAAGGATTAAAGATATAGATATTATTATTATTATTATTATTATTATTATTATTATTATTATTATTTATTCGACTTGTATGCCGCCCTACTCCGTAAGGACTCAGGGCGGCGAACATTAAAACAGAGAAAAATTTACAATAAAAAAGAATTAAACAAATAAACAAGCCGAATACAGTTAAAAATTAAAACCCAACCCGGGGTCATTCCAGGCCAGCCCGTTGAAACAACCAAGTCTTCAGGTCCCGGCGGAAGGAGCAGAGGTCAGGGGCCAAACGGAGATCCACGGGGAGCTGATTCCAAAGGGCAGGCGCTCCCAATAAGGAAGATGTTCTAGTATCGTTATGAAAAGAAAAGGGACAACCTCCCCATTCCCCTGCCCTAAAAACAAGCGCTGCTAATTTGTAATCGCCAAAATCTATGACTGCAAAAATTATCTTTTTTGAAAAGCATATCTGAAGAAATGTTTCGTTCTTTTTTTCACAGGAAAGCTGTGTTCTTTTTGTTTTGCTGTTGACATACGACTGGAAAAAGCTGCAAAGGGATTTTCATAAGGCGGGATAATATTTCTGATCAGTTCTCCAAAGTACAAGCTGAACCCTCCCTATAGGAAGCTGCCTCAGCTGCTCACTTATAAATTGTATTTGGAAAAGACATCTGCTCATTCCAAGACTTAAAAACGAAGCAGAGATTCAGTTTCATCCGCAACGTCTCCTGTGATCAGTGGCACCAGAATTCCTATATAACTGTTTATTCAAATTCTGCAATATTATTAAGATGCCGTTTCAGGACAGGTAAGCAGCCCGCTCAGTTCCCAGTTGCAACTTCAGTGGAACTGACAGCAAATTCCACTGAGAGAATAATTGCTTTGGCTTTTACAAATTTAGGTTAGTCATAATGATGTGCCTGAGAGAACCAATATGTGCTGGCTTGAGTAATGCCTATTAGCTTCGGCCCAGGCATGCGATCCACAATTTTCTCCAGATAATGTAATGGTATGTAGGAATGACACTGGGAGACAGGAGGAAGAACTGCAGACTAGACAATGTTCTGATAAGAGGCAGCTGAACCCCCAGAAGGAAGGGCGCATGGCAAATATCTCAGGAGGGACTCTCCCTAGTTTCTTGGGTGACCCCAGGGTGGTGGGTGGGTGGGGGAGAGGAAGAATGTATTTTCAGACTTGCAAGATTCTGTTAATGTAACCTTACAATAAAGATAGAGCTAGTAATTCTGGATCTGCTTCTTGCCTGGACTACCTTACCAGGCCCACAGTTAAAGAGAGCAGAGTCAATTTGGTGGTTCTTGTGAGTCTATCTCTCTCCTCCCACCCCACCTCCCCATTAGATTCAAGGTATTGGTGATAACATACAAAGCCCTACATGGCTTGGGTCCGGGGTACTTGTGGGAGTGTCTCCTGCCAGCATCGATCTCCAATCACCCTGTGCACTCCCACAGGCAGGGCCTCCTTGGGGTGCCGTTGGCCAGACAATGTCGGCTGGCAGCGCCCAGGGGTAGGGCCTTCTCGGTGGGAGCGCCCACCCTGTGGAATCGACTCCCCTTGGAGCTCCGGTTGGCCTCTGACTTCCGTTCCTTTCATCGTGACCTAAAGACCTGGTTGTTTCAAGAATCCGGCCTGGACTGAAGGGTAAAGGGTGGGGTTTTATTGTTATTTTAAATTCGATGGGGTTTTACTTCTTATTGGACTTAGCTATTGTGGTTTTAATGTATTTTAATTAATTGTATTCTATTTTTTTACTGTAAGCCGCCCTGAGTCCCTAGGGAGAGAGGGCGGCATATAAGTCCAAATATAATAATAATAATAATAATAATAATAACAACAACAACAACAATAATGATAATTAGTCAAGCTCTATATATCTCTACAGTCTTGTTCTGCTCTGTCCTTTCTTTCTGTTACTAGGGTAAAGTTCCATTCATGGTCAATAGCCATTAGCTTTTGCTCTTAGTGGAGAAGAAGTGGCATCAGTCTTCTTTTGGAGAATGAGCAGTTTTCTGCCAAGCCTTGCCACTTCCACTGAAACACAACTCCTCTTTATACCAATGGCCCTGTGCTCATTTCGTCTATAAGCACAAACTCATATTTTTCCCAAAATGACCCCAAAATCACTGGTGCTATTAAGAAGGCTTAAAGTTAGGATGCAATGCCTATTAGATTATGACACGCATTGCCACATATTGACATTAGAAAGATGACCCTGAGTGTTTGGAGTGTTTTGGAGTTCAATCTGATAAGTGAGACCTCTGGACTTCTCTGCACAATAGTGTTTTCCTCGATGTCACTGCATACCAAAAGGATTTGACCCTGCTTAGCATTTTAAGATCTGCCAAAATTAATTTAGGTGCTGCTGCTCTGCTCTAATGAAGTGTCTTGTTTCCAGCCTCATGGTTCTCTTTTACTTTTACTCAGATGTTTTAATGCAGAACTAATTTAAGGAAAACCAAATAGTGCAAATAGTGGCCGAAGTCTTATCCCTCTGATCTCTTCTCCCCTGCTTTTTGGGTCTTTGCAACCAGAAAGTGAGACCTCCAACCTCTGCAGGTCATACATTCACCTTGGTCAACAGGCACTGGAATAGCTTTCACAAAACCAAAATACCCCATTTGCCCTTACAGATCCTCCTGTCCCACCCACATCTACATCATCCCTATTCAGGAGAATCCTGGCAATGCCAGGGAGATTATCACCTTGCTTCTAACATTCCACTGGCAGCGGAGAGTCCCAACTGTTTTATGATGATGGTGATGATGATGATGATTATTATTATGGAGCAAAGAGTTTCCTCTGTGCACACTGTGTCCTTGCACCATCTGGGTCACCCTCTGCTAGAAATATTTCCATTTTCCTACTAGGCTTACAGTAAAATTAGGCGGCTGGAATATTGGGTATAGCTGATGAATATGACCTCATTAGATTCTTAAAGAAGCAGAGAAATGTTATCCACTGGTTTCTATCTCAAAGCTCTGATTCCTTTGCATTTAGTTTTTGTGGTTGCTCTGCCCTTTCCTGAAGTTGTCAGGAATTTGATTCTTGTTCCTTTCTGTCACTCCTTTATGTGACAGCAGCACAGTTTCAATAAAGTTCAGAATAAGCCTAGATATATGTATATATTTGAAACGTTTCCTTCCTATTCAGTTAGCTACACTCTGAAATGAATTTTATGGAAGCTTGGCAAATGTCCGTGTTGCTGAATTGATTACATATGAAAAAAGCATTGGTAAGCCGTGCAGCATTAAGAATGGCAACATCAGTCTATCCTCAAACTTTGCTGTTGTTCTTTCCTAATGGCCACACTGCATGATTGGAATTGTGGCTCCATGTTTTATTCTCTTTTCCAAACAATCAATACCACTGGGAATTCACAAGGTGGTTTGAAAATCTATGCCAGGTTGTGGATAAGACTTGGGGGGGGGGGAGGGAAATTGGAACTTTGATGTTATACATGTTGACAGCAGCAAGATGACTATGCACAGAAATGGAAGGTCACCATGATCCCCACAATGAACGAATAGCTACAGAAACTGATGGAGTTAGCAGAGGTGGCTAAATTGACTGCTTTGATCAAAGAAAAAAAATACAAATACTTTTATTTCTACTTGGAAATTGCTTCTGGACTTTGTGCTTGAGGTGGAAAAAATGAAACTTTGATTTTTGGGTTTTACCAATTAGATAGATTTGTTGTTATAGAAATGGCTAGTTTAAACTATTGTGTAAAAGTTGAGGTTTGATATTAATGCCTTATTCTACTGCACCAAAGGGAATTGGAAATCAATGCCTTTTCTTTCTTATTTTCTTATTCCCTATTTTTTCCTATTATTTACTTTTATATTTTCTTCTATGCTACACTATAAACTCATAAAATTGTTAATAGTAAATTGGAGACAAATCAGAATGGATATGAAATTTGCAAATCATAGACTACAATGAGGCAGAATTGAGGCAGTTCGTTGATGAACATTTACTGATAGGATGGAAGAAATGTACCTCTAATGGGCTTTAGGAATAAAGGACAGCATAAAATGCCAAACAAAAGCAAAACATCTGCATGGACACAGTGCAGTAAGGAATTTGAACATTCAAGAATGGGACCTGCAATATATTAGAGGGGTACAGGACAGTTAATTTTGTGGGAAGTTAGCCTCATTAATCCGTGTAACCAAAAATCAGGAGTCTGGCAGTACATTTTCCAACCAAAAGAACATGATTGGTTGATTGATTGCTCATTCCTCGTATTTATATAAACACCCATCTCAAAAATTTATATAGACACCCACCTCACAAAATGCAAATCTGAGCAATGCGCAATTTAAAAAAGTGATATAAAAACAATCAAATGTTTAAAAAAATTACAATTTAAAAAAATGCAAGGAGACAGTGATAGATATTACCAATATTGGAATCCTCTCAACAGCATCTCACCATTTTGCCTAGAGTAGCCCCATGGTTCGATAGGCAGCAAATACATGTAATAATAATAATTCCCTTGAGGCCGCAAGCCTGATGTGACATAGCCAAGACTTGAGGAATTTGAAAAAAGTTAACAAGGATGGAGCCTGCTTGACCCCTTGGATGGGGGCAGGAGGGGGGGTCTTGCCAGAGGGAACTCTTTAACAGGTGTGAAATGCAACATATCTCTTCGGCTGGATCTGCTGGGGTGGATAAAAGAAGTTGGGAGGAGACAATCCCACAAATAACCCAGCCCCATGACATGAAGAGCTTTAATGATTAAAAAACATGAGCTTTCATGAGCTCACTTCAGGCATAAGATTAATTCAAGATTTAATCTGGGATGAGGTGTGAGGCAGGGAAGAAGAAGAAGACAGGGTTATGGAGATTCAGGGTACCAATTGCAAGTACCTTAGCAACTAACAATTTAAATGCATCAAAAATCCATTGTGTATGTTGAAATGTTCAGAGCTAGCTTGAAATGTTTTGAGTATGTGAGTTTGGCAATCTTTCATTCAGTTTTGCTGGCAAACTTTCTTTTTTCCAAGATGGCTACTTGAGAACTGTAATTGAGTGTCTTGGGAGTTGAAATGCTCTAATATAACTTTGATCCTGTTTGGATTCCTGATGTCAGATGGGTCCATTAATTATCTTGCATAAAGCTTATCCTTGTTTGTCCTATGCTCACTCCAGCAGGCATTGCTGGCAAACAATGGCATATATCACAAGAAAGAAAGAGCATGAGAAAGACCCTCTAATCTTTGTTGTGCCTGTGATTAGTGCTATTGGTGCATGTGTGGACCGAAGTTAACATCTGGGTCTGTTGCTTGGTCTGGTTCCCATGGTAGCATCTACTATTTTGTTATTTCTTGTTCTTGGTGAGAATCTGCTTCAGGTTGGGTGGTTGTCTATATACAAGTATGGGTTTGCCATCTGTGCCTGAGAAAGTATAGTGTCATTGTCTAGAATGGGCAATGCTTATAAATAGAAGATGGAAGCATGTAAGTATGCATAGCAGACTGTAAGCCTGCTGGATAATATGACATTCATGGACCCATTGTATAGTTTTACCATGACATTAGGAAAATGGATTTGATTCACTGTTGTCAATTACTAGAAGCCTTTCATTCCAGCGCTATTTGGAATTGTGATCATGATTTTCTCTCTTTATTATTGTTTTTACTTTTTTAAAATATAAACTGCCCCGAGTTGCTCTGGAGTTGAGCAGTTTTGTCTCCTTCCCATGCAAAGCAGAGTAGTTTCATTTTTTTCTGCATGAGCAAAGGGTGGGAGTCCTTTCAGGTGGCAGCACATCTGGATCTGCTTGTGCCCTGTGTTACATTTATACACAACAGCCCTTTCATGGCTGAGATGATTTTTGCATGTCCCTGCTTCTGCAGAGTTCTGAGAGGAGAAGATCAAGCCTCAGATATAATGCAAACTTTGATTTCTATTTTTAATTGTGGATTTTATTAGAAGTTTTTTTTCCAAAAAGGAAGATAAATAGAAAGGAAAGGGGAAAAAAGAAAAGAAAAACTTAAAAGTGTAAGAAAGAAAGAAAAATGAAAAAGAAAAGAAAAATAGAAAAAAGATATGAAGAAGTAGCTTCTGATCTTCTTTAAAATAAAAGTAGTAGAAAAAGTTAAGCGTTCAAGAAGGAAAAATTAAAAAGAAAAGTTGAAAACAAAGCTTCCCATCTTCTTTAAAGTTACCTCTGATTCTATGTTTACAATCTATCTCTCTTCTTTCTCTAATCTATTATATCTAAATCATCAGAACCATAAATCATAAGTTCATTTTTTTCTGTTTCACATAAGTCTGTAAAAGGTTTCAGGCAGCAATAAATGTAGGTATTGTCTTTTCTCTGACCAAAGAAGTCAATTTATCCTCTCAGAAAATTCTATCATCTTCATCAACCATTATTCCATTGTGGGTATACAGTAATCTCACTGCAATAATCATGTACAAAAACAAAGTTCCGTAACTTTTTTCCATTGTTTGTCCTTCAATGCAAAAATAAAAACTTCTGGTCTCAATTATATATTAATCTTTTAACTCCTATGAACCAGTGTATGTATTTGAACTCAGAATTGGCTAGCTTTTTTACACATCCACCAAACATGATAAAATGTCCCTTCTTGTTCATATGTCCAATCTGCATCTCAAATGCCTTTATACTTTCTAATCAATTTCTTTGATGACATATATCAATAGGACAATATTTTATAAAAATTATCTTTAAAATTAAAGCATAGTGTATATTTTGATCTTTCAGCTACGTATTTACCCATTAATCCATTTTTATATTACCGAATTTTAGCCCACTTTATTAAACATTCTTTCACTTGTTCTTTTTTGTTTCAAATTTTAATAAAAGTTTTTATATTTTAGCAATTTGTGTTTATCATTTGTATACAGTTCTGTTTCAAATTCAGTCCTACAATGTTCAAAACCATAAATTGTTTTTACCAGTACTACCAGTTCTTTTCTTGATTTTATTTTACTTTTTTTGACAAAATTATTTCTTGTCTATAAAATGTATTTTTGCATTGAGACGCACAAAGGTGGCTTTGGGATATCATCATTCTGAACATAGCATGACAAATATAATTTTTAAAATCCACATTAACTTTGACTTTATTATGCCACAAATATCCATGCCACTCAAATCTCAGGCCATGTCCGAGAGCTTTTTATTTTCCAAGAAAAAACATTCTTTCATCCAAACTAAGCAGCAAGCTACAAAATACAATTTCAAATCAGATAAACCAAATCCTCCTGTTTCCTCAGCATCTTATATTTAAACTCGTGGTTTTCTCCCCCAGCATACAATTAGATTTTGCCACTATTTAAATGGTGCAGCAATTGTCAAAATAGTTATTGTCTGAAACAAAAACATCATTTTAGGTAAGACATTCATTTTTATCACAGAAATTCTCTCCACCAATGATAGTTGTTATTACTCCTATCTTAAAATATCTTTCTAAGAACTTCATTACATGCCTTAACATAATTATTTTGAAATATCATACTATTCATATTTGTCATAGAGATATCCAATATAAAGCAGATTGAAGAAGAAGGATTTTCTGGTCCAACTAGTAACCAGGTTCAACACTGCTTAGTTGCTTGAGCCTCGTCAAGGTTGAGTAGATACTGCTAGACCCATGTTTATCCATATATTTATGATGTTATTGCTGTGCTTTTATGTTTATTTATTTAATTTATTGGCTGCCAAACTCCAGTGTATTCACTACCTCTCAAGAGTGCAAATATATGGAAGTAAGATGAATGAAAAGGCGATAAACTTCCTTCCCTGGAGTGGCAGGAACAGGAACAGAAAAAGGAGCTGAGAAAGATTTTAATCTGACAGTGAATGTTCCAGATGTCCCATTGATAGGGTTCCAATCTAGGCAAACTTCCAGAAAACATTGGGGAGAAAAGGAAAAAAGGAAGAAACTCTTCGGGAGCTGCAATTAGCTCCCTTCTTTTGACCCTGTAGTACAGCAGCAAGAAGCACATCTCTTTACCCAGGCTTTTAAATGTTAACTACTTTATTGTTTGCATTGTAAGAGCTTTGTTTCGAACGTTCTGTGCTTCTTATTATATTATGCCGTGAGCAGCCTTGAGCACTGAAGGTGTAATTCACGTTGAGTAAGTGGTGCAATGATGAACAATAATTTTTGAAGTGCAAGAAGGTCTGTTGAGAAGGAGTGGCTCTACTTAAATGGGTTTATTGTGCAGTATAGCCTGAAGATCCCAATATAATTATGATTGGATTTAAAAAAAAGTAGAAAGTTCACAGCAAGAACAGTACAGAAATAGTAGGTACCATTTTATTCCCAGATTCAGTTCTTTAAAACTTTTGATTGTATAACACAAGCAGATATATCAAACATCTGACATCTTTTTCTTTTTATATGAAGTTTTGAAGCTTTACAGATAGTCTGCAACTTAACAGCAACTGAGCCCCAAATTTCTGTTGTTAAGTGAGACATTTGTTAAGTGAATTTTGCCCCATTTTATGACCTTTCTTGCCACAGTTGTTAAGTTAGTAACCCGGTTGTTAAGTGAATCTGGCTTTCCCATTGACTTTGCTTGTCAGAAGGTCGCAAAAGGGGATCACATGACCTCTGGACACAGCAACCATCATAAATATGAACCAGTTGCCAAGCATCTGAATTTTGATCACATGATCAAAAGGGGATGCTGCAAAGGTTGTAACTTTGAAAAAATGGTCATAAGTCACATTTTTCAATGCCAGTGTAATTTTGAACAATCACTAAATGAACTGTTGTAAGTCAAGGACCACCTGTATTTGAATCAGATCTGATGAACACCTTCAGATTCATGCATCCAAAGGTACAATTTTAAAAATTGTAGACTGTTAGTAATCAGGGAAAGTGTTTAGTTCTTTCCATTGAACTGGAAGAAAAATCCCTTTCTGAACATTTTTTTCCTATGCCCTAGTTGCCATTCTGATCTCCTGTAAAAAAGGAACAATATTGCAAGGTTGTACATGTGTGCATGTTCATGGTACCGCAATGTCATTGTCCCACTGGGGAAGGCAGCTTTGTCATACAAAGGTTGTTTTATAAATCATAATCTCCAAGACCTCCATCACAACTGTGAAACTCGAAAAAGCACTAAATGAGGTGTGGTAAAATGCTGGTGTCATCATCCTAAGTGAATCTCTTTCTGTGATTACAGAAGATAGATGCATTTGCTTCTTCCTTTTAGGCAAAAAAGTATTTTCCAGAATTGCACAAGGAACTGCTTGACATTGTTGCTACAGCATGAGCTCACAGAGCGAAGTAATTTCTTCTAGCTAGGGACAGTAGATATTTAGAATACCATCAGGATACTGTAGGTAGACTTGAAAGGAGCTGGATAGGAAAATATTGATGCTTTTGAATTTTGGTGTTGCAAAAGACTTCTGAGAATATTGTGAACAGCCAAGAAAACAAACTAATGGATCATTGAACAAGTAAACACAGAGTTTCACTAGAGGCACAAATGGCCAGGCTCAAACTATGCTCTTGGACATATTATGCAAAGATCCAGCTGTAATGTTGGGAAAGGTAGAAGGAAAGAGAAGGAAAGAATGACAAGAGTTACCTTGAAGTAAGATGGGTGACCTATAATTTTTATAAACAAACAAACAAACAAACAAACAATAAATAAATAAATACTGTAAATAAAATAAAAAAGAATGAGCAACAGGGTGGATTTAACAGAGGTGATGAGTAGAGGCATGGAGGCATGTGAGAATAAGCTGGGTATCAAGTCTCTAATTTTCTGGCTGAATATAGAGACAGGCAGTTCAACACTACAAAGGCTTCCATACAAAGTTACTTTATTGGATTATATCAGGCATCCTCAAGGTATAACTCACAGTTATGCTGAGATTCATCTAATGTCCAATCTTTGCATTGTCGTCTTCATAGTGTAAAAAGATAGTTATCTTCATCCCATAACGATACAGCAAGGGAAGACTCCAGCACTATGCTGGGGTCCAGGTAAGAATGACCAAAACTCCCCCAACCAAACCAGAGGTCAATTCAGTGACCAATCAGGATTACAGATGTGACCATATGACATGAACTACATCTCCCATGAGGCATTAACTACATTTCTCATGAGGCATTCCCTTAAGGGGACAGCTCCCATTCCCAAACTAACTATGCTATCTAACCACTACACTATATACTGTCTAACCAGTACACTGGGGATAGAATTGGAGAAAATCTATTTATGAGTAAGTGTTCTACATTAGAGTAAAACAACTTGATGGCGCATAATCAATCAATCAATCAGATTTGGAATAGATGATTTAATTATTTATTTTATTTATTATTCCACCCAGAAAAAACAATTTATCAAAAAGACAGTTAAAAGATAAAGTCAGAACTGTAATAAAATATTTGCAACAATATCATGAAAAACAATGTGTTTTTTTTTAGATGTTGAGAAAGCTTTTTGCAATTAGAACTGTTCCTTCTTGTCTAAAGTTCTGGAAGATATGAACTTTGGTGAGAATTTTTTAATGGAATCAAATTGATATATACATCCCAAAAAATTCAAATTATAGTCAGTGGTGATTTGACTAAAATGATATTCAGAAATGGACATGATTGGCCCTTCTATCTCTGTTGTTTATTTTGGTTCTTAAAGTTTTGAGCAGAGATATTACACAAGATGAAAAGACAATGGGTCTAAAAATTAAAGAAGAAACCTTTAAATTGAGAGCTTTGGCTGACAATTTAGTTGTGATCTTTCAAGACCTGAAAGGGATAAAAAATGAAAGTTTTTGGTGCACTTGCAGACTTGAAGATCAATAAATATAGAAACAAAGATATTGCTAAAATATGACTATAAGATCAAGAAGTTTTGATGTAGAGAACTGGTTTTAAAATTGAGAAAATGTTAAATATTTTGGTGTTAGTTATATATGAAGTGCATGTTGTCTCAAAATAACTAGGTCAAGTTATGAAATAAAGTTTAAAAAAGACATGCAGAGATGGAAAAAAAATTACAACTGTCATTGCTGGGAAGAATTTCTGTGATTAAAATGAATATTAGAATATTATTCCTTTAAGAAATTTAACTTTAAGAAAAAGGAGATTATTGGATTTGGAAGGACATAATTTAAGATTTGGACAGCACAAATGTAAGGTGAATGTATATTTCAAAAATCATTTTATTAGATGCGCCATATTGAGAATTTGTAGTGGGTATAAGACAAAACTGACTCCTAAATTTGTTTATTGCTCTCACCCCAAGAAGCCTTTTTTTCTCAGAAGGGAAATAATTGTTAAACAAAATGGTTAACATATACTGATATTCTGAATTTCTCCTAAGGAGAGTTTAGCTTAAAAACAAGAGAAAATTTGGAACCAGGACATTTTATATGCCATTGATTTCCTTAAGCACAGCTAATGGAAAGATTTAAGTAGGATAAGAAGAATTATCAATCTGTAAAGGGTAAGACTGAATTTGATGTAGAGCTTTGTACAAATGATAATATTGCTAAGATGCATGAATTTTTTATTAAAAATGGAAACAGAGGATTAACAAATTAAAGATTGTATGTTAAAATAGGCAAAAAAATTAGATATAATATAGAACTGGATTAATGGAAGAATGTATGGAAGAAAGCACTAAAATTTACACTGACTTATAATCTTAAAGAGAATTTTTATAAATGCTATATTGTTGGTACATGGCATCAGTTATATTGTCAAAAATGGAAAGGAATTTCAAATATTTATTGGAAATGTAATCAAGTTAAAGGTATGCTATTCATCTTTGATGGCCATATAACAAAACTAGAAAATATTGGGATAAGTATATATTCTAATGCAGAAGAATTTAAAACTGAATGTTCAGTTGGAAACAAGATACTTTTCTTTTGGCCTTAATGGACAAACAAATGGAAACAGCTTATGGAACCCAGTTTATATTTATGATTATTTTAAATATGATTTTATATATGATTTCCCCTCTTCCATCTGTGACTGGATCAAAGACTTTCTGAGGGACCAACACAAACAGTGAGGGCTGGGTCTGTCATATCCACCTCCCTGAAGCTTAGTACTGGCTCCCTACAGGGCTGTGTGCTCAGTCCCTACCTGTACTCACTGTACACACATGATTGTGTATCATCTGACCCATCCACTGTGATGATTAAGTTTGCAGATGATACTACCATTTTGGGTCTCATTACAGGTGGAGACAAAACAGCGTATGGGGGGAGGTTCAAAAATTATCATGGTGCCTAGAAAACAACCTGCACCTAAACATCAGCAAGACAAAGGAGATGGTGTTAGACTTCCGGAAGAAGAGAGAGGAACTCGCCCCACTTTACATCGAGGGGGGCTGTATGGAGAGAGTTTCCTCCTTTAAATTCCTGGGAGTCTACCTCAGTGAAGATCTTACCTGGAAAATCAACACAACCCAGGTGGTCAGAAAGGCCAAACAGAGACTCCGTTTCCTTAGGGTCTTGTGAAAGAATAAAGTGGAACAACAACTGATGACCTCCTTTTACCAGTCCACAATAGAAAGCGTCCTCACATATTGCATTAGGGTGTGGTATGCTAGCTTGACAGCCACAGATAGAAAGACATTACAAAGGGTGGTGAGCACAGCACAAAACATCGTGGGCTGTTCCCCGATACCACTAGATGACATTGCTAGGGCTCGCTGCCTTAGAAGAGTGAGGAAAATTCTCAGGGACAACTCACATCCTGGTCAGCACTTCTTCACTCTCCTACCATCGGTAGGAGATATAGAAGCATAGCCAGCCACACCAACAGGCTGAAGAACAGTTTCTACCCGTGGGCTGTCAGACTTCTGAACAGAAAATAACTTCATGTCAACATAGTATGACAGACTTGCGGGGCTGACGCTTTGTGCAACAAGGTCACATAGTGTAATAAGGTTGGGACTGGGTTAGGGACTTCTGTCCTCACTGTGAGTTGTGTTGGGGGGGTGCCCGAAGGGAGGCTCAGCCAATCTCATTGTACACATGTTGTATTCTGACAATAAAGGTAATAATAGTAATAATAATAATTATATATATGATAACTGCAGTGATACTTTTATATGCTCAAAGGTGGAAAGATGTACAAATACCTACAAAGGAAGAATGAATGATAAAGTTGGTGGAATTGGCAGAGAAACTTTTGTTCCAGAAGAATGCTGGAGTGATGGTTCATGGCACTTCCTCTGAAGCTGTGAAGAGAGAACTTCCTGCTGATAGAAATTCGTCTCACTGGGACTGTCTCTTTCTGGCAGATGCCCTCAGAGAGCAGGTTACTGAGCTTCCTTTCATCTTTCCACAACAGAGAAGAAGCTTTCTAGAGAAGCAGCTTTCATGCTCTCCTTACTGTAGCTAGCTTGTCATGGTTGCTTGCCCTCATTCCATCAGGGCAACAAGGCAAGGATTAGCAACTCCAGTGTTGGGTTCTTCCTTCATGAAGTGGTTGTGAAGGATGCTTGTTAGCTCTTTGAGGTAGGCCAAGTCAGGAAACAGACACCAGAAAAATTGCTGGGATTTTGTTATTCTAATATATATAGAGAGAGACTCTTGAAAGCCTGACAGATTTTCTCTCTTTCTTCTTACACCAAAGAGAAGAGTGATCTTCAGTTTCTTCCTCACTCCATCCTGTCATTCTGGACCAAGCTGATGTTTCTTTAGTATCTGCAAGGCTGTCTGTGCATTTCTTCATAGTGCTCCCTACCTCAAAACCCTGATAGTTACTGGGTGTCACCTAGTGCCAAAAATTATCCTTATATTGAAAGTTGGAGCAAAGCCAGTGGTTGCTTGAAAGGGGCTGTAGACTCTTACATTATTAACATCCTGCCTGTTAGATATTCTGTGATGTATGTAGGTTTGAATGTTATTGGTTTATTTGAACTGTTCTTGTAAAATGTCAAATGGTATTGGTTTAAATAGTGAAACCCTGCACTCCCATTGGCTGGCAACCACGGCTGCAGGCTATAAAATGTCAAATGGTATTGGTTTAAATAGTGCGGGAAGAAACCCTGCACTCCCATTGGCTGGCAACCACGGCTGCAGGCTATAAGAGGCATTCCATTCGAGCTGTAGTCACTTAATAAACTCTTTGCTGGAACTCCGCGCGTCTGACTCTTCATGCAAACTTAACACTGGCGCGAAGGTGGGATTTCTGAAGAGAAGACGCGAAGAACAAGCAACAGAGCGAGATGGCTGCGCTGAACACCCCAGCCCCGTTCGATCCGCGGGAAGACTGGGAATCGATGCGGATCGCTTCCAGATGTATCTGGAAGGAAACGACCTCGCCGACATCCCGAGAGATGGAAGAGGGCGGTCTTTCTCACGCACTGGTCCGCAGTCTTCAAAATGGCGAAGGCAAGTTAGCGGAGCTGCAGAGCTGAAGGTAATGGAAGGGACCTGATGGCCCGATTTAGAGAAACTAAGGCCCATTACGCCCCACAAGTATCGTGCCTCATTAAGAGACACGAATTTTACCGTCGGGATCAAGGGGATAGCGAGAATGTTAATGACTTCGTGGCAAGTTTAAGGGACATTGGGGTGCTTGTGACTTTACCAACTTAGAAGAGGCCATGCGTGATCGGTTTGTTTTAGGCCTCAAAGATAAGGTCTTACAAAGCAAACTGTTAATGAAACCTAAGATCACGTTTAAAGAGGCCATTGAAGAAGCTGTTTCAGCGGAAGCCACCAAGTCCTCAGCAGTGGCCATGAAAAGATTAACAAGGCCTCAAGCCAGGCCTCAAGCCATTCTGATGGGGAAAAATCCACAACAGCTCATTGCGAACAAATAGACTCTGATTCAGATGGCAGGGAGGCAGAGGAGGGATTTTTAAACTCAGAATGGAGAAGAAGAGAAAAGACTCTGGGAAAAACAGGCAAGGTTCTATTGCAGAGGCTGGGGGGTGCATGCAAGTTCTTTGACTCCATCTGCCTACGTTGAGAAACGGGTCACATAGCGAGAGTCTGCAAATCATCCAGAACTCCACCTAGTAGGAAAAATTTCCTGATAAAGACTTTAAGCCCAACAATTTCCTTGAAAAGATGGGGCGGAATTTAGAAGCAAATGGCAAGAATGAAACTCACCAAACAATCACTATTGGTCATTCTTCACCCTTAAAAAGCAGAAAAGTACACGTGAAGGTGTTTATTGAAGGAAGGCCTTGCCAAATGGAAGTGGACTCAGGCTCTTATTTATCTATGGTGTCATGGGACACCATCCACAGATTCTTTCCCAACATTCAGAAGAAGCATTTCCAGAAGCAAGCACTGACTCTTAAAGACTACCAAGGGAACAAGATTCCAGTAGTTGGAGCAAGAGATTTCAACGTGCAGTTTAAAGGCCACACCAAACGTTTGCCTCTGACCATCGTGGACAAGGATCTCCCAAGCTTGCTTGGACTTGAGTGGTTCAAGCCACTGGGCATCGAGGTGACTGGCATCAATCACGTGAGCAGCTCTGAATGGGAGGAGTCCTTGAAGTCTGAGTTTCCAGAGGTCTTCAGCGAAGGACTGGGCAAGTATATGGGGACCCCTATTGCTTTCAGCCTAGACCCCAAGGTGCCCCCAATTCGTTTAAAGCCCAGGAGGGTCCCATTTGCTTTAAAGGAAAAAATTGATGCACAATTAGATAAACTCATTGCTCAAGGGGTTTTAGAGCCTACTGACCACTCCAGATGGGAAACACCCATAGTCACACCAGTCAAGGCTGATGGGTCAGTGAGAATCTGTGGTGACTATAAGGGGACACTTAACCATGCTGCAGCAGAGCGCATACCCAGTACCAGTTGTGCATCATCTGCTCCATTCCCTTGGCAGGGGTACAGTATTTGCCAAACTGGACTTGGCTCAGGCATATCAACAATTAACAGTTGATGATGCCACTGCAGAGGCACAAACAATTGTGACTCATAGAGGTGCCTTCAAATGTAAAAGACTACAATTTGGAGTAAGCGTGGCACCTGGCATTTTCAAAGCCTTATGGAAAGAATGTTGCAAGGACTGCCAGGGTAGTGCCTTATTTTGATGATGTATTAATCTCTGCTGAAAATGACACTCAGCTTCAAGAGAGACTCAGAGAAGTCCTTACCAGATTCAGAAAAGCGGGTTTAAAAGTCAAGGAAGACAAATGTACACTCAAAACAGACAGAGTTGAGTTCCTGGGGTACATGATTGACAAGCATGGCATCCACCCTACTGATGCCAAGGTTAAAGCAATCAAGGAAGCCCCTAAACCTAGATGCAAGACAGATTTGCAAGCCTTCCTTGGACTTATTAACTTTTATCACATGTTTCTACCTCACAAAGCATCATTGCTGAGCCTTTACATGCCTGCTTGATAAGAAGGCTGTTTGGATCTGGGGAGGAAGGAACAGTCAGCATTTAACAGTATTAAGAGACTAATCACGTCTGATGCTACAGTTCTCACCTTGTGATGCTGGAGTGTGAGTCACAGGAGTGGAAGGAACTATTGCATTTCTCTTTGTCCAAAGCAGAGAGGAATTTGCCCTGTTGCAGCTGTTAAGAAATTTCATGAATATCTGTATGGCAGGTCATTCACCATTGTTACATCACAAACCTAGGCATTGTGGCAGGGAATTATAGGTGGACTGAATTTCTTGCAGACTGATTCACAGGCCTGGCAGGACATTGGACATGCTGATGCACTGAGTAATTGCCCACTACCTTGCCACAAGGAGGACTTTGAGCTTGAAACTCACACCTTTTTCCTAGAGACTGTTGCTAAGCTTCCAGTCCATGCTGCTGAGATTGCCAGAGAGACTGCCAAAGATGCTGTGTTGGCACCTGTTATAGGCTGGATTAAGAAAGGTTGGCCTCTTCAAGATCTACCTCACCTTGCCCAACCTTTTAAGTCCAGGCAAACTGAATTATCTGTATTAAGAGGATGTATTTTGTGGGGTAACAGGGTGGTTATTCCTGCAAAACTGCAAAGGGAGGTTTTGGAAATGTTACATGAGGGTCATCCTGGGATTGTAAGGATGAAAGGTTTGGCCAGGAGTTATGTATGGTGGCCAGGTATTGACAAAATGGTTGAAAACTGGGTAGCATCTTGTCCCAATTGCCAGGTAGTCAGGCCTGCTCCACCTCATGCCCCCACACAGGAATGGGAATGTCCTAGGGGCCCATGGTCTAGAATCCACATTGATTTCGCAGGCCCTACGAGAGGGCACACTTTTCTAGTTATAGTAGATGCATATTCCAAATGGCTAGAGGTAATTCCCATGACATCCACTACAACTGAGGCTGTCATCAAGCAGCTCAGAAAATTGTTTGTAACCCATGGGTTACCAGATGTCCTTGTTTCTGACAATGGCCCTCAATTCACATCTAACATTTTTGAATCCTTTCTAGCACAACAGGGTATCAGACATGCCCTCACTGCCCCTGGGCACCCTTCGGCTAATGGCCGGGCTGAACGTATGGTACGCTTTACCAAAGAAAAGCTTCAGCAGCTGGGTCCTGGGGATATCACTGAAAAGCTTGAAAAGCTTCTTAGTGTTCAGCACATCACTCCTAGCCCATCAAATAACTTGTCCCCAGCAGAGTTGTTGATGGGTAGGAAACTTAGTCTTCCCTTGACCGCCTTCATCCCACTTACACACCCAACGCACCACTGGATTCCACTTCCAAAGTTCGTTCTTTTAGTGTGGGAGATTCTGTATATGCTAGGAACCTTATAGGTGAACCTTGTGGATTCCTGCTGAAATAACTCACATCACTGGCCCTCGTTCTTACAGGGTACAAACAGAGGATGGCCTCCTCTGGAGCAGGCACATTGACCAACTTAGATCCAGGTTCCCTCAGGAACATCGTCCCTGTCTCTCTCTGGGTCCCTCACCTGGTGTTTCTTCTAGGGGAAGGGAGGAACAGGAGGAAAATCAGCAAGCAAGAATCAACCCCATGTGTAATGAGCCATTGCAACAGGAACCATCCCGAACCCTGTCACAATGCCAAGATTCATCCTTAGAAGTGGAAGATTGCACATCACTACCTGACTTGGGTGCTGACATTGGAATGGAGATGGGTTGGGAGGAGAGACCAGATTCTAACAGTCTAACAGGGTCTCCTTTCACAGGAAGTCCCAACAGGAAATGTCAGCAGACACATTTCCCTCTCACTGGGTGAGAACGTTAAAACTTCTGAACCACGAAGGTCTCAACGTACACGTAAGAGTCCCACCTATTTAAAGGAATACATTAGATAGGTTGGGATTTGGTATGGACTGAACCTAGTGGGGAGGGGTGTTATGTATGTAGGTTTGAATGTTATTGGTTTATTTGAACTGTTCTTGTAAAATGTCAAATGGTATTGGTTTAAATAGTGCGGGAAGAAACCCTGCACTCCCATTGGCTGGCAACCACGGCTGCAGGCTATAAGAGCAGCCAAGCCAGGACGGGTCCATTCGGGCTGTAGTCACTTAATAAACTCTTTGCTGGAACTCCTCGCGCTGACTCTTCATGCAAACTTAACATATTCAATGGGGAAAAGTCAGTGATGTCAGACTTCCCCCATTGGTTCATTTTCCAGGCGGGAAAATGAACAGCCGTCAGTGGCAGAGACTGTGGACAGCAGCCTGTAAAAAGAACAGCAGGCACACCTGGTCGCAGTCTTTTGTTCAGAGCTAAATAAAGAAATCCTTTCCGTCTACTGTGTCCTGCCTCTTCAATCTAGCCCATATCTAACACTGGTGATGAGGATGGGATACTAGAAGAGAACAAAGGAAACTAGGCGAAGATGGAAAATTCTGACAATAGAACACTGCGATCACCGTGCTGATCACCAGAATGTCCACCCATGCTCAACCAGAACCTTTTGATCCAAAAAAGCATGACTGGGTCGTGTACATGGGACAATTTCGAATGTTTTTGGAAGCAAATTCACTGCAGGATACAACAGAACAGAGGAAGAGAGCTCTATTCCTGGGATATTGTAGAAATCACCTCTACAAAACAGCAATGTAATTTCATGTATTATCTAATAATTTTCCTACCAGCCTATTAATGATGACATAAACAACTTAACCTGGCTTCTTGAATTATTTCCCTTGACGTTATCAGCAGTAAGCTACAGGAGGTATCTCTATTTGCTTCTGTCTGATCAATTAATGTGTTGTCTCTGTTGTGCATTTTTTGTGTTTCTATCCTCCCTCCATGTTGTATATGCCTGCGTGTGCCCTGAGAAGCACAGGAAAGGTTACATATACTCTGCTGTGAGTCACATGACTAGAAGGGAGGGAAGCTTAGAATGGAGCAGGATTCAGGATTCTGAGGGCCTTCTCAGTTGCCTCATCCACAGGGAGGGGCCATTTTTCTGGATTTCTTTTTAATTGCAGGTCCTGGCTGGATTTGGTCCACTTTCAAATGTAACCTTTCTTTGGTTGGCTCCTCCCACCACATCAAATGTGTTCTGGTCTAATCAGGTTTGGAGAATTTGGAGAGTTGCCCTGCTGATGGAGCCTTATATATTTCCCCCCCCCTCAAAAAAAACCCTTAGGCTACAAAAAATAAGAGGCTTATTATGTAGTTCTTCAGTTATGGAAAGGAGGCTTTATATGTATGGAAAACAAAATCTTTTCATTGGATAATATAATGTAAAATATTACAACTCTTTTATTAGATCAGCTTTCATGCATTTCTACATAAATGGGGACATTTAAAGTATCACAAACGTATAATGTCTTATTTGTTAAAAATACCCTGATAGGTTCTTCAAGCGCAAGACAAAACGTGGGCTTTGTATATCAGGGTGATTGTTTGTTTTAATGATACAAAAAAAGTTTTATCCTAATGGTTTCTCCCTTGTATTCTAGTGCACAATATGCAGGACTTTTTTTAAAGGCAATCAAACATTCAGACATTTAGTTTTTCTCTATGATTATTAAAATATCATTGTGTATCTTCTGTAAAAATGTTGATTTTTGATTCACTCAACCACCTGTGTATGTCAATCAGCTTTCAGTTTAAAATGCATCTCTTCTGACAAACTTTTAACTATGGAATGATTTTGATGGTACTGATTTTGATTTTAACTCTTGTGATAATACTATTTTACTTTGCATTATTTGTGTAACATGTCTTGAGTGCTTACATAAGGAGAAAGGAAGGACATGAATAAATTTAAAAAAAATTAATTAAAGAGTACTTGCTTCCTTTTGCCTCAGAATATCTGATTAGTACTAATGAATCAAAATGGCTGGGAAAGGGATAATATTTAAACACAAGGGGGGGATTTCCTAAAAGTTACAATTGTTTGAAAGTAGAACAACCTGCTGCAGATGTAGAGTATATACCCTGAGAATATGTCTTTAGCTATCATAAGATGTTTGATAATTGGGGTGAGATTTCTCCTGTCACAAAACTTAATTTTATATTAAGTCATCTGGATGAGCCTTGTTCTCCAGCAGATGGAGATAATGTCAGCAACTCTTGGGAGCTTTGGACAACCAACCTTTTCCTGCTTCCCCCAACCCTCCTGAACACCCCACCCCAAAGCATCTTATTGTCCCATGTGTAGTTAAATATGATGTTGGGTAGGAGTATCCCAATATCCTCTTAGAAAATAAAAGAAGTGGGAATGGACAGCTGGACTAGGTGACCTTCAAGAGTCTTTTTATTCCTAAAATTCTACCATTCATAAGGCTGAACAGTCAAAGTTGTCCAGAGAGTACTGTATGGTAGAAATGATCAAGCTGATGACTTCCAAATGCAATATTTAAAAAAAAATCAGGCAGAGTTTCAGCTGGAAGTCACCATTTTGATTTTTTAGGACCACACCGTGCAAACATGCCTTGTGCAATGCTTTAGCTTCCATCCCCAAAAAGTGCTTCAGTGCGCACGGGGGCACTCCTGTGAGGCAACTTCTCAAAGTAATTGCATCTCTTCTTGGAAGAGCAGCTGCCACGCAGCCTATTAGGAAGAGAAATGGCATGGCTGCTTTAAAGGGTTATAGATAGATGTTATGTTTATGCCTTCTATGCAAATGAGCCTAAAAAATGTTTAAGAACCTGGGATTTGAGGGTGAGGAAAGGCTGCTATTGCTTAAAGCAGGAGTCTCTGACCCCCCCACCAAGGCTATGGACCGGTACCATCTACGGCTTGTTGGAAACTGGACCATGCAAGTGGTGGGTGAGTGTGCAAAGGTTTATTTGTGCATGCACAGGGTTAGGTTACACATGTGCAACCATCCCTCCCCCCTGCCACTGTCACTGCCAGTCTGCAGACCCAAAAAGATTGGGGACTGATGGCTTAAAGGAATCTACTCATGAACACTAATGCAATTTCTCCCCAATACAGCAGCCCATTATTTTTCAGGCTCACCCAGAAACAAGAAGAAAACCAGGCTGCTTCAAGAAAAAGCACTGAGGGCGATGTTTGTGTGGGGTCCAAAGCACTTATTCTTGACACTTTTCAAAGCAGCCACTCTGTACAGCCCTTCTGCTAAATAGCATGCCTAACCTTCAAGCCCTTTCAAAAACACTTCAAGATAAATGATATAATAATTCCTCACTTTATACTATTTCAAAACCTGCCCAGCCCTATACACACATTTTAAAAAATTATAACGGGAATGGCATATAATTTGGTAACCCATCTAGGAGCTCAAAGATTTAGTTGTTGTGGTGGTGGTGGTGGCGGCATTTATTTATTCATTTTGTCATTTATTTTAAAAGGATTGAAGCAAACAACTCAATACCCTGAAGTCCCTCTTTACCAATTTACAAAGTGAACCAGATAAAAAGTATCAGATTCATTCATCTGCTCTATCCGCAATGAGGAACATTTTATCTAAGGTGGTACTGAAGATATGCAAATATATTTCCAAACATTGCTGCAAAAAGCATTATTAATAGCTAGGCCTGAGCTAATGGAATTTTCTTTGCAAAAGGGGAAATAGTAAATATTGAACATTTACATGATTACTTTCCGTATAAATGGTTTAATTATTAATTAATAATAAAGAAATATTGAAGGGGAGTGTGTATGCGTCTCTTTCTACCCCCCCCAAACTTTTCTTGAAGGCTAACAAGCCAGACACACATGGATATGTGTACATAAGTAAATGTGTGTATGTCATGCCCCTGGTGGAGACTGACTCTGAGGGAGAGAAGGAACAGCCAACAGGGAGTGGAAGTGTGGCTCCGGAGGTTGTGGAGGAGGCTGGGGAAGGGCAGAGGCTGGCTGGGCAGTCAGAGGAGGACCCAGGCCCATCCCCTCTCCATCCTAGGGCACACAGGGAGGAAAGGATAAGGGAGAGACATGGTCTATTTGGGAGGAGAGGGCCTTGATCCTCTTCATGGGCTGCAGCTGTGACAACTGGATAAGAGGCTGGACATGCATATGGGCCGGTGGTGGAAACAAAGCGTGGAAATATCTCTAGTTTATTGTTCCTCTCTGAGTTTGGTGTTCTTCCCAGTGTGTGTTCTGTTATCTGTGGTCATCCTCCAGCTCTTACCTTGCCTGGTTTGTGTTGGTTTTTACTCCTATAATTTAAACGGCATTTTCCTCCTTCTGGTAACTGCTCATGTGGGATTTTTTTTGTCTCCAGTCAAGGATATTTGGAGCTTGGAAGTGAAGTGAAGGAATAAAAGGGGCTTCACCTGTTTTTTGTGACTGTGTTTATTTTGTATCCCCCCCTCAGGTCATCACAGTGTATATACATTCACAAAGCTATGTTTTGACATAGAACAATTGTTATAACCATGACAATGTATCACCATTTGGATTGTACCAAATCATCTCATAAGCCAAACAAAGACTTCTTTAAAAAAACTACTTAATTTAATTAATAATTAATTAATTATTAAAATCTTAATCTCTAATTAACTGGATAGAACTCCTCAAAACTAAAATTTCTGTCAACAGTGGTGTCCCCAAGGCAGTGTTCTAGGACCAACTCTCTTCATAAATGACCTCTGTGATCATATTAAGAGCAACTGTGTTCTCTTCGCTGATGATATAAAGCTATTCAACACCACAGATAATTCTGCCACCCTTCAAAAAGACCTTGACCATGTATCAGAATGGTCAAACAAATGGCAACTTCAAATCTCAACAAACAAATGCTCTGTCTTAAATATTGGCAAAAAAAATCAGAAAATAAAATACAGGCTGGATAGTCAAGACCTTGTTGATGATCCAAACTCTGTCAAGGATCTTGGAATGCTCATCTCTAATGATCCAAGTGCTAGAGCCCACTGTAACTACATAGCCAAAAAAGCATTAAGAGTTGTTAACCTAATCTTATGTAGATTTTTCTCTGGTAATATTACACTACTAACTACAGCATACAAAACATTTGCTAGACCAATTCTTGAATACAGCTCATCAGTCTGGAACTCACATTACGTATCTGATATTAACACAGTTGAGAAAGTCCAGAAATTTCACAAGAAGAGTTCTACACTCCTCTACTCATTGCAGAATACCTTATGCGACCAGACTTGAAATTCTAGACCTAGAAAACCTAGAACTATGCTGCTTTCGGTCTGATCTAAGTATAGTATATAAAATCATACATTGCAATGTCCTACCTGTCAATGAATACTTCAGCTTCAACCATAACAATACAAGAGCACACAATAGATACAAACTCAAGGTTAACCGCACCAAACTTGATTGCAGGAAATACGACTTCAGCAACAGAGTGGTCAATATCTGGAATACTCTACCTGACTCTGTGGTTTCTTCCCAAACCCTAAAAACTTTAACCTTAGACTTTCTACTATTGACCTCACCCCTTTCCTAAGAGGTCTGGAGGGGGCGTGCATAAGCACACCAACGTGCCTACCATCCCTGTCCTATTGATTCTTTTTATTTTTATTTTTCTTATATGTATCCATTCCATGTATTCATAACTACATTTATACTTATACCTCTTATCTTGTAAGCAATTGAAAAATCAAATAAATAAATAAAAATAAATAATTTTTTTCCTAGTTGTAAAGCATACTATGAGAGAAACTACCATACTAACTGAATGAAAGTGTTATCAGTCATACTTACATTCCTAAGTGAAAAAAAAAGTTTGAATTTGCCTTTATGTGTTCAGTGTCATGGTGGCTTGTAAACCAAGGAGCCCTCAATAAAAAAAAGCAAATGAAAACTGCATAGCCGAAAACAAACAAACAAATAAGCAAACAGGTGGACTTACAAAAAGATTGCGTGTTTTATAAAGATTTATGTCTTGGCCTTTTTGTCTTTCTGACTTTGCTGCTGCTATGAGCTTGTTGAGATTTTGCTTGCATGATTTGGTTTTGAAAGTCATTTTAAGCAACATTTATTTGTTTGTACTCTATTTCTTCAAACATTCATATACTATATTGCGCCTTTCATGGGCGTAAGATTTGTCACTAGTTGGTGTTCACACATGTTATGTGTCTAATTAATGCTCTCGCTGGACTTTACGCTCTATGTTGATTTTTAACCATGTTATTGTAAGTTTAGTACTGATGAGTTAATACGAAATGCTTGTATCTACCACAATTCGTCTTTTAACTGCTCTGTTCACATTGTTAAAGGGGACTTGCTGCTTTAAATTTGCATGCTGCCTACTTCATAGGACCCAAGGAAACTTACAGTATATCAAAAATGCATTTTTATAAATTTCCCAAGTGCCAATAATAAACTGCTGAAAGTGTCTCTGATGCAGTCCTAGCAGCATCAGCACTCATATACCATAGGGGAAGCATTCAGGAGCAGGAAGCCCCAGAACATGGGGGCAGTCCACCAAGAAAGAGCATTGTTGGGCCCCTATCCATATATCCCATGGAGGATGGGGACCCTTCTCATCCCTTGTCTAAAAAGACACATAAAACAGGCTAAAACTTACCTCTTGAAGATTGGGTTTGTAAGTGTATAACCAATACTATCAATACTGTTCAGGATCAGAAGCAAACCAGTAAACAAGGGAGCAGTCTCAAAGGTGCTTTTTTCAGGAGGCAACTGGACTTTCTGGTTTTTCCTTTGAAGACATTTCACTTCTCATCCAAGAAGCTTCTTCAGCTCTGACAGGATAGTGAGGAATGGAAGGGTTTATATTCCTTGCAGACAGCTGGTCGTTTGCATCTTAGAAGTTTATCTGTGCCCTCAGGGTCATCTGGATGAGAAGTGAAATGTCTTCAAAGGAAAAAAAAAACAAGGAAGTCCAGTTGCCTCCTAAAAAAGCATTTTTGGAATAACCATGACCTGGGTGACTGAGAATCTCTACAGACAAGGCAGTAATGTAACCTTGCTGTTATACTGTTGCAATTGCTGCTTCCAGAGAGCGGAGAGGCTACCATGTTTTGGATCAGATGTAAATTCACAGCCATTTTCATAGAGTCTAGTTGAAAGGTGAGTAAGGTGTGAATCACAGTGATCACAGCTCCCAGTCTAGAGAGGCCTACAATGGTCACGGCAGCCAAAACAGTGCAAAGGCCCCCCTGGCAACAACCTCTATCTGCTGCTCTAGCGGGAGCTATGTGTCTAAGAGCGCCCTCAAATCACAAAATAGTTCCATCTGGGGAGTGTGATTTCATCCAGAATAAAAACTGAAGTTGAAATCAAACCAGATTGATTATTAATAAATAGCAGCTCTATTTCAGGGATTTCATTGGAGTTTGTTTTGATTCCTGAAGCCTCCCACCCCTTGGTGGTCAGGAGTTGGACAGCATCCCTGGCTCAGCTTGGAACAAAAAATAACATAGTGCTGATGGATGGATGCTTTCACTTTTGGGGGAGGGGAGATATGGTATAAATTATATGAATAAATAAGTAACTAAATAGAGCTCAGCATAAGCCATTAGATCTCTGATTTAGCAGCTCATTCAGAAATGAAATTCACTACTGGATTCTGGATATGTCAACTGATGAACATGGATATGTAATTAGACCCACAATTTGTAACTGATGTTCATTTATGGAAAACAAGATCTCAAAATTTCAGCCAACTCCCCTCCCCCTTTTCTTTTTGAATTGGAGATCAACAACCAGAAAAAGGAACAGGAATTAACTCAGAATCTATAAATTGTTTCTTCGACCATTATTACAAATCTGATACAGATTTACAATTCACTTAATGCACCTGAAAAGACTCCAAAGCAAACAGAAAGCTGTTCTTTGAAAATCTGCTGGAGGAATAGGAATAGTATAATTGTAGTTAGTTAATTTAGTAATTCGACATTTGACTATTCCAACTTTTGACACTGTTAAGTTTGCATGAAGAGTCAGACGCGAAGAGCTTCAGTGAAGAGTTTATTAGTGATTACAGCTTGAATGGACCCGTCTTGGCTGGGCTATGGCTGCTACTTATAGCCAGCAGCCGCAGTTGCCAGCCAATCAGAGTGCAGGGTTTTCCCGCACTTTTCAAACCAATCATATTTGACATTTTACAAGAACAATTCAAACTAAACCAATGACATTCAAACCTACATACATAACAGACACTATGGGCTTTTGACTTACCAAATTCTCTTGAACAGCATCCTTAATTGATTTTTAATGCATTTGCAGCTGTCAAAAAAGCAACAACCTGAAATTCTGCCCTCACTCTGATAGTCCAAACAAAACTATCCAAAGAGATTAAAAAAAAAAAAACCTTCTGGAAGTTTCACTTGAGAAAGGCGTAGACTGAAAGTAGAGCTTGTTGGCACTCAGACTTTCCTTTTTTCTCTCCAAAACACCTCTGTTTTGGAAACTAGAGGTGGAATTCAGCTCTGTTTCGGAAACTAGAGGTGGAATTCAGCAGGTTATGACCAGTTCTGGAGAACCGGCAGCAGAAATTTTGAGTAGTTCGGAGAACCGCAAATACCACCTCTGACTGGCCCCATCCCCATCTCTTCTCTGCCTCGCCAGTCCCAGCTGGGTCTTCTTTTGTTGCCCTGCACAGGAGAACAGAGCTGGAAAGCAGGTTAGTGGGTGGGGAGGGAATGGGATTTTTCAGTATCCTTCCCCTGCCATGCCCACCAAGCCACACCATTCCCACCAAGCCATACCCACAGAACTGGTAGTAAAATTTTTTGAACCCCATCACTGCTGGAAACCACTCTTGGTTCCCAAGCCTCCTTGCTTACTGAAATCAAAACACTGCAACCTTACCTAAGTCGAATTAAGCATGGATTCTAACTGGGAAATGCTCAAATTGGACATAATGGTGAAGGAATAGCAATCTTGCCTTTACTGCATTATGCAACTTCACCGAGAAGGGCCAATATTTGAGAACCCAATTAGCAGCTCAGAACCTAGGGTGCAAATATTTTCAACATAAATATGAAGATTTTGTTGGAACTCCACTCAGCTTCCCTGTAATTCCATCACTTTGCTTTTCTTGGCAAGGCTGCACAAGTGGTTTGTCATCACCTTCTGGGAGATCCCCCCCCCACAAATTCTCCATCTAGCCCACAACTCTTGGATTCCCATGTGGTCTTCCAATCAAACACTAAATAGGGCCAGCCCTGCTTAGCTTGTGAAATCAGCCAAGGTTGGCTAGGCGCTGAAATGTAAATGACACAGAAAGCTCTTATATTACAGTGGCTATTTGGAAAAGTTTAAATAAAGGTAATTTTCTTGCCCAACAAGCTATTTGGGAAAATGAAAGTGAAGAGCTTTCAACTGATAAAGGTTCTTTAAATCAGACATAGTTTTTTGGGGAGGCCAATTAAACAGAACCAGTTTTCTTTAATCAGAATTTCTTTCCACTTAAGGAAACAAAAGTAGTTTTGTGACATTGTTAAAAGAACACGCACTCACCTGATTGCTAAGGCTGGGTATTAATGGACACAATGAAACCAGAACTCAATTGCAATTTAGAGAGCTGAAGTCAATAATTACACCAGCAAAAACAGGAGTTTAATAGATAGAAGCAATTGCTGGCCAACCAAAGGCTTAAAGTTAAGCTCCTCATAATTGTGTTATGTTAATTCAAAAACATGACTTTTTGGGGGGCTAGGATGCCACTACCACCATGATGGGTTAGTATTATAATATACCACTGTGTCTTACAACTTCCTCAAAGGAGGGCTGGGGTAGGGTGGATGAAAAACTCATTGAAACAGGAGTGGATCTCTTGCCTGAGATCTCTGATCCAACCAGGAACCCCAAGACTAAACCAGCACCTTTTTCAGAACTTGCACTGCACCCAATTCCTCATCCCCAACATAAAAGAAACATCACTGCAAAGTGGTTCGCTGATGGACAGCATAGCAGAAAAGTGCAAGAACTCACAACAAGTTTCTACTTACATTGAAAATGTTCCTTTCATATTAACAAACCTCATATTTGGCTGGAAAGTCTTGCCTATCCCAGCTCAAAACCTTTGGGCAGTTAAATGCTGTGTAAATAATATCTTATACATCCCTAGCAGAGTAAAGCAATCTGATGCAGCTTGCTCATTCAAACTTTTGAACCTTAGTCTGACTTTTGATTATTCTCAATGTCTCCAGTTCTGGATTTATGGGGCTGCCTCTGCTGTTTAAATCCTAGAGTAAATTTCTGTGTTTTCAGCTTTGTTTGGCAGACAAGAGTGTGTTCTGTTAAAGAGGATCTTTTTTCCCTGCAGAGAAAGGGGTTTTCTAAAACCTAGTGCTTCTTACAATAAGTCTCTACTATCTCAGTCAGAAACAGCTCCTGCTTTTAATGCAGGAACTCAAGACTTTGCATAGAATGGTCTGAGCAAATCATTGTGCCTGTGCTCATTTCCAGCAAACCCTTCTTGTTACTGGTATAGAATCAACAAGCAATCTATTAATTTGCAAATGCAGCAGCAAAAATCTTGGAGAACCAAAAGACAGCATATTTATACCATTAATAGTTACACGAATGAGTATTAAAAATAAAAAAGCTAGCACACTGTTGAGTAACATCTATCTATATCAGGGGTGTCAAACTTGCGTCATCACAGCATTGTCACATGACGTATCGGGACTTCTTTTCCCTTCGCTAAATCCGGCAGGGGTGAGGCCAGCACTTGACGCATCCAACCCACAGGCTGCGAGTTTGACATCCCTGATCTATATGAATCCCAGCTACCCCTGTCAAACTTCATTTTTATCACTTTAGAATAACTTATTTTTGTTTCCCTTCCTCTTCATTCTACAATGAAAAATATTGCTTTTTCATTCCCCCCCTTGAAATTTTCTAAAGAAAGTGAACTTACATTTAACTTAGAAAGACATATGAGCATTTCTTTTTAAAACAATTAAACAACCCCCACCCCTGGTGATTAAAAGCATTTGTCCTATTGTATTCCCTGGTTTAGTACAACGTGCATTAAAAAAAAGCTTCCTTACTCATTTATTCCACACAATATTTTGTCTGCATATAGTTTCTTCTGAAGTTGCAATGTGTTTTTCCTGATGTAAATATCGCCCCCTTTCAAAAATGTCTACATTCTAAATGTATTCTAATAGAGCATATTGCAAAAGATGTAATATGTGTATTTTTCCAAAAAGCATGGAGCGGCGAAGCAGTGATTTTTAACCACTATTAGTATTGATCATATTTCACATAACATGCATACATTTTCTACCTTTTGATGTTACTTTATCATAAATATTTATGCAAGAGCAAAACAGATCCCATATGTGACCTACGGAAACCACAGTACTGAGAACAGCAGGAATGTGAGGGGATCTAAATCCCTGTAATATTTCAGGAATCCCCAACCTCTGGTCCTAGAGGGCCCATTTGAAATTAAGTACACAAATGTTCTTCCCATTCTCTGCAGAAGGATTGCCATTGGAAGGGTGGGTGGGCCTGTCCATTCATAAAAAGACCTCCTTGCGAGACATAACTAGTTACAAAACTGCCAAATGGATTGCTTGCCTCTCCTTCCTTTGTCTTCTGTCCCCCAGGCTACTTCTCAGTCCCCCTGCTTATTTTTGTCCTCTTTTATGCAGGAAGGCACACGTCCATAATGGGAGCCTTGGGGGACAAGAGGGAATTTTGGAAATGAAATGAAGCTGGTGCTTTGTTCTGCAGTCTGCCAATTTCCCTGTTTAAATTAAGAGGCAGTGGTTTTTTGAAAAGACAAAGTTGCATTATTGTATTCACATCCTGCCTTTATTTTGTACATACAGTCCAAGGTGACATATATTATTTTCCTGCCTCCCATTTTCTGCACACTTGGAAGTGGGTCAGGCGGATTGAGAGTGACTAACTCAAAGTCACCTAACCAGCTTTTATGACTAATTGGAGGCTAGGATTCACAATCTCAGTTTTGTAAGCCCACACTTTAACTACCACACTAAACTGGGTCTCAGATGAGACTAGAAACTTGGCAGATTCCAAGTGAGAGGCTCATATCAGAACTTCCAACCAGCCAATGAAAAGCTTCCTTCAATAAGCAGATGAGACAGTTTTCTGCAACTTCACTTGACTGAATAGATAACCCTTTATTGTCCCTTTCTTGCCCTGTTCAGAAAGAACAAAACACCAGCTGGGTGATCTGCTTATTACTTTGGACTTGATTCTCTGAATCTCCCCAGCTTGGATATATTTTTTTAAAGTAATTCTCTTGTCCTGAGCCTTTAAATATCTCTGTTTTTATTGCTATTCCTTTTCAGAGAACCTCCCCTTTCTGCTCATCACTTAGTCCCCCCACCATCCAGTCCTTTTTTAGCCACAGAATGAAACAATTAAGACTAAAAGCAGCAAAACAGGGAAAGGAGGCATTGCTGAATCAAAACTAGCAACAAAATTTTGGCTTTTCAATCTTTGCTATTCTTTTCTCCCACCAATTACAATGTATCCCTATTTAATTAATACAGCTGATATTTTACATTTTCCCATACCTTTCTTCAAGATCCCAGGGTCATAGATGAAATACTGTAAGTTGAACCTCAGTAGAAGGCAGTACCTGGCTGATCGCGACTGATCTTGTAAGCCATACAGAATTATCCCTGGTTAATATTTGGATGGAGGACCAACTACAACTTGGAGGCTATAGGCTAGACTGGGAAGTTTTGTTTTTTTTAATTACATTTATATGCCGGCAATAACCTTCCTTCCATTGTATATGCCTGCTTATTATTAAGCGGCATTTTACAAAGTCAGCTCATTGCCCCCAACAATCTTGGGTCCTCAATTTACCTACCCCGAGAGGATGGAAGGCTGAGTCAACCTTGAGCCTGGTGGGATTCGAGCCTACAGTAATTGTAGGCAGCTGGAACTTAAATGCAGGCATTTAACAGCCTGAGCCACCAAGGCCCCAAGTTGGGGGAGAGAAAAAAAATTCTGGAGATTTTGAAATTGGAACACCATGCCAATCCCCTAACTTGGGCCTTGGTGGTGCAGACTGCTAAATGCCTAGCACTTAAGTTCCAGCTGCCTGCAATTATTGTAGGCTCGAATCCCACCAGGCTCAAGGTTGACTCAGCCTTCCATCCTCTCGGGGTAGGTAAATTGAGGACCCAAGATTGTTGGGGGCAATAAGATGACTTTGTAAAAAAAGCCACTTAGTAATAAGCAGGCATATACAATGGAATGAAGGCTATTGCTGAGCGCATTGGGTTGTATCCCAAAAATTGTAAGCCGCCCTGAGTCTTCGGAGAAGGGCGGGATATAAATCTAATTAAAAAAAAAACCTTTGCCAATAAAATTATAGTCACCAGGAATCCAGCTCCATTGGAAGTATTTATGCTATATTGGAGACAACTAGCCATCCCCATAGTTATATATGAAGCAGATACCCAGTGAAATACTAGTTATTTCACTGTTCTGGATTATAGGTAAACCTCCTTTTGTTGTCATTCTTAATAGAAAAAAAACATCAGCATACAATCTGGTTGAGATTCTAATATCAACCTTACACTTTAGCTTGCTATAAACTGCTCAACCCAAGCTAAGACATGGAAATTGAACCGGTCTGTCCTAGAGAAGAGCAACCCTGACTGCTCTTTAGAAGGCCAGATTCTGAAGATGAAACTCAAATACTTTGGCCACCTAGTGAGAAGAGCTTAATGCTGGGAAAGATTGAGGGCAATAGAAGAAGGGGACAGCAGAGAATGAGGTGGCTGGATGGAGTCACTGAAGCAGTAGGTGTGAGCTTAAATGGACTCCAGAAGATGGTAGAGGACAGGAAGGCCTGGAGGAACATTGTCCATGGGGTCACGATGGGTCGGACACAACTTCGAAACTAACAACAATAACAAAAAAGAAAGAAAGAAGGCTGTTAATGCACTCTGATTCTTAGGTCCCTCAGGTGGTGGGTGTCCCCAGCAATAGCCAGGGGGACACTGTTCAAGGAGCCCAGCCACCTGACCTTGACCTCAGATGCCAGCCTGTTCGGATGGGGAGCCCATCTCCAGCAACAGCTAAGCTTGGCCAATAGCATCATCACCTGTCAAGCTAAAGTAGCTCAAAATGTCTTGGATGTAGCTTTCCCTTCCATACCAAGAATAATCACCTATCACTTTAGGGCAGGGGTCCCCAAACTTGGCAACTTTAAGACTTGTGGACTTCAACTCCCAGAATTCCTCAGACAGCTGACTGAGGAAATCTGGGAGTTGAAGTCCACAAGTCTTAAAGTTGCCAAGTTTGGAGACCTCTGCTTTAGGGCATCAAAAAATCGCAATGACCTTTATGTGGGCAATGAACTGCTACACATAACCTATCATATCATGGATTGTCAGTCTCTCTCTCTCTCTCCCAACCCCACCCCCACAATTGCAGGAAGTATACTAGTAAAATTAGAAGCACTAGAACTAGCTG
The DNA here is from genome assembly GCA_009733165.1 of Naja naja. Classification (NCBI taxonomy): domain Eukaryota; kingdom Metazoa; phylum Chordata; class Lepidosauria; order Squamata; family Elapidae; genus Naja; species Naja naja. The sequence continues at coordinate 137,002,512 of CM019149.1, forward strand.
CACAAATCCGCAAATCCACAAAGCAAAGAGATGCAAAAGGCAATACTTTTAACTATGGCTTATTGCCTAGTGGTAATTGGGATTTTTGCAACATAGACTGGGGCAACTTAAAGGAAAATAACAGGCACCCAAGATCTTTACTGATCTCTTTGAATGATATACATGCATATAGCTCAGACAATTGTGACAAAATAGACAAGGGGAAGAAACAACCAACACTGGATGCTATTCTGACCAATGAGATACTGCAGCTGCCTGCCTGCCATTTTGCATGTATTGTATAAAACTGCAGGGACTTGTCCAGGCAGTCTCTTGAGAATCAGATATGATTGAACAAGGAAAAAGTTGATGTGCAAATTTACTCTCTTGAGCACAAGGAACAAATTACTGGCTTTGAGGTATACTGTATATAGTCTCAGCTGATTTTTCTTTACTACAAGTGTTTGCAGATGAACGGGCTAGCCCCAGAATGCTTGGGTGTGCGCTAAATTGTGTGAATTAATAACTTATATACGCATCTAAGAAAGAGAAGGCTGGAGCCGTTGGCACTAGACTGAACAAAAAAAAAAACAGATTCAAAACTCAGATTTCCCCAGAATTTTATTGTATTCCCGTTATCATTAGGTAAAGTTATTTTGCATGCTTCAGTTTCCTCGTGACAGCTTCAGATTCATAACGGTGCTTTTTTGTGTGTGCTGCTGCTGTATTATCTCTTCCCTGCTGCCTTGATCTTGCTGTTCCATCTTTACTGAATAAGGCTTCCGCTGCAGAAAAGAGAAATATGGTGTAGATAGGGGAATCCTGGAGCTACTTCTTCAACGTTTCTGTTCCCTCCATCGAGATAAGCAGGTGCTTTTTCAACGCTGCCTATTGCATCACTGGGAGCCCCAGTTTCCAGGCGTCGCTGGTTCCGTTTCTTTGACCGCCGCCGGGGCGACCCGCTCTCCGCCTAAGCAGCACTAGCGGCTAAGCGCGTCCAAGCCAGGAGGAAATGGTTTTCCCTCAGGGCATAACGGGTCACGATCCCATTGCTTCCGAAAGGATCGCCAACCTCCAGAGGACGGTTTAGCTGCTTCTCCTTCGTCCGGTAGAGCCAAAGGTGTGTGGGGGGGGATCCCGCATCCTTTCCTCAAATCGGGAACGAATCCCGATCCCAAGCACGAGACGAGAGAGGGCTATTGCTCCCAATTGCTGCCCAGAACGTCTTTCTCTCTGGCCGTCTTGGGAAGGCGGGCGGGGTCTCTCTCTTCTTGTCAGGTTTTGGATTAGTCTGTGAGGGACAGAGAACCGGGGGGTGGGGGTGGGGGTGGGGAAAGGCGCGCAACTCTTCTTCCAATCGCGCTTGCTTGGACTGGGCTCCGGCCCGCTCTTCCTTCCTTCGCCGGCTTCTTTCGGCTTCCTCAGCCGGCTTTTGGGCGCGCTCAAGCTTCCCCGGATCCTTCTTGGCTCCTCTCAGCAAAAATCCGCCTTGCAAACGCGGCTGTCCTCGTTTGCTTCGTTTCTGAAGAGGGCTGTGACCCTCATCTCTCGCCTCCGCTCCATACGTGGGGCGGGAAAAGCCGTCCCGATGCGAGGCATCAAAGAGCATCAAAGTCCCTCCACGAGTGAACTTGGCAAGCGGCGGCGAGCGCTGCAGGCGGGACCCGCCGTCGTCCCCCTCTTATTTTAAAGGCCGATCCGCGCGCGGGGGGTGGGGGTCGGCCTCCCCCTCTTGCCCCACTGGTTCTTCACGGCCCCACATGGGCTCGAGGTAGAGGGGATTCTAGGAACCGTGGCGGATTCCAGCGGTGGTTCTCCTCGCCCTCGTCCTCCCGCGGCCGAAGGGGCGGAGCCGCGAGGCTCAAAGGCGACCGCCGATTGGCGGTCGGCGCAGCTCCGAGGTGGAGCTCCGGCTTGAAGTTGGAGTGAGGGATCCAGCTGTGAGGTGCGCTGAGCTTTCCGCTCGGGTCTCCCGGCCGACCGAGGTGGCGGCGGCGAGGAGGCGGCGTAGCGTCGGTTCTGCAGCTTCGGTTCCGCTGGCTTCGCCTTCTCTCTACCCCACCCCGCCTCCGGTAATTCCCTTGGCCGGGAGGAGCTCAACCCCCCGAGGGAGCCGCCGAGAACCTCCTTTTCTCTGCTTCCTCTCCCCGGACTCTGATAGGACGCAGAAGAATGAGGCTGAACCCAGGAAGCAGCGGAGCCTCGAAACCCTGCCGGACTTGAAAAGGGCAGCGCCTACCCCCCTACCCACCGCCCCTAACCCAAAAGCGAGGACCTTCTCCTTGCGGGCGCTGCAGCTGGTAGGGACCGTCAAATTTCTGACTGCTTTGCTCATCAGGGGCACCCAGACCACCGCACTGCCTCCTCCTCCTCCTCCTCGGATTCGCCCTTCCAGGCTGGTTCGGGATCTGGGAGGGAAAAAAAGAGGGCAAAGTGACGAGAAGCACCCAGCCGGCTCCGACTGCATCCCAATGGGGCGAGAAGAACAGAGGCAGCTGCCCGGCTGGGAGCTGACGACGCCCGGCCGGTTTTGAAGTCCGCTTCTTTCCCCCCGGTTCCCCTGCTCCGCCCATGGCCAGCGGGGTTTGACGCCTGACAGCGCTCCCGCTTCCCTCAGCATCTTTCCTTCTGCCACTTGCTCGGAGCGGGGTTTGCTGGCCGGAGGATGGACGAGGATGTTCCGAGAGGAGCCGAGGAGCAGGATCCCGAGGAGGATCCCCACTCCAAAACCTTCGTCCGCCTTAACGATCTCTCCGGAGATGGAGGTCGCTCGGGTTCCGGGGACAAAGAGAAGGATCCAGGCTGTGGGGACTCGGACGGGGAAGCGCTCCCTTATCCCGCCCTGGCCCCGACCGTCTTCTTCTACCTGAGCCAGCACAGTCGCCCGAGGAGCTGGTGCCTGAAGATGGTGTGCAACCCATATCCTTTTCCCAAGCAAGCAGCCGGACCGACAGAGGTACGGGCTGGGGCTGCCAAGGGGCACCCTCTCCCAAGGTATACGGTACCGCCAAGGTAAGTCAGCGAAGTTCTTCCTGGTCCCGCCGGCCGTCGAAACTGGGCCTCCCGCGGAAGGGGTGGTTCGCGCCAGCAACCCCCAAGGTTCTCCTGATGGATGCATCTCTCGCTGTGTGTGTTATTAGGGGATTTACCCGAGAAAGATCTGGGACAGCCCAGGTAGGCTTTGTGCGGTCCCCGGGACTCCAACCCGAGGAGGTTGGGCAGCCTGGGCCAGCAAGGCGCCCCGCTTGCAATTGCCAAACTTTGAGAAAGCCCTGTTTTCTAGCAGACTTGCGTGTGTGTGTGTGTGTTTGTGTGTGTGTGTGTCTGTGCGCGCGCGCTCTTGTTTGCTTGCACACGCCTGTGTGTGTTGCATCAGTGGCAAGATCTCCGCCGCTGTGTCTCTCCCGGACGCCTGTCTCCAATTCGTTCCTTGGAAGTTCTTCCAAAAATCTGTGGAAGGGGTTTCTCAATGTTTCCTGCTCTACTAGGCAGGGATTTCTCTCTAGGGTTGAAGTCATAACATAAAATTCCAAAAAAATACTAGAAAATGGAAACAATATGTAACTCTCTCTCTCTTTCTGTGGAGAGAACTGCGGGAAGAAAACAAGAGCAGGTCTCTGGTGCGCTCTCCCTCCGAGGCGGATTTGCTGGATTCCCTTTTGCATCGCCTCCTCGCCCCCTTTCTCTCTCTCTCTCACAGCCTTTAGTCGAGGTAGGAAAGAGAGAAAAGGTGAACAATCCTGCAAAGATTCAATCATAAAATTCACTGCACCGGATTCCTCTCTTCAGCAAGATGGGTTTAATGATGGTGGGAGCCGTGCCAGTTCTAAAAACTTCCTCCCCTTCCTTTAAAAAATGATTTTGTTTGGGTGTGTGGGATTATGGTTCATATAATGTTACAATTCTCCAAAGCAGTCCCGGTTAAGCTCTGCTCAGGAAAGCCTTTGGCATAGAAAAGAGCAATGCATCAATTTATTTATACCTGCACATCACATCCCTCCCCCAACCCCATCCACTCTCTGCCCAGATCTGAAACATATTAAAGTTAGTGTTCGCCAGACATTCTTCCCCCCTTTTTATCCTTAAGCTGTAGCTAGAGGTAGGCAAACTATACATACAATCTTTCCATCTTTCTTTCTCCCAACAATGCAGCTTGAGTGGAACTGAAAAGTAGGAGAGAAAATGAGGGAGACCTGGAATCCATAAAGGAGTTTCAGAAAGGTCTCTTCCACTGCAGTGCCAAGGGGGAATGCTCTTCTGTTTCAAAATATAATTACAGCATTTGCATGACAAAAAAGAAAGTCTTTCTGGCAAATATGTACACAAAGCTGTTCCTAGCAGTGGCTCTTTTCACAGGCATGCTATATATTATAAGATATGATTAAAATTTAAGAACACAGAGACATGGAAGCCCTGAAAGGCGGAAAGCTGTTTGAAATGTAGTGTTACATCTGTTATTACAAGAGAGGAGGAGGAGGAGGAAACCAATTAGATGGGAAGAAAGACATTTTCCTATTATAGCTTGATTTTCTTCCTACATAAGGCCAACTGAGATTAACAGGAAAGCTATACTAGAGTCCCCATTTATTTGGTAGGAGCTTGGCCGGAGTGTGTCCATAGTTTGTGTAGTTCAAATACCATAATGAATTAGCTGCAGAAATGAAGCCTAAATATTACTTCACAAAAAATAAAGAGACTGGTATAGTACTGTAGCTTGCTCAGCCTTTTGTGGCCTAAGAACCAGCAGGGTCTGTCTGTATTCCTAGGGTTTCCTCTCTCCTCTTTCTTTTCTTTTTATTTATAAACAGTCTAGTCATAGAGAAAATAATCCTACAGGACAACTCCGCTATTTTGCCCAGCAAGAGAAATTCAGATACATCAAAATGTAGTCACAATTTTTGAATTAAAATCTTTTTGAAATATTTTAATGACTATGATTTCTTTGAAAGACCCTTGAAGGCTGTAGTTGTAAGACAGCAGACTGTAGCCTGGTTCCTCACTTAGAAACTGTAAAGAGAGGCAATTGAATTAAGTTTTATTGCATATTAAAAGCTAATCCATATTGTGCCACACACCAGATGTATCAAAGAGAGTTAAGTAAGTTTGGACATGGGATAAATTTATGATGTAGACAAGGCGGATAGGATTAAGTCCACTTCCTGATTATGAATTTAGCACTAGAAGACTAGAAAATGGACAGTAACATTCTTCTGATCTTGGGGTGATTTAACTAATTTATCACAGATGTAAACAAGAACCGTGCTATTAAATAGGATATCTGATGTGAACCTTTATTTGAGCTAAATATGCTGGTGTTTTCTCAAATGTATGGAACATCATATTTGAACATGAGAGATTCACTCTGATCAAGTGAAGAAAAGCAATTCTTCAGTAATGATCAATCACAACAAGGGAAATACAATTAAGATGGAATTAATTTCCAGATCAATTGTTATAATCGGAAGTTGAGTTTCATACTGTATCTTTTCTTTAGGAACTTCATTACTTAGGTCAGGTGGGGAAGAATTTTTATTCCAGATGAGTTTTATTTGTTGTACTATATGCAAATACTTTAAAGGACGGTAGGAACATATAAAGTATTCCATACTGTGCATACTCCCATATTGGTAGCAGAAAATGAAATTATGGATCACAAAACTTTGCTAGTCCATCTCCCATTGCATGACTTGTTCAAATCCAATTGAACTGGAGGTGGACCTACAGGAAAATAAACTTTTTTTTTATTAAAATGGATCTTTGCGCAAGTTCCAGTATGGCCATTCCAAACATGAAGTTTACATGTTTTATCTGGGTTCTACATTTTGCATTCTAACCAGGTCAGTTTTCTGTGGAGGGATAGGTGGGATGTGTTTTATGAAGCATATCTGTCTGTAACTATTTTATTCCGATCCAAAATAAAACCTAACTTGAGGAAAAAATCCCAAAATTCTAGTGGAATTTGGGTTTCTTAATGACAAGCAGCTGCTTCGGTCTTCACTTTTCAGTCTTTTACAGAATTTCTGAATTTACAGAATTTCTGAAGAAGCAGCTCTAGGTGCACATCTATAAAGCTGTATTGAGGTAAAACTATCCGAGGTATATTTTTTCCATCAATCCTCTTTACATTTTTGAATGAACGCTATATGATATCTAGGACAGTTCAACTGAACGTGACATTTTAGAGAGAAAACCCAGGAGCAGCTTTCTCTCATCCTAGTTCTAAAACTATAAAAATAGCAAGCAAAGAAGTTAACAACTTGCTGACTTTTAACACTGCCCCAAATCAATCGCCTAAAGTCACAACTTCACTCTGCCAAGTTGTATGACCACCCCTTTAATAAAGAGTGAGCAAGTCTGGCTGATTTCATTTGAATGTGATGTGTCATGGTGAGTCAAGGACTGAGGGCTCATGTGCTTGAGATATTGGGGGCGGATTTTGGGGGAGAGTGTATGTTTTTTGGTTTATAACCCCAGCAAAAACTAATGTGTGCTGAAACCGCAATGCTAAAACAATCCCCAAACATGCTTTTGCAGCCTTGGAAAGTTCTAAAATATTATTTTTAAAACATATATTTTGGGCTAACCCCATCAACAGTCTCACTGTCTCAGAAATTGATCCAAACAGCTCTTCTCAGAAGTTCATATTTTTCAGCCTTCATCTCTTGTTGATAATAATCAACTTTACAGCTTGGGGTGGGAGCAGTTTTATTACTGGGCATTGTAATTAGTCTCTACTCCCAGAGAGGTCTTTTGGCATTTAAAAAAAACACCATATTTGAATCCCAACATTTTCATATGCTTTCATTGAAAAAAAAAATCTTTATGTATCCTGTTAATATTCCTGGATTTACTTTTTCTCTCACTTTTTCACTTTGTTAATATTTTGTTCTCTTTCTTCATCTTTTTTGGCCTGTAAGTTGAACAGTTGTTATGATCCTAAAAACAAAATTATTATTTTTTAATTCTTTAGGATTCATGTATATGTTAGATCCTTTATGTTACCGTGTTCCAAAAAAAATTCAGCAGCACAGTTTGCTTCCAGGGTGTTGCTAAAATGGATGATAAATAGATTGAAATGTTAGGTCTTGAAAATACTAATGTATATAGCCTGATTGAACTGTGGAGTTATACATGCTTTGCAGTATCATCAGTGTACTTTTATAGTCTCTGTAAAATGGGAATAATAACTGCCATTACAGTTTCCTATGTCATTCAGTACATCAAAGCATGAAAAATATCACATATATGGCAAACAAAATTCTGCGATGCATCACTAGAGGAGTCACCAGCAAGAAAAAGGAGTTCTTAATCCCACTATCTAGGGCTTTAGCCAGACCTATTTGGAATACTGTGTCCATTTCTGGAGACCTCACTTAAAAAAAGATACTGATAAGATTGAACGAGTCCAGAAATTGGCAAAAAAATAGTTCAAGATATTAGGGATAAAACATATCAAAAGAGATTGGAAGAACTAAATATGCACAGCCTGGAGGACAGAAGGGAAAGGGAGGACATGACTGAAATATTTAAATGTATTAAGGATGTGAATAAGGTTCTAGAAGGCAGTATGTTCAATATTAAGCACAAATCAAGAACATGGGGGCATCATCTCAAACTGACAGGAAAGAAGATCAGAAGTAATGTTAGAAAGTATTGTCTATGGAGATTGTCAGTCATCCAGGTCATGGTTGTCCCGAAGGTGCTTTTTCAAGAGGCAACTGGACTTTCTTGTTCAACTGGACTTTCATCTTCAATGAAAAAAGTATTATTTCATAGAGAGAATAGTGGAAGCTTGGAACCAGCTTCCAGTGGAGGTGGTGAGTCAATCATCAGGAACTGAGTTTAAACATGTTTGGGATAAACACATGTCCATCATCTGACAAAAATTACAAAAATAGAAATAAATAAATTAAAAAGAAAACCAAAAACAAATAAACTTAAAGGGCAGACTCAATGGACGGTCAGCTTTTTTTCCTGCCATCACTTTTCTATGTTGTAAGCTGGCATGTAAAATTTCTACATAAAAGGAAATAGAAAGCAAAGCTGATACTACAGGAATGATATGACGGATAAAGCCAGTCTTGTGATAAGGTAGTGTGATTATTACATCTAGAAGGATATCTGATGTCAGTTGCCTTCCCACTTATAATCCATAAGCGTGTTTACTCAAAAATAAGCTATGCCGGACTTACAAACAGGACTGACATCCAAGTTCACTTATTTAGGATTAGGCTGTAAGCCCGGGTGACATTTGTAAATTGACTTGGTTTGCTAAGTCACACAAAGCTTTTTCTTCTTGAAGCCCATCACCAGATTGCTCAGGTCAGGTTAATGCTTTCCTAAATAATGTGACCCTAAAAACAAATCAACAAGGTAAAACCAATAGCCTTTCTGTCTTTGGAGAATGCACATTATTCAAAAAGACTCCCACTGGGCACCTGCAGGCATTGGTTCAAAGCAAGGCAGTTACTAATCACAGGCTGGCAAGCCAGAGATGAAGTAAAGAGTGGGGGAATCATTGGGCCACGCTGAGCAGAAGATGTGGGGAAGCAGAAGTTGTTTGCAGCAACATCAAAGAAAATTAAAAAGTATAATGCATGCTTTGCCTTGTGAAGAGCAAGGGGACTGTTCTTTTTCTTCTTGGAGTATTGATCAGAGCTTGCAGAAAAGATTTAAATAAATGCCATTAAATCAGTTGGCATCCCGCTTCCTTTTGGAAGTTTATGACTCCTTTTCATTTTAATTAGTGTTTGCTGCTGGGACCTTGGATGTTTGCTTGTTTATGGCTTTCCCTGCCACCTCATTAGTTTACTTGTTTTAAAAAGTATCTTGCTGCATACCAATACTGAAAGTTCGTGTGAATGAATGAATCAAGTCCTAATTTGGATGCAGTCAGGTTAGCTTCAGTTTTCCAGTCTATTTGGCAGTTCTAAGAGGAGGAGGTGGGCTAGATTTCAGGTGATTTGTGACTGAAACGCCCTCCAATCCACAACTGTTGAGAAAAGACAAAGACATCAGCATTATAGAGTCACCTTACAGGGCGACATAAAAATTTAATAAATAAAATAAAATCATAAAAATAGATCATGGAAGCCTTGGTTTTGTCCTTTGGGAAAAGTTATCTAAAGCAGGGGTGTCCAACCTTGGCAAGACTTGTGGACTTCAACTCTCAGAATTCCCCAGCCAGCCATACTGAAAATCTAAGGCAAAAGATATTTTATAATCCCATACAACTGTAGTTTATGATCAGAGTATAAAGGAGGATTAAATCAGGATGCAATTCCTTCAAATATCATGAAAGGTATTGGGCAAAATGTTTGCAGTCATGCAAGAAATCTGACAGCAAATAATCTAAAAATGTAGGTGTTCTCTTGAAAACCCCCAATCTTGCCAACTGTGGATTATTTCAGAGGACGAGCTCATCGACACAACAATGAGAAGATAACTATTATGCAAAGTTCAGATGTTGAGCTCTTGTGGGATGCCATCTGCTTCCTTCCTATTTACCTTCATCCGTTCCCCCTTGCCCTTTATTAATTCAATTAATTTGCCAGCTTTTATTTGTCAGTCAAGGACAGATTGCGGAAACACAGTCCCCCAGTTTGGCAGTCCTTACTTACCCGTGTGGGCTTTTGTCATATGGTAATATAAATGATAAAGTTTGCCATTTTCTTGGGGGTCTGGGTGTTCTGCCAGCCCTGGTCCTGTGCCCCTGGCTTCCTTTTTGTGTCCCTGAGCTGAGGAAAGTCTTGGAAATAAACTATACTTGGCTGGAGCAAGTTGTGATCATCTACAACAGGATGGAGAAATTCTCCCATGCAGCTTCTTCAAAGCTAGGAGCTATTTATTTTTCCCTTGAAATTTGGTTGAAATTGAAGGTATCCTTCCTTCTCTCTCACTCATGCATATATACAGTTGCAGTTTTGGGTTCCAACCAGAAGAACACACAGTAGTACAGAGCCACATCTGGGGGAATTCTATGTGATGCAGCAAATATTCGAATTGGTACTTAATTGTACCAATCGCAAATTCTGTCATCCAAATGGAGCTTTCAGAATGCAAATTAGCATCATAATTTCCCTGACGTTCCTGAAAATGTTGCATAGTGTGGTCATAAATCAAAGAATATTTCCTTTGGATTGTGAATTGGATCTCCTAATCATGTAGCCTAATCATATAGCTCAAAAATTGTCCTGAACCTAGGACAATTTATTGCCATCAGGTTTTCTGATGTTGCATTGTGTTACAATTTAATCTAGTGTTTGCTTATATATTTACCTTTACTCCTCAAAATTCCTCTCCTCTTTGCCCTTTGATGTTAATAGTGGCATATAGTAGTATCTTAACTATGGTGAAATGTACTTTTCCATGAAACTCATCTTTAGGAGCTCTGGAAGAAGTGTCTCATAGAGAATATTGCATAACTCAAGTAAGGAATCAGCAGATTCCTCCAGATGTTCTTGCGCATAGCTGCAATCATCCCTGACTACAGACTTTGCTAATTGGGATTGACAGAAGCAGTCTGATAACATCTGGGTGACTGCAGATTCTATATCTATTGGCTACCTTATTCTTGTGTTGGGTCTTCTCTATTTTTAAAAGATTCGGAAGGGGAAATATTCTTCCTATCACAGCTGAGAGGACATAACTCCATTGTACTTTGGCTTGCTTTGGAATCAAATATAGTCCCTCCATTGTCAAGTACCAGGATCATCATTCTTTATGCTCCATGAGGAAAAAGAGATTCTACCCATATATACTATATTCTCTCTTTCTCTTTCTCTCTCTCCCTCTCCCTCCCTCCCTCCTCCCTCCCTCTCTCTCTCTCCCCCTCCCTCCTCTGTGTGTGTATATATGTCTGTGTAGCCAGTTTGGTCTAGTGTTTAAAGCTACAGGTTAGAAACCAGGAGACTGTGAGTTCTAGTACTGCCTTAGCCATGAAAGCAGGCAGGGTGATTTTGGACCAATCACTCTCTCTCAGCCCAACTCACCTTACAGGGCTGTTGTGGGGAAAATAGGAAAAACAAAGAATATTGTGTGTGTTTGCTGCTTTGAGTTACTTTAAACAATAACAAAGGCAAGATGCAGACAAATAACTAAATAAATAATAAAATAAATGAAAGAGAACAAATAAATTCCTGGTCACTGGATTGATAAGGTTGACAAGGCAAAGAGAGGGTCTTTCTAGTGAGGAGCCAAAGACAAAAAAACCCCTTTATTCTTGTTCCTTGAAAGAAGACCTTGAAGGAAACATCCTTTGGGATTTGGCTGTGTCTTCTTCTGGAAAGCAGTGATATCCTATTGGCTCCAGTTTCTGGAAACTACAAAAAAGATGGAAAGGAAGAAGATGCAGCAGGTCTACCAATGAACAGTCGAATGCTTTTCCCCTCAATTTTGTTGCTCCTATTTCAGTAGGAAAGGAAAGGTGTTGCAGCATCTGGGAAAAGCTGATCCTGATGTCCTCTAGCTGAATACCTCAGACAGACAAGCTGAAAAGCATTGGGATGAAGCAGCTGGTGGGGGATTATCTGTCAAACTCAGAACTCTGGAGAAATCAACTGTGCATTGTCTTCAAGGATGCTTCTCTAGCAACCTTATTGAATTCTGCCTTGTCATCTCACCCCTCAAGATGGGAATCCAGTTCTTTAACAGATGTGTACAGAGGTTGTGAGGTTCAGCTAAGCCCTGGGATGCTGCAAAAAACAACAGCAACAACAACAACTAGGGACAACTTTCTGCTATTATTGATCTTCAAGAAAAAGAAAAAACAAGTGAGAATGACGCAAACTAGCAATCAGCTGCTAGAAATAGGTATCAGAGTCTACCTGTGAGAGATTTATCCTCTTTTCATTTTTTTAACCATCTCAGAACTGAAGAAAATTCTGAACCACACAGTGGTCAACCAGCTCATCAGAGAATGTCCGAGATTAAGAGCCCTGCAATCAAGCAGGTGCAATTCCAGAGAACATTTTTGAGTCAGTAGATCTGCTGGAAGTCTGTCTCTGGGTTTGACTTAGGTGGGTTTAGTGTCCCTCCGCCAGATGTTTGGCAAGGTGAGGTTAGTGCTAACTGACTTCATGATGAAGATTAAATACATGCATGTATTGGCACATATAGTCAGTTACTAATTAGAGCAACACCCAAGTGTAGGACTTCATTGAGTATACAGTTCATTTTATCTTCCATATAGGACCATGGATTTGTAGAGAACACAGTCAATGGCTTCCCTTCATTCAAATGGACACTATACCTAAGAGTCCTATAAAGAAGAAGCTGTTCCTGTCACCAGAAAATGAAACAGAACTACAATAGGCAGTTATAGGGATTCTCATCTCACTATGTCCATCTATCATGAAACTGGCTCACCTCCAGGAGATTGTAGTTTACACAGACTTGATTGTATAGTTGTGTCAGTGTCCTTACCCTCTCCAAAGGCTTCTGCTGTGGCCACCAGAAAGGATACCATTCCCATAACAGATGGCTAAATATCTATGTTGGTGTTTGATAACAGCCCATTTGTTTTAGGGAGTCCTGCTCAAGTAAACAATGCCACACTTTCTGGTTAGGGTGATACTTACTTAGGTAATCCATCAGTCCAGGGACTCTGGGTAAATTATTAAATGTCACTCTTCATCATTTGGTGGAACTAGGAGCAATCTGCGTGGCTCTAGTTAGCTTGGCACTCACAATTAGAGTGTTATGTCTTGGTGTACCTGGATAACAAGAGCACCACAAAATTACCAGGCAGGTTCCAGATCCAAGGAATTAAGGAAAGTGGTCCACCTAATGTCACAAACACAGAGAAATTTTCATTCGGTATTGTCAGCTTGCAAAAAAAAAAAAATGATTCACGACTGTCACAGTGGATTAGCCAAATCAAGAGCTGACCTCTTTAGAAATGCACGTAATGGAGAAATAAAATGCTGCTTCTCTCAGCTTCATGGCAACACTGCTGAAGAGGTAAATTAACTCTCATTGCCATTGCCTCTGAACCTATTTTAAGTTTTCCCTCTAGTTTCAGCATTCACTGCAAGAGGCTATGGTAAGCCCAACTAACAAATTCATTCAGATGATCCCATTGTTGGAAAAATTGAATATTCAGAGGCAGGTTTTTTTTAAAAAAAAAACCCTGCTATGTTTCAGCTTCATCTAGCCTTTCTCAGAGAGGACAGTGAGTAACATATATATATTCAGCTTTGTCCTCATGGTTCTTACCTTCACTGAAAAAAGTGCTACAGTTTGCCAATCATTTTATTACATATTAAGGTGCCCTGCATTGTTCTGCTTCTCATCTTTGTAAAACACAGGGAGGGTTGCTCTTCAATAAATAAAAAGGAACTAATGCATAGATATCACTCTTGAAGAATATTTCCCTATATAGTATGACATAGGCTGTGTTTCTAAAAACTATGCCACCAATCCTTAATGTCGAGGAAGACAGCCTTTTGCCCTGCAAATGCTTTGAGATACAAGTCCCACTGGATGGGGCTGGTGAGATTTCCTGCCAAACATCTGGAATTTGACTTGTTTGCCCTGCCCTTACATCGCCAGCTGAAAATATTCTCAAGCAGTGAGCCTAGCAAAGACTCTGCCTGGAACTTCTTGCTGGCCAGTTGATGGGGACGCTAACTAGGACTTTCTTTGTGACTAATGTTTCAGATATTGGTTGTCCATCCTAGAATGGTGTAATTGGCCTGTGTGTTGTTCAGTTTTGGTGGCAAAGCATCATTTTTCTCTGATAAGAAATTGTGGATGCCATGCCAGCAGACAGTTTAAACTTATGTTTTTTTAATTACTTTCCTTTGTATCAGTGGCCCCCAATCTTTTGGCACCAGGGATCAGCTCCATGGAGAAAGGTTTTTCCACTGAGGGGATGTAGTTTTGTGTGCTGCTTGCATCCCATGGATGGGGCTTCACTTGTTTGCGGGGCCTGATTTTTGGCATTCTGTGGACCACTGCCAGTCCGTGGACTGGGGATTGGGTACCCCTGATCTATATGATTGGTTTGTAACTGTTTTATCATATTTTGTACCATATTACTTTGGCGTGAGGAAAGGTGGCATATATATCTAATAAAGTATTAGTACTGGATTGTGAGTCATCAGACTTGGCTGGATTCATACATCACATTAAGCTGTAGACTTCTTTTGACTGTATGGTTAATCCAGCTGGCCATCAGCCTAGTTGGTTCTCCTTACCAGTGAATTTGGCAGTACATGGTCATGCTGAAGTATCTCCCCACTGTTGCCAGACAATGACTTGTATTCTATAATCTCTCTCAGTGAAACGATCTTAGCAAGGTTTTATATCCTTACTAGTAAAGCTACCTTGTTTGGGCTGCAGAGGATGACCATTAGATGGTAGCCAAGAGGTAAGAAAACTTAACTTAATACCCTTTGCTGCCCTCTAGTACTAATATGCATTTCTTCAGTCCACAATCACAGGCGCTTCTTTATCTGGCAGGCAAGAAGAGGCATGACTTGGACACTATGACTAACCAGTGTTAACCAATAAGGAAGCTTAGAGTTTCAACCTCTATTTCTCTTGGAAAATTAACTATGTAGCATGGACAATTTGTTGTGTTCTCACAACATAACCGAGTGAGTGAAGTTAGCTTAATTAGTGATTGCATGATGCTGTTCTGAGTTCAAATCCAACCCCGTGGATTGGATTTCCTTTTGGTGTTTCCACAATGCTTTAAGCCTGTTATAGAAACAAGGTCAATAATGTGTTGCTTGACTTAAGCTGTAGCATTATGTGTGAACTAGATTGCTAAATTTTGTTCAACAAATTATGCATGTTAGATTAGCTTGATGTGTGAATTTATAAGACTGGTTTATGTGTACAGTTGAGCAGAGTTCAGCGAAATCAGGCATGGCAATCTCCTCTTAATTGTGTAGTTACAGAATGTTTTTCATGGGCCATAATTATAGTTCAATTATATTGAGCCAATGTAATAATTATAAAAGGACCGTTGCACTGTAAAGATGAGATGATGTAAAGCACTTGTTGTGAGATGCTACTTTACAAAGTTTATTTTGTGGAGAAAAGCTCCAAACGTGTACATATATTCTGGCTTCCCACAGTTTGAATGCAGATGGTAGTACTGATATCTGAATCACAATCTTATAGAGGAAACTATTTGAGTGTGCTTATGATTGTAATGGGCAATTGTAATCTTTAGTAATTTTTGTAATGGATTGTGTGCAATTTTCCATTTTTTTTATTATCTCATGAATGATGCAGTTATGGTTGAAAAGATAAGATTAAAAAAAAAGAAACCATAACTCTGTACGTCTGGAGCCTTTGTGGTCGCAGAGAGAAGATTGGAAGAATGATGGCAGTGTATGCTAAATGGTCAGCAAAAAACTGAGGCATTAACTTCCTATAGGGAGGGATCTCTTTTCACCCGTCTCTTTGGGAACTGAAGAGTATTTCTCACTGATTTATAGAACTCAACCTAAAATCTGGAATCAGTTAATATTTCAACTACATTTCTGATTTGGACGGGTTGAAATAGTGTTGTTTTATTATCTTGTGGTATATGGGACCTCAGAATTCTGAACAAATTTCTAGTATCGGTTTTGTGGCATTGATGTTTCATGGCGTAAATTATAAGTAGACCTTCCATTAAAGCAATAACATCCATTGTGAAGTTGAACCAGTTTCTCTGAGTAGTTATCCATTCAAATTTTCTAGCTGTTGTGATGATTTTACGTTCTCTTTATAGCTTCCTGTAGCATAACAGTATCTAAGTACAAAACCTTTTTCATCCAAAGATTTTAATTATTTTTCAAAGGCCACTTAGATGTATACATGATGGTATTCATACTAATTTCTTTTGACAGCTGTTATACATCAGAAGGATGTTATGTCAGATGTATTAGAAGAAATGTTGTTCCTGGGAGTGAAATATGAAATTGTGCCCATTGTAGCCTTAATAACAATATCTAATTTTCTGATCATCTATGCCTCAGTTTCTCTCTGCTAAGGCAGATTACCTCATCCAACCCTGTACTGTATAATTTGGAAAGTTTTGTGCTTGATGCTCTGGCCAACAAATGGCATTAGCACCTTGCAGGATTGAGGCCTTTGACTTGAACTGGGAAATAGATCAAGTCCTCTGTCCAACTGAGCAGTAGCCAAATTTGGAATAGCGGAGCCCGGCCAACTTGTTTTTAGTACATTGCCCTGCAGAAGAGGAGTTCTGGATGCCTTCCCTACAGCTGAAATCATAGTTGACCTTGCAAGGGTCAAGCAGCTGGGATATAAAAGACTGACTTCCCCAACTGTATTCCAGGCACTGACCAAAGCTTGGGCTTTTCCTTTATCACAGAGATAGTTTCTGTAACTTGATGCATCAGGGATTTGCTAAATACTAGAACTCAGATGTGCATGCCAGAATATACAGCAACAGAGGATAACAGCCAGTGGCTTGCTTATAATCCTAGCTCATTTCTGAATCAGCAATAGCATTGCTAACACTGGAGCTGTAATTATTTGTTCTTCTGAAATCTGTAGGGAAATGCACCCTTCTGACTTCCCATAGTGACAGCTGATAATTCGACTTTGAGAAAACTTTTCAGTGGATTTCACAGAGTCTAATCTCATCTCAAAGGTTTTGATGATTTCTCTTTCCTCCCCCCGCCCACTCCTTAACACCACACACATCGTATAAGCCTGGAACACGGCATCCACCCAAATATTTTTTTTATAAGCAAAGATTGCAAAATGGGGCACCCAGAATGCTGCTTTTCAACCATTACACTTCAAAAGATGCTATAGAAGCCAAACCCAAGAAGAATCTCCTAAAAGTGGTTCGTTTGATCCCATGTGTAATGAAACCTACATGAAATAATGAAGCATTTTGCATGGATTCATGTTGCTTGGATTAGTGTAGCTGTAATTCATCCAAAAGCCTGGGATTTGCTGAGTCATATGCATCACAATCTTCTTATGTGTGTATACTGGAATGGTGTATATTTTGCTAATGATTTGGAGGAAGTGCTCAGACACTTCATGCCAACATTGCACCTCTCTACCATTCCTAGAGTGGCCATGCCTTTTTCCCCCAGATTTGAATATATGCCTGAAAAAAATTGATGCCTGCTGAAATGAATAGCAGAGATGCTCATGTGAATTCAGAGTTCCTCAGTCTATGTTCAAAGAACCTTCTGACCAGACCATCACCATTGGTTTGGCAAGACTGCACATCCTCATTTCTAAAGATTTCAGCAGATAGTTTTAGTCCAATGAAATGAAAATATATTTCAATTCAGAAAAATAGCATGGACATGTCACACAAAGGATAGCAGTGCAAACAAGAATCAACCAATTGTTTTTAATATAGTGTTAAGTTTGCATGAAGAGTCAGACGCGGAGTGCTTCAGTGAAGAGTTTATTAGTGACTACAGCTCATAACAGACCCGATTTGGCTGGGCTGCGGCTGCAACTTATAGCCAGCAGCTGCAGTTGCCAGCCAATCAGAGTGCAGGATTTTCCCGCACTTTTTAAACCAATCATTTCCAACATTTTCCAACATTCAAACCTGCATACATAACACCCCTCCCCACTAGGTTCAGTCCATACTCAAACCCCAACCTATCTAATGTATTCTTTTAAATAGGTGGGGCTCTTACGTGTACGTTGAGACCTTCGTGGTTCAGAAGTTTTAATATTCTCACCCAGTGAGAGAGGAAATGTGTCTGTTGACATTTCCCTACTCGGGCTTCCAGTGAAAGAAGACCCTGTTTGATTGTTACAATCTGGTCTCTCCTCCCAACCCATCTCCAACCCAATGTCAGCACCCAAGTCAGGTAGTGATGTGCAATCTTCCACTTGTAAGGATGGATTTTGGGATTGTGACAGGTTTTGGGATGGTTCCTGTCATAATGGCTCGTTACACATGGGGTTGATTCTTGCTTGCTGATTATCCTCATGCTCCTCCCTCCCCTAGAAAAGGCATTAGGTATGGGAACTAGAGAGGAACAATTGCAATGTTCCTGAGGTAATCTGGATCTAAGCTGATCAATGTGCCTGCTCCAGAGGACTCCATCCTCTGTTTGTACCCTATAAGAACGAGGGCCTGTGATTTGAGTTATTTCAGCAGGAATCCATGAAGGCTCACCCATAAGGTTCTTAGCATAAACAGAATCACCCACACTGAATGTGCAAACTTTGCTAGTGGAATCTAGTGGTGCGTTGGGTGCGTAAGTAGGATGAAGGCGGTCAAGGGACGACCTAAGTTTCCTACCCATCAACAACTCTGCTGGGGATAAATTAGCTGATGGGTTAGGAGTGATGTGCTGAACACTAAGAAGTTTTTCAACTTTCTCAGTGATGTCCCCAAGACCCAATTGCTGAAGCTTTTCCGTACCATTTGTTCAGCCTGGCCATTAGCTGAAGGGTACCCAGGGGCTGTCAGGGCATGTCTGATACCCTGTTGTGCTAGATAGGATTCAAAAAGGTTGGATGTAAATTGAGGGCCATTGTCAGAGACAAGAACATCAGGTAACCCGTGGGTTACAAAAAGCTTTTTAAGCTGCTTGATAACAGCATCAGTTGTGGTGGATGCCATAGGGATGACCTCTAGCCATTTGGAATATGCATCTACTATAATAAGGAAAGTGTGCCCTCTGGTAGGGCCAGCGAAATCAATGTGAATCCTAGACCATGGGCCCCTAGGACATTCCCATTCCTGTGTGGGGGCAAGAGGTGGGGCAGGCCTGACTACCTGACAGTTGGGACAAGATGCAACCCAGTTTTCAACCATTTTGTCAATACCTGGCCACCATACATAACTCCTGGCCAATCCCTTCATCCTTACAATACCAGGATGACCCTCATGTAACATTTCCAAAACCTCTTTTGCAGTTTTGCAGGAATAACCACCCTGTTACCCCACAAAATACATCCTCTTAATACAGATAATTCAGTTTGCCTGGACTTAAAAGGTTGGGCAAGGTGAGGTAGATCTTGAAAAGGCCAACCTTTCTTAATCCAGCCTATAACAGGAGCCAATAAAGTGTCTTTGGCAGTCTCTCTGGCAATTTCAGCAGCGTGTACTGGAAGCTTGGCAACAGTTTCTAGGAAAAAGGTGTGCGCCTCAAGTTCAATGTCCTCAGTGTGAAACGGAAGTGGGCAGCGACTCAAGGCATCAGCATGGCCAATGTCTTTGCCAGGCTTGTGGATGAGCTTGTATGAATAAGCAGCAAGAAATTCAGTCCACCTCAGCATTCTTGGTGACAGGATAGTGGGTGTAGGTTTGTCTCCTGCCACAATGCCTAACAAAGGTTTGTGATCTGTGACAATGGTAAATGTTCTCCCATATAGATACTCATGGAATTTCTTGACAGCTGCAACAATTGCCAATGCTTCCTTGTCCAATTGGCTGTAATTCCTCTCTGCTTTGGTCAAAGTGCGAGAGTAAAATGCAATAGGGGCTTCCCTCCCGCTGGGAAGCCTGTGGCTCAACCCCCCCACACTCCAAAAGGTGATGCATCACAAGTCAGTACAACAGGCAAATTCTCAGAGAACTGTATCAGTACAACATCAGACGTGATTAGTCTTTTAATATTGTTAAATGCTGATTGTTCTTCCTGCCCCAGACCCAAGCAGATTTTTTGTCCAGTAGTCTGTGTAATGGTTCTGCAATGGTTGCCTTCTGAGGTAGGAACATGTGATAAAAGTTAATGAGTCCAAGGAAGGCTTGCAAATCTGTTTTGCATTTTGGTCTAGGGGCTTCTTTGATTGCTTGAACCTTGGCATCTGTAGGGTGGATACCATGCTTGTCAATCATGTAGCCCAAGAACTCAACCTTGTCAATTCTAAGAGTGCATTTTTCTTCCTTGACTTTTAACCCCGCTTTCTTGAATCTGGTAAGGACTTCTCTGAGTCTCTCTTGTAATTGAGTGTCATTTTCAGCAGAGATTAACACATCATCAAAGTAAGGCACTACCCCTGGCAGTCCTTGGAGCATCCTTTCCATAAGGCTTTGGAAGATGCCTGGTGCCACGCTTACTCCAAACTGTAACCTTTTACATTTGAAGGCACCTCTATGAGTCACAATGGTTTGGGCCTCTGCAGTGGCATCATCAACTGTTAGTTGTTGATATGCCTGAGCCAGATCCAATCTGGCAAAGACTGTACCCCTGCCAAGTGAATGTAATAAATGATGCACCACTGGAACTGGATATGCACTCTGTTGAAGCGCATGGTTCAATGTCCCCTTATAGTCTCCACAGATTCTTACTGACCCATCAGTCTTGACTGGTGTGACTATGGGTGTCTCCCACCTGGAGTGGTCAGTGGGCTCTAAAACTCCTTGAGCTATTAGTTTATCTAACTGTGCATCAATTTTTTCCTTTAATGCAAATGGGACCCTTCTGGGCTTTAAACGAATTGGGGGCACCTTGGGATCTAGGTTGAAAGTGATAGGGGTCCCCATATACTTGCCCAATCCGTCGCTGAAGACCTCTGGAAACTCAGACTTCAAGGCCTCCTCCCATTCATTGTTGCTCACGTGATTGATGCCAGTCACCTCGATGCCTAGTGGATTGAACCACTCAAGTCCCAGCAAGCTTGGGCGATCCTTGTCCACGATTGTCAGGGGCAAACGTTTGGTGTGGCCTTTGAACTTCACGTTGAATTCTCTTGTTCCAACTACTGGAATCTTGTTCCCTTGGTAGTCTTTAAGAGTCAGTGCTTGCTTCTGGAAATGCTTCTTCTGAATGTTTGGGAGTAGTCTGTGAATAGTGTCCCATGACACCATAGATAAATAGGAGCCTGAGTCCACTTCCATTTGGCAAGGGCTTCCTTCAATTAGTACCTTCACATGTACTTTTCTGCTTCTTAAGGGTGAAGAATGACCAATGGTGACAGTTTGATGAGTTTCATTCTTCCCATTTGCTTATGTGTTGTGCCCCACTTTCTCACTGAAGTTGTTAGGCTTGAATTCTTTGTCAGGAAACTTTCTTCTGTGGGGTGGAGTTCTGGATGATTTGCAGACTCTTGCTAGATGACCTCTTTTTTCACAACGGAGGCAGATGGTATCAAGAAACTTGCATTCAGTGTGGGGGTGGCTCTCCCCACAACCTCTGCAGTAGAAATCTTGCCTCTTTCTTCCCAGGTCTTTCTTTTTCCTCTCCATTCTGAGTCTATAAATTCCTTCCTCCACCTCACTATAGTCTGACTCAGAATCTATTTGCTCGCAATGAGTTGTTGTGGACTTTTCCACATCAGGATGGCTTGAGGTCTTGTTAATTTTCTTCATGGCTGCTGCTGAGGACTTGGTGGCTTCTGATGAGGAGGCCTCTTCTATGGCTTCCTTCAACGTGATCTTAGGTTTTAATAATAATTTGCTCTGAAGCACCTTGTCTTTGAGGCCTAGAACAAATCGATCATGCATGGCCTCTTCCAATTTGTTAAACTCACATGCACCCCCAATGTCTCTTAGACTTGCCACGAAGTCGTTAACGTTTTTGCTTTCCCCTTGATCCCGATGGTAAAACTCGTGTCTCTTAATGAGGCACGATACTTGTGGGGCGTAATGGGCTCTTAAAAGCTTTTCTAAATCAGGCCATTCCATTACCTTCACGCCTGCAGCTCCCGCCAATGCCTTCACCATCTTGAAAACTGCCGGACCGCAGTGCGTGAGAAAGACCGCCCTCTTCCGTTTCTCGGAAATGTCGGCGAGATCGTTTCCCTCCAAATACGTTTGGAAACGATCTGCGTACGAGTCCCAGTCTTCTACCATCGGATTCAACGGGGCTGGGGGGGTGTTCAGCACAGCCATCTCTCTCAGCTTGTTTTCTGCATCGTCTTCTCTTCAGGAAGAATCCCACCTTCGTTGCCAGTGTTAAGTTTGCATGAAGAGTCAGACGCGGAGTGCTTCAGTGAAGAGTTTATTAGTGACTACAGCTCATAACAGACCCGATTTGGCTGGGCTGCGGCTGCTACTTATAGCACAGCCATAGCTGGCGCCAATCAGAGCGCAGGATTTTCCCGCACTTTTTAAACCAATCATTTCCGACATTTTACAAGAACAGTTCAAACTAAACCAATGACATTCAAACCTGCATACATAACATATAGAAAACAGCATAAGGTGCAATGATTCACCTGGGGGAAAAAACCAAGCCATTCATAGGCATATTCTTGGCTTGTTCAGATTTCACACAGCAAGGGCAATAAATTTCTCTCCCTCCAGAAACTCAGCCTTGCATTCAGTAACTAGATAACAGCAGAGGCTTCCAGCCAAGGTTTGATTCCCTGCTGGTTTATTGCAGACAAGAAAGTAGTCATAGGCACAACAAAGGCATGCCTGCTGCAGAACAAGAAATCAAACTCTGGATTTAAGCAGCCCCAGAGTTTAAATCCTAAACATTTCCCTCCCATCCTTTGAAGTCAATGGATGTTTGGCCTTTCTATTGTTCAGCCTTGAAATTGGGAGCCCCTGATCCCATTTACACAGGGAATATTTATGGCCTGAGCACTCTGGTTTCTACTCTTCAGGTTCAGTCTTCATTGCTTGTCAACCCATATTGGCTCTTAATAAGACTTTAGATCACTGAGTGAAGCCTATTTTTGAATTTTCCAGATTTTTGCAAGTCTACATCTGAAAACTGACGTATATTGTATACACAGATTGAAATTCAAGGTTTAAAAATTCATTTTTTAAAAAAAGGGGCTACACTAATTTTTATAAAAGTTTTATCTTTATCTTTATTCCTTGGACTAAGAATTTTGCAAAATATTTTCTGTGCATGCAAAGTCCTACTTCAATATTTTACTATAACATGGACTTCCCTCAAGTTCTGCTTTCAGGATTTTGGTGCTTTCATCCTGTGCTTAGTAAAACCCCAAAGTGGTTAAAATTGGTCTATCAAGCTTTTATTAAAACTCTTCTTTTGAAAACAAAAATAGGCGCATCCAAATCCAAGAAATGATTATTCATAGGGATATGCAGTAAGAGTATTTCAACATGAATTCCACAGAAACAAATTCAGTCATTTTGTTCCTAGAAAAATCCATGGCAGCCTACATACAAGTATCATGTTGATTCTCTACTGTGATGTATGAGTGTAGCATAGACTATTTTTTATGTTTGATGGTTAATAGGATGACCATAAGCAATACACCAGAAATAACTTAATGCATAATAAATATTTATATAAACATGCATTGTCTAGTTTTAATGTATACAAATTCACATCATGTGAGCATTAGCTATAGCATCTTCCTTTCATATAGAAATTATTTTACATATTAATTTTATTTTGCAAGCTTTGTTGGCTTTTATAAATGTTCATGTTCTGTTCAATTAGATACAGAATTAGGAGGCAATGGGCAATATGAATGGACCTTACATATTGTACTTTCATTGTCACAAAGAAAGTGGCAATACAAAGTTGAAAGGCAATCATTCGCCATTGATTATAAAATAGTTTGAAGAGTTTATCTTTCTTTCTCCAGTGTAACAAGCATTTTACATTCAAAAGTCCCTATGGAAGACTCATTTGAAATTTCAATTGCTAGGCTAGCCTTTTTCTTTTCACCCTATTGCAGTGTTAACTGAAATGCTAAAAGTAAAATGGAATAATACTGTATGGAGAAATGGAATAGGACTTTGGAGTTTTACAGTGCTTTGAGTTTGATTTCAGAAAGGTGCTTCAGAGCCTACAGGTAGTCTTCAGCATATGACTGTAGTAGAGTCTGTGCATTACAGTTGTATAGCATGGTAGTCATAAAATGGCCATATGGTTACCAACAAAAAATGGTGGTTGTTAAGCAATCCCCACAATTCTTAAGTAAACACTATTGTTTTTAAGTGAACCAATGGTTCACTATGGGCAGGGTTTTGCTGAAAACTGGAAATAAATGCTGGGTTTCAGTGAAACTGTCATAAAACATGGTCATGTGACTGTGGGATGCTGCAAATGGCTATCAAAGCAGCCATGTTGTCGAGTGCCTCAAGTTCAGCCACTTGACTTTGGAGAGGGCCTGACCATTGGAATATTGTATCCAGGTTGTAAGCCCTTTTTATCTGGTCAGTCATAACTTTGAACAGTCTCTAAGTGACCAGTCACTAGTTGAGGACCACCTGTAGGTGTAACGCCTGCTTCTAGCAGGCTTTAAAGAAGACACATTTTTCCCCTCAGCTTTGTGGAGTTACTTCAAAGAGCTGCAGAAGGTGAATGGTTGCTTCCATGTGCTCTGAAGAACCATTTTGGAACTAAACCAAAACTTTTCCACAGTCCTAACATATAAAGCAAATTCAAATAAAATATGGACATTTACATAACATTTACACATTCTAATTTACACGGCCAATTTCAAAATACTATACCTGTAGTTTAAATAGAAACACAATACTACCATACTGGAGAGAAACTGACTATGCGAATTGTGGGTCTGATCAAACCATTATCATTTTACCAAGGAAATGTTGATCAAACTTAAAGCAGACAACACTTAAATTAAAAACCAGAAAGTCCAGTTGCCTCTTGAAAAAGCACCTTTGGGGTAACCAGACCTGGATGACTAAGAATCTCCATAGACTTAAAACAAGATTCTGTTTTGTAAATAAAACACCTGGCCACCCAACAAGGAAAGCAGTTTGATGATGCAAGGGCTAGAGTATGACAAACTCTCTAGATATTAAATAACTGGATAAGAGAATTATTAGATGAAGGGAACGCTAACTGATACACTGTAGATGTTTTTGACTGCATCTCCAATAATCCTTTACCATTGTCCATATACTAGATAAAGCTGATGGGAATTGAGCTCTAAAACCTTTGGAGGGTACCAGATTGCTTCTCTTGCATTAGCTGAACCCTTAAAAAAGAAGACAGCTATACAAAAAAGCAAACACAGAGAACCAGAGATTTAGATCTCTCTAAGAAAAGAAGTTTGGTTTCTTTTGTGAGCTTCCAGCAACGCTAATTTGTTCAGAAATGAGATGGAAAAGAACTGGAGCTTTAATAAATTGCGGGTGAAAGCCAAACTGATTGTGACTATCTAAACTGAAATATTTGAGTGCTTAGTTCTTAAAAAGTTGGATTCAAACTCCTTGGCATTTTGATGGTGAATTAGAATTTTCTAATAAGGTTTTCCCGGTTGGTTGTACATCTTTTAAATGGCAGATAGAGGTAGCTCCCTGACTGTCAGCTTTTGCCAGTATGAATAGATATCAATTTACTATGGTTTGTTAGTTGAGGAGAATTTACAAATTGCACGAATTTTTCAAAATATTTAAAATAGCAAATGAGGAAGAAAGAGAAGTATACAATTACAACTACTCTAATTCACATTCAGGACCATGTAGAAGCTGGGAACCTGGATAATTATGTTTAGTTGAGTCTATAATAATGAGATATATTGAATTTCAATTAGCTGGGATAGAATTTCCTTTTAACAAGAGAAAAACATGTCTTTTGATGTATACTGGAGAAAGGTGGGAGAAAAATCTTGCCATTTTTTCCAGTCTTTTTTTCCTGCCTAACAGAACATTGCAAGTTTGAATCAAAATTATATTTTATTCACAATATATTATTATTATTATTATTATTTTGTTGCCAAGTGTTTAGACTGAATTTGTAATTTTTATCCACCTATCAAGTCCTTCCCCCAAGAGATAGGCAAATATTTTTGTTTGATGGTGCTAAAGGGTGTAAGCAGTTCCATGTAAAGCTGTGTTTTGCAATTGATTGATGGTGATGTTGTCAATGCTGACCATGTTCAAGTGATGCTCCAGTTCTTTAGAATTGCACCCAAGGAACCTATTGCTGCCGCTGTTGTTGATGTTTTTGTTGTTATTATTATTATTAAATTTATATGCCACCCACCTCATTATCAAGCAATTTTGGGCAGAATCATAAAAGCACAATGTAAAAAAATAGAACATTAAAAATAAAACATTAAAACATTAAAATTGAAAAAAAAGGTTCAATTAGGAAAAGGGGGTGGAGCTTGGATCTTCTCCTAAACTATTTTCCACCTGCAGAGCGGGACATCCCCATCAGGGTGCCAAGCCAGGTGGCAGAACCAGGTTTTCAGGCCCTTTGGGGAAGGCTAAGAGAGGGGGTGGACCTCACCTTGAGGGGCATAATGTTCCAAAGGGCAGGAGCCAGAGCAGAAAAGTTTCTTCTCCTGGACTCTGCCAGCTGTTATTCCTCGGCCAACAGGGTTCATAGCATGCCCCTTCTGCCAGAATGATTGGGATGTGCCAATCCAATTGGGGTGAGACAAATCCTCAGGTAGCCTGGACCCATGCCACAAAGGGCTTTAAAGGTGATAACCAACACCTGGAATGGGACCTAGAAGTCCTAAAACAGGGGTGGGTGTCAAACTCAATTTCATTGAGGGCCACATCAGGGCTGTGGTTGACCTCAGGGAGCAGGTGGGTGTGGCCAACTGTGTGGGTATAGCCAGCTTGACACCACTTCCCAAACTGCTGGCATGTTTCCTCTTTGCATTGGGTAGACCGGGTCGAAGCCACGTGGGCTGGCCCCTTATATTTCCCAGGACAGGCACACTAGCGGGCCCCTTACATTTTCCAGATCTGGCCCATGGGCCTTGTGTTTGACACCCCTACCCTAAAACTATCGGATTCCTGCATCATTCTTGTGCTAGTTGTAGTTTCTGATTACTCTTCAAGATTAGCCTCATATAGAGCACATTGCAGTAATCCAAACACAATATGTTCTACACAAAGGCTCAATAATTAATACTTCAAACACAATAGACATAATCAGAAAAATCCACCTTTTCCTTAGAAGTCAACAGATCTCCCATTGTATCCTAGTAAACGTCAATCAAAAATGTACAGATAAGCTCAGAAGGCAAACCAACACCCTTTCCCATCTGATAAAATTGAAGTTCCCAAGGTAATACATTATTGTGTTGCACACATTTCCTTCTTTCTATATATATTTCTATTATTTGATTACTATTTTATTGGATGGGGAAGGGTGTTCAGTTGCTTTTTGAGCTTATGTGTAAATTTTTGAAGGAGCCTGGATCATAAATTCCCTCCTTCCGGGAGGTTGTGTCACATCTGGAAGTTTGTATAGGAGTTTATCCAAGCACTGCAACACAGTTACAGCTTTTTCTCATTTAAAAATCATAGACTGGCATTGTGAATTGAGGGCTGGGGAAAGAAGGAGGTGGGGGGGAAGCTATCAGCCAAATGGGAGGCTGGAGGAGAATTGAAAATGGTTTCCAGAAGTTTTCCTGGGCACACTTTCTTTCTGTTTTTTTTTAAACTGCACATACGTCTAAATGAAATTATGTATTTGCCACTGTTACCTTTTCTTCTTAGGTTTCACTGAATTTACTTCTTTTAGTCACTGAAGGGTTGCCATGCAGTGGAACTTGAGCAGGAAGTTGAGAAGTGGTAGTTTTGTTTTGAAGATAAGAATCTTCGGGGGGAAAAACACCTTTTAGAGATACTTGTGGCATTGCAGATACTGAAAAGCAGAATTGCACTCTTTGGATCTGTGATAGTCAAGATAGGAAATCCAGAACAGGAAATTCAGAAATTCTGGATTTTTCAGGAAATCCAGAACAGGGACTCATAACAAGTTATGACTAAAGGCAGAGACTTCTGAGGTCTGGCTTTAATTTGTTCAAGTGAAAGGAATTTCTTGAATTCTAGTATTTTTGGTTGGTTTGCCTGCTCTTTGGAGAAGGGAACTGCTACACTTCATCTGCATATGCTAATACATTTAAATGATATTGATATACACAATGAGGAGCTAGTTAAACTGATTGAAAACATGCCAGGGTGCAAGCTTTCCCTGAAAGCTAAGATATTATTGTCATCACTGCTTAAAGAAATGCTTTTCTTACATGCAGTGAGTTGTTGTTTTTTTAGCAGCCATAAGATGGGCTCAGGATTCAAGAAATCTGGAGAAAGCACCAATTCCAAACAATGTAGGTGATAGGCTGTTTAGTGGCTGAATTCCTCCATCACACTTAGCTGTATTGTAATTTTACTGATCATTGATTTACTGTTGTGCATATTTGAATTGTGCACAATGATGGCTTAGCATGTTGTGTTAAACTGACTATGGCTTACTCAACAACCCACCATTAAACAAATAGCTGTTTATCACAAAGTATGAACTTAATCATCCTCTTAACATGCCCTGGAAGTCTTGAAGTTTAATTTGTCTGCACTTCGGGGATGGACTATATTATCATTGGGTTGTAGAATATGTGACAGTATTCTTAGATTCACTGAAGGTTTCTTGATCCAAGGGAGGTGCCCATGGATTTCATTGTTTTGTTACTTCCATTATTTCCAAATTTGCTTCATCATGGGCACCAGGCATTTCACAGAAAAGCAGAATGGGTAGATTCCTTTTCCAGGGTCTTACATTCATAAAATTATGGGAATTGAAGTCTGCGCATTTCCTTAAAAATTAGGAAACACTATTTTAATATATGATAAAGTCAGCTGTGAATGGGATGCAGTCCCATGTCTTAAATTATAACTATAATAGCAATAGCACTTAGACTTATATACCACTTCAAAGTGCTTTACAGCACTCTCTAAGTGGTTTAAAGAGTCAGCATCTTGCCCCCAACAATCTGGGCCCTCATTTTACCATCTTCAGAAAGATGGAAGGCCGAGTCAGCCTGGAGTTGGTCAGGATCGAACTGCTGGCAGTTGTCAGAATTAGCTTACAATACTACGTTCTAACTACTATGTCACTACATTATTTCAAATGCAATTAAACTATTTTTACAGTTTTTTGGGGGGGAGGGGAATTTGAATATGTGTTAAAAATTGCTAGCCATATTCAATCCAACATCAGGACAAACTTTATAAATCAAGAAGCAAACAGAAGTAAATCTTTAATTGTATAGAATGAATTAGCAGCCTCTACGGAGGATGTGCATGTGGTGGCACCAATCAACTTTAGCTAATTTTTAACAAAGTCAAAGGATCCAAGTGTAATGTAGAGTATTATAGGTACTCTTCAACTTACGATGACAACTGAGCCCAAAATTGCTGTTGTTAAGTGAGACATTTGTTAAGTGAGTTTTGCCTGATTTTACAACCTTTCTTGCCACAGTTGTTAAGTGAATCACTGCAGTTGATAAATTAGTAAGACGGTTGTTAAATGAAACTGGCTTCCCCATTGTCTTTGCTTGTCAGAAGGTTCCAAAAGGTGTTCACATGACTCTGGAACACTGCAACCGTCATAAATATGAGCCAGTTGCCAAGCGTCTGAATTTTGATCACATGACCATGGGAATTCTGCAAAGGATGTAACTGTGAAAAACAAACATAAGTCACTTTTTTCAGTGCCATTGTAACTTTGAATGATTGCTAAATTTATTTATTTATTTTATATTTATATTTGAACTTGTATGCCCCCATCTCAAGACTGCTCACAGCTAAAAACACAGAACAATAAATATTTAAAAAGACATTAAACTAACAAGCCCAAATATAAATGATTTGTTGTAAGTCGAGGAGTATCCGTACTTAGCTTTGCCTTTCCAGCTGTTGCAGTCAAGCCATGGTAGGTGCCTGCAAGGCAAGCATTGTGCTTAGAGGCACAATCTGACACGAATTGGCTTGCTTATAGATTTATCAACAAAAGCAAGTAAATATTTTAAGGCAAAAAGGACTGTGAGCTTCAAACCGTAGAATTCCATGTCCTACAACAAACCAGTTCTAAAGCAAAGAGTCATTCAGAAGAAATTGTACACACAGGATGCACTTCTGTAATAAAAAAAAAGGTTATAACAAGGAAATACCCAATAAAGCATTTGGGGCTAATTTGAAATTGCATATTTAGAGTCTCTGTGTGACTGGGAAATCTCATATTGGGAACTGTTTGTAAAAAACACAAATACAAACTGATACTTCTCTTATCAGCTATTGCTTTATCCCTAAAACTTCTCTCTCTTTATAAATAAGTAATTGCTTTGTGTGATATGTGAATCCAGCCACTGGAAATCATCCAGAGCCAAAAAAAGCCCAAAACATTTAACATGGTTTACTTAGTTTTGGCTTATTTTCCCTTTAGCTTGCAGCCCAACAGTTGTCCATTGCCATTTATTCAAAAAGCTTTGGCGGAATACCTCTGGCTTCACCCAATATATAAACCAGGCTGTTGATTTTAAGGCTGTACTGGACTTGGAATAAACTTGTAGTTTATTTCTACAGCCCCTGACCTTTTGAGCACTAGGGACCAGTTCCATGAAGAGAGGTTTTTCCACAGACTGGAGGGGGCGTGGTTTCATGTGCTGCCTGCATCCCGTGGATGGGGCTTCGCTTGTTTGTGGGGCCTGGTTGCTGGCATGCCATGGACCACTGGCGGTCCATAGACCGGGGGTTGGGGAACCCCTGGTTTATTTCATTGGAACAGAGAAATTTATTTAGCTAAATTGGACTGACTGACTGGATGATAGAAAAATCATGCCATGGAAGATACGTGGTAGCAGGTTATATGAACAGCATGGGGATAGCACATGCATGTCATAGTCATATGTTTTCAAAGATGTGTTTTTTTTGTTACTGGACCTATTTTGGAGATGGGATTATTGGGCCACATTTCTGGATTGGCCAATTTACTGTGATTCTTATGGGTTCCCTTATGATGGGATAACCTGTGTTTGAACTCAGGGGGGTTTGGAGGTGTGGCCAGGGTGGCCATACCCAGCTCAAGCTCTGTTTTCGGCCATGATGCCAGTGAAAATGGAGCTTGGGGGGGTGGCACGTGGCAACAGCCTCCTGCAGCACTCTGTCCATGAAAATGGAGCTCGGGGTGGTGGGTGCGGCCCTCCCGAGATCCGTTTTCACTGGCAGAGGCACCACGGGCTGGTCCTTTGCTGTTGCCAGGGTGGCCCCGCAGGCCAGATCTAAGCACCTCATGGGCCGGATCTGGCCAGCAGGCCTTGAGTTTGACACCCCTGGGATAGCAGTGATAGACTGCAAAGGGAAGAAGTTTTCAAGTGTTTTTAATTGTTCCATTCCAATCAGTGGAGGAAACACTTAGGCTCTTACATTCTGGCCCTTCTGCATTCTTCCAGGGCATTATGCTGATTCCCAGCAGTCTCCCAGATCTTTGGCTCTGCTGCTTTTTCCAGAACAAAATGCATTTTCAAGCCTGGCTGTTAAGACAATGTTAACAAAAGTGAACACTACTGTAGGTGAAAAGAGAGCCCACGTGTTAGAATTCCATTGTGATGTTGCCAAAATGTACAAGTGGAACCCTAATTTATCCAGTTAGAAAAGTTTTAGCCTGCATCTCAGTAACATACTTTTCTAGGAAAAGCATACCTTAAGCCACACTAGCCCCTGGTTAATGGAGATCTTTGTCACTTAACCGCAAGCTATATCACTTGCATTCTGAGCCTGTACTTTAAGTTTTCTTTTGCAATGATATTTAGCAATCCCCCACATAATTCCCTGTCAAAAATAGTTCCTTTGGTAAGCTGGATGCTGTCATTCTGCTTTGCAGAATCTGTTTCTAAAGACCTGTGCTCTGGATACATCATTATTGTGGTGAGGAAGAATCTTTATCAAGCAATATGAGAATAATGTGTGTCATTCATATGAATGATTTAATTATAAGTTACTGTTTTTACTGCATGGGAGAGCATTGAGGGTTATATTCAGATAGCTGTCAGGGAAAATGGGAGTTACGAAATATTTAGATTGGAATATAATGGATGATCACAACTATATTTTCTGTTCTTTATTAAGGCTCTTGGAGGCCTCAATCAAGATTAAGCTTTTTTTAGGCCAAAAGTGCAGATACAAACTAGTGTGAAATTTTAGAAGAGGTTTAGGTGAGGAGATAAAACTTTGCTCCTTGGCATTTCCCTGTGGGGTTTGCCTGCCGTGATGTATCTGCTGGGAAGAGATGATGTGAAGTATGAACCAAATAGAAATTTGAATTGAAAAACTTCACTCAAGCTTATCTCCATGGGGCAGATTTTACACTTTTGCTGAGCTTACACAATGCACCAAGCCAGAATTATATTTGAGTGAATCTTAGCATAGTGCGTTTTGTAAACCCAAACGTACAGGTGAAACTCAAAAAATTAGAATATCGTGCAAAAGTTCATTTATTTCAGTAATGCAACTTAAAAGGTGAAACTAATATATGAGATAGACTCATTACATGCAAAGCAATATAGTTCAAGCCATGATTTGCCATAATTGTGATGATTATGGCTTACAGCTCATGAAAACCCCAAATCCACAATCTCAGAAAATTAGAATATTACATGCAATCAATAAAACAAGGATTGTACATAGAACAATATCGGACCTCTGAAAAGTATAAGCATGCATATGTACTCAGTACTTGGTTTGGGCCCCTTTTGCAGCAATTACTGCCTCAATGCAGCGTGGCATGGAAGCTATCAGCCTATGGCACTGCTGAGGTGTTATGGAAGACCAGGATGCTTCAATAGCAGCCTTCAGCTCTTCTGTATTGTTTGGTCTCATGTCTCTCATCCTTCTCTTGGCAATGCCCCATAGATTCTCTATGGGGTTCAGGTCAGGCGAGTTTGCTGGCCAATCAAGCACAGTAATCCCACTGTTATTGAACCAGGTTTTGGTGCTTTTGGCAGTGTGGGCAGGTGCCAAGTCCTGCTGGAAAATGAAGTCAGCATCCCCATAAAGTTCGTCTGCGGAAGGAAGCATGAAGTGCTCCAAAATCTCTTGGTAGACGGCTGCATTGACCCTGGACTTAATGAAGCACAGTGGACCAACACCAGCAGATGACATGGCTCCCCAACTCAACACAGACTGTGGAAACTTCACACTGGACATCAAGCATCTTGCAGTGTGTGCCTCTCCATTCTTCCTCCAGACTCTGGGTCCTTGGTTGCTCTCATCAGAAAAGAGGACTTTGGACCACTGAGCAACAGACCAGGTCTGTTTTTCTTTAGCCCAGGTAAGACGCTTCTGACGTTGTTTGTTGTTCAGGAGCAGCTTGACAAGAGGAATATGACATTTGAAGCCCATATCCAGGATCCGTCTGTGTGTGGTGGCTCTTGATGCACTGACCCCAGCCTCAGTCCACTCCTTGTGAAAGTCCCCAACACTTTTGAATGGCCTTTTCCTGGCAATCCTTTCCAGGCTGCGGTCATCCCTGCTGCTTGTGCACCTTTTTCTTCCACACTTTTCCCTTCCACATAACTTTCTATTAATGTGCTTTGATACAGCACTTTGGGAACATCCAACTTCTTTTGCAATTACCTTTTGAGGCTTTCCCTTCTTATGGAGGGTGTCAGTGATGGTTTTCTGCACATCTGTCAGGTCAGCAGTCTTTCCCATGATTGTGATTCCTACTGAACCAGACTGAGAGACCATTTAAAGGCTCAGGAAACCTTTGCAGGTGTTATGGCTTAATTAGCTGATTAGAGCGGGACACTTTGAGCCTAGAATATTGCACCTTTTCACAATATTCTAATTTTCTGAGATTGTGGATTTGGGGTTTTCATGAACTGCAAGCCATAATCATCACAATTATGACAAATCATGGCTTGACCTACCTTGCTTTGCATGTAACGTGTCTATCTCATATATTAGTTTCACCTTTTAAGTTGCATTACTGAAATAAATGAACTTTTGCATGATATTCTAATTTTTTGAGTTTCACCTGTACAGTTTGTAAACCAATAATTTAAAGAGGCTCAGGAAAACAAAAGACAACCTGAATGACACAATAAATTTTGCCACCCAAAATTAGAGCAAGTTAGTTGGTAGGCCTGAAAATTGCAAGCAGTATCAAAAGACACATTTACATTATGTTTTCCATTTAGCATTGTTTTGCAAGGCTTGCTAATAGGTGGGGCTGTCTCCTCCAATAGATCTTGAGGGTTAGAGAGTCCATGTCCAGTCAGGAACTGAGCCAAAACCACTTCCTTCTTCTTTTGCTCTTTTTAAAGGGAACACTTAACAAAACACTGAATTCTGATTTTGTTCCAGGATGTTTCATTTTGCTCCAATTTTCCCACCATATTTGCTACTAGTTTGCATCCTAGGGTAGATCCCTACAGTGGATAGTTTGCTGAAGCCCCACTATTTGTTTTGACTCAGCTGAGCCATCATGCCTGGATGCATCCTTGGGAATTACCAATGATACTACTGTACAAAAGGTAATTTCTTGAGACTAAATTTAGAGTGGTCCTATCATGTATTTTTCATCTTTAGACCTTTCAAATGATGCTTGTAAAGTATAAAAACATAAAGTAGCACAAACCAAACTATCAATCCAATAGTCAATAACGGGATCATAATTATTCCTGGCAGGAAGTGAAATGTAGAGGACAGTATTTTGTTCTGGATGTTTGCAATACCTTGATTCTACCTAGAGAAGAAAGAAATCTTGGAGTTAATAACTACTATTGGCTGAATTATAGTAGTTAGATTAATGTCTACATGTCATGGACAGGTAAGTAGGAATAGGATTAAATTAATAACAGATTAATAGCATATTGATCAATTTTTCATAGAAGTTGCAAATCTAGTAATTTGGGCTTTGGACATTAAACATGAAATCCAGACTTCTGGTTAGTAATGATGATGTGCTGAATTTATTATCTCACTCCTTCACAGTTTAAGGGGCTGTCCTGTCATCTTTTGATTGCTTTATTGCTGAACTAGTAAGTGGAAATCTTATTGATTGACTCAAATAAATTCACCCAACTTGAGAATGTGATAAGCAGCATGTCATAGATGTTGAAACTGTGTTGAAATAAAGACATTCAAGATGAAGTGAGAAGTTTATAGGGTCTACTTTATAAAGATAATTTTCAATTTTAGACATTTCTTACATTGTGGACCAGAATGAGCCTGTAGCTATATTTATAGAAAAATATGTATGTGAGATCTTTTCCCTGCAACCAAAATACAGCCTGGAAATTGAAACATTTTTTTCCTGAGGATTTCCATTTTTATTCACTACAGAAGCCCCATAATATCTGTAGTTACTTTTTTGCAATCTACCACATAGGATCATATCAAACATTTATCTCAGCAAGCAGGACATTTGTAGTGGAATAAAAAGAAGATTATGGTTTTTTCCAAGTATGTTTTCATAAAGGGCTCTAGATCATAAGCTGCTGAACAAAACTTGTTTGGCCACAAAACAAAAGGATATTATACATCTTGATTTTTCCAGAGTTTTCTTGTTTTATGCCTTGTTTATTGATCTAATTTCTCTGTTCAGAATTTTTGATCCAGATTCCAGATGCTGCAGATTTGGATTAATTTGAAGAAAAGACATAGAAGATTTTGATTTCTAATATTTTTAAAATGCAAGGAGAATATAAGCACATTGCTTTGGAAGGAATTCCTGTACTGTACTATATTTTCAGTGCATCATTTCCAGAATGATTTTGTTAAGAGGCAAGGCTGGTGCAGCTACTGTTTTAAATCTTTCTTTTAAGTGTGAGTTTAATTTTGGTTTTTATGGTTTAATAATTTTTAATTAATCATTAATTAATCATTCTTTTAAAAAAGAGAAAATGGACAAGCAAAAGAAAGAGAAAAGGAAAAATAATTGATGCAAAGATATAATATCAGTAAGTGGCCAATGAAGTTAGTATGTTGTGCAGTTAGTGCTCAGTGTATTGTTAACAAAAAGATTAAACATAAAAAAGCCAAATTTCCATAAGTTATTTTAAATAACTTATGGATTTGAGAGATCTTTTTGAATATATGAGTTGAGAGGCAAAATTTTCTCTATTTTGTTATGTAAAAGTACCATTAAAAACAAAAAAAGAGAAGGAAGAAAAATTACTAAAAACATTATGAGTAAAATATTTAATTTCCAATTCCCTCTTTGTTATATTCTGATATGTAATATTTATAAACATATAAATTTTTTATGTATTCCTGATTTCAGTTCTTTGGTCAACACTATTTCCCCTTAAAAACCATACTTCAAATGCCGATACTCTAGTTTGTCTCCTTTAGATTTTAAAAATATTTGATCTAGTGATTAAGGCACCAGAGTAGATACCAGGAACCTGTGAATTCTATTCTCACTTTAGGCATGAAAGCCAACCGAATGGCTTTTGGCCAGTTCTTCTCCCTCAGCTCAGTCTGTTTCACAGGGTAGGGAAATTAGGAGGAGGAAGGAGTATTAGGTATGTTTGCTGCTTTGAGTTATTTATGAAACATAAAGATGGGGAATAAGTATGTTGTTTTGGATTTCCAGATTTTCCCTTTTTATTCTATGTGCCTTTTCAATACTTAATTTTTGTTCCTCAATGAAAATAATATTTTTTTTTCCTCTTGCCCTTTGGAAATAGTTTTTTCTATATGCAGTTAATTCACTCATGTTGCCTTTTCTTTTTTTAACCTGGAATGTAATAGGCCTTAGATTTTGCAGCTATTAATTGGTTGATAGATGACTATGTGCCAGCAAGTTATTGACTCTTGCAACCATATCAGATTCCCCCCATGAATTAATGGATTAGCAGATTAAATATTTGATGGAATTTAAAATCTGTTCTAATGTAGGAAGTTTGATACATAAGCCTGCAAAATTAGTAATGGAAAAAGAAATGATTCAGGACAATATTTTTTTTAGATTGGCAATTAAATGTTTCAAAATAATTTTGTATTTGTTAATTATTATGGCCCAACTAAGGGTAATTCAAAACTTTAAAATAAACATTTTGAATACCTTTTTTGGCTGTGGATTAGATAAATATTTTATATTATTATATTCTATTTTATCAAGTTTTAAATCCTTTGTTAAATTGTAACATTGTTTCATCTCTAACAGAGAAAATGCTATAAACTAGAGTTTAAAATAGCTGATATAAATAACTTTTAAATCCTTCAGAAAAGAATAAACATTTTTAAAATTACATATCAGACTTGGTCCTGACTTGATTATTTTTTAGTATTTCAGTCACATGTAGATTGGCTAGGTGAAATTAATGTAGATTGTATCACAGCTTCTGATCAGGCACCAATAATATTAACAAGTATTAAAAGAAAAACATACTATTTTTTAAAAGCTGGGTTTAATGCCTCATTATTAAGGGATTGCTTTTACATAAAATAGGCAAATATGTTGATTTTTTTAAAAAATCAATAGATTATTTGCAAATTCAATGGAGGATTTTTAATGTGCTTGAGATACTTTGTATTCATAATGGTATTTTTGCAAATGTTTCATGAAAAAATAAAAAACAAAGGCTAGTAAGACAATTTATACTGAAATAGGGTAATGCTTTTAAGTCTTTTATATTGGAATTTAAGTCCTTTTATGCATCTAACATAAAATATTACTGTAACTGAATAATCTAAAGCAAAGATATTGAGAATGAGCAAAAAGATATGGTAAATTACTGGTAAATTACTGCAAGAGCAGTGGCAAAACAATATCATTCCTACTGTTAAAAGATGTTTGAGCAAAAGTATATAGAGGTTCTGATGTAATCAGCAATTTTTAAAATATACCTTGACTTTATATTCAGATGATTGGAGAAGAGATTAATCATTTCTTAAATAATACAGCCCTTCCAAAGATTATACACAACCAAGCTCAGCTGCACATTTATCTCTTCAGGAAACAACAGGACTATTTCATACATGAAAACAGGAAAATCTCCTGCTACTGATGTTACCCTGTTGGTTGATATAAGACAATTAGAATTATATTTTAATGAATGAAAAAATTTTCATCTTTCTTTCATGAGACCTCATAGCTGCTTAGAGTCACTTGAGCTGAAAGATGAGTGGCAAATACATTTGATAAATAAATATGACTGTGATTTTAAAAAATTGGTAAAAATTCTACTGATTGTACAAGCTATTGCATGATTTATCTTTTAATGTTGATGCTAATATTTTGCTGGCAACTTTGGCACATCAGTTATAGATAGTTCTACTTTTGATTATTTCTCTCACACATTTGATTTTTTAAAAGGGAAACCAGCCTTTGATAATATTAGATTACTATTATAGGTATACATTTATTTAAAAAACTGGAATCTCCACTAATGGTTTTATTAGATGCAGAAAAGGCCTTTGATATGGTGCAGTTTATATTTTTGGAACAACTTTTAGCCAACTATAGATTATTACTACTGTGGTTTGTCATACAGTCTGCCAAATATTTAGTCTAGATTTGGCATTTTTATCCACCTATCACGTCCTTCCCAAAGATCTAGGATAGGCAGATGTTGTTCCATGGATTGAAAGGTATTATTGCAGGATGTATGTAAGCTGTTCTTAGTAAAGCTTCCTTTTACAATTGACTGGAGGTAATTTAGTCTATACTAAAGATGTTCAAGTGGTGCTCCAGGTGTTCTGGGATTGCACCCAAGAGTGCTGATTACCATTATTATTATTATTTGAATTAGAGTGTATTATTCTAAGTTATTTTTACTCATTTACTCAATTACTCAAGATTCTTTGTGGTATTTTTAAAGGTTATTCTTAATCTATAGTTATATTTAATTTGATATGGGAACCATTGGTGTGTCTTATCACTCAGACAAAAAACATTCTGAGACTAACAGATAACAGATAATCAGAGTTGGAAGGAACCTTGTAGGTCATCTAGTCCAACCCCCCGCCCAAGCCGGAGACCCTACACCATTTCTGACAGATGGCAGTCCAATCTCTTCTTGAACGTCTCAAATGATGATGCTCCCACAACTTCCGAGGACAAGCTGTTCCATTGGTTGATTGTTCTCACTGTTAGAAAGTTTCTCCTTATTTCCAGGTTAAATCTCTCCTTGTTCAGTTTGTATCCATTATTCCTTGTCTGGCCTTCGATGTGCTTTAGAAAATAGGGTGCTTTAAAAAATAGCTTGACCCTTTCCTCTCTGTGGCAGCCCCTCAAATATTGGAACATTGCTATCATGTCTCCCCTGGTCCTTCTAGAAGTCCCTGGCACTAAGTACTGATATGCCACTGCTATTTTCCTTAATTAACTATCAATGTTACATACCAAAATGTCTCGATATAGTACAACCCTATTTGTTAAAGTCATCTAGCCCACTAGATTTAGCACAGAGGGTTACTTTGGGTCTTTTCCATCAAAAAATGGCATCATGTTAGCCTCAGGAGCTGCACCTTCTCTGTGTCCATGCTTGTCCTGTGGAACAGCATCCCCCTCGGAGATCCAGATGTTCCTAACTCATGTACCTTTCATAAGGCTCTGAACATCTCTCTGTTTTTCTGGGTCTGTGAACTAGGAGGTTAAGTGAGCTCTGCTGATAATGCTGCTTTTATTATTTGAGTTTATTGTTTTAACCTTAGATGTCATGGCTTAGCAGTTAAATGTTATTTTAATTCTATAGAGGCACTGTTGTCAAATGAGCAGTCATATAAATCATTTCAACAAAATAATATATGCATGAAATAAAGCTCATCAACTTTGTATGGGCTCTAATGTATCTATGAACTTAGGGGTCTTGAAATAATTATCTCAAGAAAAAAAATCTTTGCTGATGCAAATATTTCAGATTGTTTATCTTGGTTTGATATAAATAAATAGTTAAAAAATTCCCCAAAATTTATGGGGAAAGATAAATAAAGTAAGAATGAGTATTACTACAGGATACTGTATATGTATACTGAAATTAATATCTAAGATATTTCAGGCAGTTTGATATGTTACTAATAGTTTGCATGGAAAAGAGCAAGCTCACAGATTTTCTTTGTCTTAATTATGATTTCCATATGGAGGGGATTTTTACTTTCCTGATTTTCAGTTTTATCACTGAGCATACATTTTAACTTTCATTTCTAATCCTGTGATCATCCAAAAACAATGATGGGCACAATTTTAAAAATTATGATGTAATACCTTTGATATTATGATAGGGCCTTTTTCCTCTTTCCATCATAATTCTCTTGGAAGATATTTGGACAGAACTACATTTTAATTCTTATTCACATGAAAAACTTGCACTTTGATATAAGCCCACATTGAAAATAGCAGGTAAGTTTAAAAAAAAAGAATTCAATAATTTTTTTAAACTAGCTTATTGCCAACCAAGTCTATAAAGCATTGGAGTTACTACAAGAGATATTTGAATTGTTTGCAGAATGGCAATATATTTCATAATAACATCTTCTGAATTATTCTGTATCTAAAGATTGTTTTTTTATTATATATTAAAGAGCACTTTCAAGATTGATATCATTGTAAGAACTAGAGTGTGCTGTATTAGCAAATCAATTAAAGTTTTTAAGAATATTTTTTAATGATCTTTAATATCATTAGTGAAATACAACAGAGAAAGTTATACAAGAGTAATACCGTGTTTCCCCAAAATAAGACCTACCCCGAAAATAAGACCTACCCTGAAAATAAGACCTAGTGTGTTTTTGGGAGCCAAAAAATATACAAGACAGTGTCTTATTTTCGGGGAAACACGGTATGCTATTTGTTCGTGGTTTCGTACATGAATAAATGTACATTGTTCTACATGAATATGGTGGTTTTTTTTCATTAAATATATATATATATATATATAAGACCTACCCCAAAAATAAGACCTAGTGTGTTTTTGGGAGCCAAAAAAAATATAAGACAGTGTCTTGTTTTCGGGGAAACACGGTAGTATAATAAAAATAGACATAATAGTAAATAAAATGAACTAATACTGTTCCATTTCTGATTATGTTAAACTGAGTCTAATTCAAGAAAAGACTTTTCTCATCATGCTGAAAATAAAAAATAATAGAAGGAATGCTTACCTATATGGACAGGCATACATTTGGGTTTTGTCTACTGTTCAGTTTTGATATCTGTAAGTTTTAAAGTATGATTTTGAGAAGAATAATTTAGCTTAAACATTAATATGATTTGAAGCTTTATACAAAAAAAATATCTGTTCTGAAGCTGCTTCTTCATTGCAATAATACATAAACTGATCAGTGTTCTTTGTGGAAAGTTTTTAAAGTTTTTTTTGTTTAAAAACATATTTTTACACACACACATATTATTATTATTATTATTATTTAATTACATTTATATGCTGCCCTTCTCCGGAGACTCAGGGCGGCTTACAATTTTTGGGATACAACCCAGTGTGCTCAGCAATAGCCTTCATTCCATTGTATATGCCTGCTTATTACTAAGCGGCATTTTTACAAGGTCAGCTAATTGCCCCCAACAATCTTGGGTCCTCAATTTACCTACCCCGAGAGGATGGAAGGCTGAGTCAACCTTGAGCCTGGTGGGATTCGAGCCTACAGCAGTTGTAGGTAGCTGGAACTTAAGTGCAGGCAATTAACAGCCTGAGCCACCAAGGCCCATACATATAATGTACGTGGTTATATGTGATGTGGATGTTTATATAGTTTTTTTTAAATATTTTCACTCATTTTCTTTTTGTAACTTTTCGTGTACTAAAGCAGTTTTAAAAATCCATGGATTCTAGAGTCAGGAAGAGCCTCAATTTTAACTAATAACTGATGTATCTAATGAAACGGAGAGCACTGTCTTCTGTGGGTAATTCCCCTAAAAGAATGAATGTGTTTGCTCTGCAAACAGAAAAGTGTTTCACATGTGTAAAGTCAAACTGATAAAACACCTAGTCCCTAATTGCTATGGTTTTGAAGAAATTAATAAAATAAAAGTGATTTAGAAGCCTTTCCACATAGATTTGCTCAAAATACAGCAGTAATTTTGAAACCAGTGATTCCCCGATACTGTTGTCTGGCATAGTTACTTGGAAATAATTCTTCCCAAACATGTGGATCTTCTGAATGTGCTGTTGCATAGACAATCCTCTGAATGAACTAACTTTCCTCAGCGTAAGGCCCTCCAGATGGATTGGGACTGCAATTCCCAGAATTCTTTGGCAGCATACATGCTTAGGAAGTGTGGAAGTCTGTGTCCAATACACTAGATCAAGAAAATCTGTATAACTTTATAAGAAGAATTTGGGGGCATTTCTCTCTGTTGTGGTTTCCCTCCTTTTTTCCTTTGTGTGTGGTGAATCATTCATTTTTATTTTATGTCTTTTTCTTTGAATATAAATATATATGGTATTTCTGTACTAGACATTCAATCTCCATTCTTTCCCCAAACTATATTTTGCAAAGTTCCATGAGACTCAAAAGCTCTAGCATTTTGTAACAAAGTAGGGAAGGAACACAGGCTGTTTGTCTGCTGCACAAGTACAATAACATATGTAATTAGTTAGTCCTTCTGTTGGGCACTTCTTAATGCCAATCATTCAGTTGGGAGTTAGAAGAAAATTATGCCTTACAGAGCTGCCAGATGGCATGAAACATAGGCACCTCATCTGCCTTGTGGAAATTCAGCATGATTGCAACACGCATGCAGTATTTCATGTTTTTACTTTTGCTTTAATGAGATCAAAAGGCAGTGGAAAGGCATTACATCCAGAAGGTGGCAGAAATGGGAGTGAATAAGATGTTTTGTTCTGGCCCTTTTGAAAATAGATGGCATGCCTTGACAAATAGGACTAAACAGCCACCTTCCTCTCTATAGCAAGAATTTCTTTCATTTTTCCCTTTCCCTTGGCTGATGCTGTTGGAGCAAAATTAGCATCCTGGTGCTAAACTGTGCAACTCAGATTACGACAATTATAAACCCTACAAAGAAGACATTGCTTAGAAGTTGCCTGAGTGTAGGATGGCCAAACTGAAAATGTGAGGTTTATTAGCCTTTACATTGATTTCCTCCTGAAGGAGATAGAAACGCTCAGAAGCTTGTTAGCTATTTGCTACTTACAAAAGCCCAGGCCTGTCAATCACCAGAGCCAGTTGGAGATCTTTGTGTCCATTTGCAGGAGAGTTTATGGAAGATGTGTGTGTTCTCATGGAAGAAAAGCAAATTCTCTCCACAAGAGAACAAGGCGGTTCTTCTCAAGACAGCTAAGGCCCTGCGAGGGGCCTCAGGGACTTGATCTAGTCCTGTGGCTTGTGCTCTGAGTGAAAGAAATGGTCTCATTCAGTCTGCTAGGTCAATGTCAACTGAGGAAGAATGCAGACGATATAAAGCACTAATATCTCTCCATTTATGCTCCTTTATAGAAACTTATCTTACCTTGCTTTCCTTTTGGGCAAGATACTGCAGTAGAATAAATATTGTACTGTAAAAGATCTTACTTCTTCCACTAAGCCATGTCACGGAATGCCACCACACTTGTGAGCCTGGTTGCAAAAGACAAGGAAGCAAATACACTTTTGTTCCTGTCTCTATGAAGATGCACTAAGCTTCCGACCGATTCTGCTTTGGATTGTCTGGCACAACTTGCATTAAGTCACAGTTCATGATGACTTTTTCCCCAGAGGAACATTTTATAGTGCAATAAGTAAATAAAAATGCAGCTGTTGCTCAGTTGTAAAGGAGATTCCAAAGGTCTTTCCTTGAGACACCCATAGAGTTTTGCAGGTACAGGGAGAAATTTGTTAAGTGAGTTTTGCCCCATTTAAAAACATTTCTTGCAACATTTGTTAAGTGAATCACTGCAGTTGCTAAATTAGTTTCATGGTTGTTAAGTGAACCTGGTTTCCCCGTTGACTTTGTTTGTCAGAAGGTCGCAAAAGCTGATCATATATGGCCCTGGGACACTGCAACCATCATAAATGTGAGTCATATTATTTTATTTTATTATTTTATTTATTTTATTTTATTTTATTTTATTTTATTTTATTTTATTTTATTTTATTTTATTTTATTTATTTTATTTATGAGATTTCTATGCCGCCCTATCTCCCGAAGGACTCAGGGCG
The DNA here is from genome assembly GCA_009733165.1 of Naja naja. Taxonomy (NCBI): domain Eukaryota; kingdom Metazoa; phylum Chordata; class Lepidosauria; order Squamata; family Elapidae; genus Naja; species Naja naja. The sequence continues at coordinate 137,046,217 of CM019149.1, forward strand.
GCTTACAATAATAAGAAAATGAAATACAAATATTAAAAAACCATTAAATGTGAAATCCCATTAACCAATTAAAATTAATAAAAACTGTTACTAAAATCCCACCCCCTCCATCAGTCCAGGTCGGCAAGTTGGAAAAGCCACATTTTCAGGCCACGATGGAAGGATCTGAGGTCAGGGGCCACCCGAAGCTCCAGAGGGAGCTGATTCCATAGGGTGGGTGCTCTCACAGAGAAGGCCCTACCCCTAGGGGTTGCCAGCCAACATTGTCTGGCCGACGGCACCCATGGAAGCTCTGCCTATGGGAGGGCACGGGACGTTGGGAGGCCGTTACTGGCAGCAGGGTCTCCCACAAGAATCTGAATGTAAATCACGTGACCATGGGGATGCTGCAATGGTCTTAAATGTGAAAAATGGTCATATGTTCTTTTTTTCAGTGGCATTATAACTTTGAACAATCACTAAGCGAACTGTTGTACTTGGTATTCTTCTAGAACAGTTTGGATGTTATCTAGCCCAGGGGTGATCCGGCCCATGGGGTGCTTAGATCTGGCCTGTGAGGCCACCCTGGAAACACAAAGGAATGGCCTGCAGTGCCTCTGCCAGCGAAAACAGATGTCGGGAGGGCTGCGCGTTGCCTCCCCGGGCTTCATTTTCACTGGCAGAGGGCTCCAGAAGACCATTGCAGCCAAAAATGGAGCCTCAATGAGTGACATTGAATTGGCCACACCCACCCTGTCCATGCCGCCTGGCCCTCCGAGGTTAAACACAGCCCTAATGCAGCCCTCAATGAAATTGAGTTTGATTCCTCTGATCTAGCTGGTCAGCTGTGCTTGGGAATATTCTATTTGTGATTAGAGTAAAGTTGGCCAGACATTAAGCTCTAGAAGGGTTAATCCATCTTACATTCTTGATATAGCCTTAGTTTCAAGACTTACTTTCTCCCTCCATTTCATACACAAATACATATGTAATTAAAATCTGTTTCAAATGTTTCATATCTAAAACAATTTGTTGGTGTCTGCAGCTCCTTCAATCTGTCCTTCAGTTGACAGAATCTGCATAGCAAATGGGGGGAGCAGAGGGACTCACATAAAATACAGTAGCTGTATTTCCATTTTTGTACCAAAGCACTTTTTGAAATGACACCAATCTCTGCTCTCCCCTTCCAATTTTCTACTGTTTGTGGCTTTCCATTCATTAAAACAAAACAAAAACAAAATAACACCCTCCCCCCCCCAAATCCTTTCTTCTTTGTTTCCCAGGACTTTGTTTTTTTCCCTTTTGTTTTCTATATTTTGACTTAGTTTTGCATTATACATCAGGGGCAAGCTGGATGTCGGTGTAAGTGTGATGTAGCTATTGAAAGAGTTGTGATCTCTGCATCTCATTTTGCAGTTCAGCTGGAGAGATCTGGTTTCCAAATACACCCACACACAGCCGCAAGGAAAGAGAGGGAGAGAAAGAGAAAGAGTCTTGCAGAGAGGAGAAGAATATTGGGGAGAAGTATCATGGAAGATTTGCAGGTATTTCAGAAGGGAAACAATGCCGAAAACTTGAATTCAGGTGTGGACAGTTGGAGGGACATGCTCTGGCAATTGAGATGCTAAAATATTAAATCTGGAGAGAAAGGCAGACACCTTGAAAATGGGCAGCAAAAGCTGTTCTGCTCTGTTCAAATGCAGCAAGTTAGAAATCAGTTTTCATGCATGTATCTCTCTCTTCCCGTCTCCACCCACACAAACCCCCCACAAAAGGAACAAGCAATACAGAGTAGATTTTGTATATATATATAGATAGATATATAATTAGCTACCAGGAGAAATTCCCTCTGCTGGCTGAAGATAGTTTGGAAAGGGGAAAATCCCAGGAATGTGTGGCTTTGTCCCATTTTCTGTATTCCCTTTCTGTATTCATCTGCTACTCAGTGTTTTATACAGACAGTCCTCGAATTACAACATTTTGTTTAGTGACCATTCAAGGTTACAGCGGCACTGAAAGAAGTGACTTATGACTGTTTTTCACACTTACGACTTTGCAGCCTCTCCATGGTCACGTGATCAAAATTCAGATGCTTGGCAAGTGGTTCATATTTATGACAGTTGCAGTGTCCCTGGGAACACCTTTTATCACTTTCTGACAACCAAAGTCAATGGGGAAGCCAGATTCACTTAACAACCATATTACTAATTTAACAACTGCAGTGATTCACTTAACAACTGTGTCAAGAAAAGTCATAAAATGAGATAAAATTCACTTAACACATGTCACACTTAGCAACAGAAATTTTGGGGTCATGTTGGTCATAACGTTGAGGGCTACCTGTACTCACAGTACTTTTGTTTCTTCCATGCAGGCTTTTATGTTGGATTAAAGAGAGCTAGATAAATAATGTCTCATTTCAGATGGTCTTTGTAATTGTAACATGCAGGAGCATACATGCACAAAGTTTTCTACCTGCTGTGGAAATACTGCTTGAGGCCCTGTGTTGCATGAATGAGGAAGGCAGACCTTTTCACTCTACAATGGTCTTCTCCAACTGGTTGCTGGGACCACAGTGCGCTTCTGGCAGCATGCCTGTTTGCTAGGCTGGATAAGAGAGATGAGAGCTGGAGTCCAGAACAGCTCAACCCTAGATAAAATGAGAACCGAGGAACGAAATGCACCAAGAGAAGGATTATGATGGCCGGTTTATAGAGAAATTTCAGGAGATGATCACAGACCAGATTGCTTGTAGGAATGATTCAATTACTGGTTCTTTTAAATTTGTGGTTGAGAAATTAAGAGGTTGGAAAACCATGCCCGGTAATTTTCTTCTCCAGAGCAGCAGCTTACATATCCTTGAATCAGTGAAGACTTTGTCCCTGGTTAGGTGCTGAAAAGATAAAAGAAGACAGCATCTAATTGCCACACTCCTCAATTATTTCTGCCTGTTGTTGCGGCTGCACCGCCTCTGTGGCATGGAGTAGCTCAGAAATGGGTAACATCTGAGCTGAGGGCTATCCTTGTTTTTTGAATGCCATGAAGGAAGTAGTATGTCACAAAACAGGCAAAGCCAGGGCAAAAGTTGGAGGAGTCAAATTAACCATTCCATTTCTCTTGATTGAATGTGTATTTGAATTTAAGTGAAATTAATTAAATACCTCTATTCTTTGCTTATTTAATAATGTTCCCTTTGCCACACTTTTTAGTGGCAATGTTCAAAGGACTTTGGTCTCTTTGGGAAAGCTGATAGGTTCCCGCTTGTGCACTCCAGGGAAATGACTGTTTGCTGCCCAAATTGAAGACTGACAGCAAAGGTGGGATTTGACCAGTGCCAGAGCTCCTGCTGTCTCTTTCCTTCTCTGAACAGCTCTAGAATTAGTAGAATTCTCCAGTCCATGAAGTTTCAAAGTCTTCTTTATGGGATCTGGAAATGACAGCACCCTTAGTTAAAAATGTAAGGTTAAAAATAATGCAACTTGTTTATTTAAAATAGGGAATTTTAAAGCCTTTTCCCACTTCAGTTATGATTTAATTATGGCAACAAAGTTAGCTGTTCTAGTGGCTATTTTTCCTTTCCCAAATAAAGTGCCAGCAGTATTTAGTTTAGCATAGTTCTGACATCAAGGTTGTGCTCAAACATGAGGTTTCCTTCAGAATATATATATATATATATATATATATATATATATATATATGTGGTCTTGGGTATTCGGTCTTGTCTCTGTAAGATTGATTACCGTGGCAGCGTTTCGACGAATCATCCGTCATCTTCAGGCTGGTGTCTTCAGCTTCGTTCTCCTGGGAGAAGCTGAAGACACCAGCCTGAAGATGACGGATGAGATTCTCAAACGCTGCCAAGGTATTCTCAATCTTACACGGACAAGACCGAATACACCAAGATACATATTTACCCAGTGAAAATCTACTAAAAATATATATATATATATATATATATATATATATATATATATATATTTGTTTTCGTAGATTTTCACGGGTAAGTATGTGGTATTGTGTATTGGTCTGTCGTGTAAGATTGAGACTACTTTGGAAAGTGAAATCCATTCTTCATCCTCACCTGGTGTCTCAGCTTCGTTCTTCTGGGAGAACGAAGCTGAAGACACCAGCCTGAGGATGACGGATGGGATTTCGTCGAAACGTTGCCAAGGTATTCTCAATCTTACACGGGACAAGACCCGAATACACCAAGACCTATATATATATATATATATATATATATATATATATATATATATATTTGAACTTGTATGCCGCCCCATCTCCGAAGACTCGGGGTGGCTCACAACTAAAAACACAGAACAATAAATATTTAAAAAACCATTAAACCAAATAACAAGCCCAAATATTAAAACAATGCAATAGTAAACATTAAAACCATCCCTATATATATTCTTATGGCCTGTTGATTGGCAGCGTAGCAACCATATATTAAATCATTTATTGCAAAGGAACCTGGCATAACCTTTCCACTCCAATGGATGGATGGATCATGATAGAGTAGCTTTCTATATTTTGGAACCATCCTTCTCACTTTCTCTTCTATTCGCTCTTCATCTTCTCAGAATACAGCAGTGCTCAGGAATTCAATAACCCAAATACCTTTCATTTCTTTTCTTCCACTGGAACAACAAAATATCACAATATTGAAACAACTTCCTTTGTTACAGTGAAATAAGGACTCCTATCACAATATATATCTAACATTATCCTAATCACGAACAAAGCAAATATTTGCACTGAAAGTTTTAATAATAGGATTCAAGAGATCAGCTTTGGCTGATGGATGTTTAAGAGAATTATTCCTAGGAAACAGTGGTTTTGTCACTGTGCGCTAGTTCATTGTTTTGTGCCTTTGCTTTCCTTCCTGAGAATGAATGTTGTCACAGGTTGACAACAGGAATATGTTGCTTTATAACTGCACAGGCAATTTATGGAACCATTTAAAAATTGTACCTTTTAAATGCTATTTTGAAATTAAATAGGAATGTGAGCAGGTTTGGGAACCTCAAGTACTTGCAACAATTCAGATGAATATGCAAGAAAGCAGGAGGTAAGTGACGAATGTGGTTGATCTCATCAAAATATTTATTCCTCAGTTACCTAAAGAGCAAAGATACAATGAACCTTGAAAAAGTTGTGGTTCTTTTACAAATTATTTACTTTGCTGTTTTGTTTTTTGCCTACTTATGTTATCCCCAGAAGGAACAAAACTGGACAAGAGGGAGATTATTACTAAAACATGCCCATATCAACTGGATCTTCCAAATATATTGATCTACACATTAAAAAGTCTGTCCAGAAGTCAATTAATGCAAAAACCAAGAAATTTTGGAATCAGTTATCTATTATGGTTCAGAAAAGCTTGAAAATGGGTGTAAAATTGAGACCTGAAGTTTTTCTAATAGGGATGGCAGATAAATAGGTGAAAAGCAAACGTGGGACTTGGTTTTTATATATGACATCAGCTGCAAGGTTGTTACATGCACAAAGAATGAAAGAGGAGAATATACCCACAATGGAAGAATGGACTTCATAATTAAAATGGTGTGATTTGAGGTGGTGAAATTAACTGCTTTAACTGGAGATGGCAATTTGACTAAGTTTCTTGCTACTTGAATATCACTGTCAAATTTCTTAGAAGACAAGGAGAAAAATCAACTTCTGACTTTGACTTTTGAGGATTAGATTTGACTAGAGAAATATTGTGGATTTTCAATTATATGGTTATTTATATTTGATAATTTACTATAGGTTAGATTAAAAGTAAGAGAAAAAGAATATATTGTGAATATTGTTTTTTTTTAAGAATGTTGATTGTTAGTATCTTCGGAAATCTTAAGTATTGGTATTATCCATTTAAACTTAGAGGTTGTTATATTGTATTATTATTTCTGTACTGAAAAAAATCAGAGGCCATTTTTCTTACATTTGTTTAATGTATTTCTTTTGTCACTTTTTAAACTTGCCCTGTTATTCCTGTCTTCCTTATGTCTTAGTGTGTATTTTAACATTTGTTCTTGAAATTTATTAAAGATATTTTAAAAAGCAATGATGAAAGTGGACATTCTTGTCTGAAAAGTGGGAACATAGCAGAAAACATATCATTAACCTTTACTTTAGATGTGGGAATTTTATGAATCCCAAAGGAAATCCAAACCTGTTTAGGAAGGTAAATGGCTACTGTTTATATACTTTATTTTGTCAAAGGCTTTTTCAGCATCTAATGATAAAATTAGAAATAGATCTTGGTTTTATTTTATTTGTTTTACCATACTTTTGTTGTTTTACTTTTTTTGTCGTGTTGTATCACTTTTTAAAGCACTTTTAAAAGCCCTTTTTATGTGTTGAATTTCTTTGAGAACGTGTGCATTTGTATCACAATCATCTCTGTGGTTTGTTCCTTTCCTTTTATTATTTTAAAAGCAGTAACTTTTTAAAAAAAGACTGATATGCATCCATATTGCGTGGGTTTAATGTATGTGCTCTCATATACATGTATGGTGTTGTGTAAAAGGAAATGTTCTAACCCTAATATTTTCTCCACCCCTAAAAAGCCTTTCAGTATTGAGATGTTCCTCTAAACTCAGTGTAAGATACAGCACAGGATTCTGTTCTGGTTTGTTTGCTTGATGGTGGTGGAACAAAGCTAACTAGCCTTTACGTAAATACCATGATTACATTTAACAGCCAGTGTTATCACCAGAACGACAAAGAACATTGTTAAAAACTTTCACAGGTGAACCTGCTAGGAGCTTTATCAATACCATACAATCTCTTGAGGCCCTTCCCTCAAAGCCTTTGTGGTTCAAAGGCCCTGCCCTGCATGTGGATTTGTGCTTGGTATGATCGTAGAAATGCATATGAGGCCAGCAGACTACCTGTCTTTGCTGTGGCTTTGAGACATCGCTACCTATGGAAAGTAATGAAGACCTTTTCTTTCCTTCTGGCAAATCTTGAACTTTTCAAGCTGGGTAAGCAGGGGTGGGATTCTACCAGTTCAGACCAGTTTGATAGAACCGGTTGTTATGATTCTGTGCAGTTCGGAGAACCGGCAAATCGTGGCACTGGCTGGCCCCTCCCTTCCCCTCCTGTCAGATTTCTGCTTTCTAGCTAATCTAAATCGCCGTTGAACTGCTTTGCCTTTGCCCAGGAGGCTTTTCTGAGGCCCAGTCAGGGGTGGTATTCAGGGGGTTGGGGGTGGGAGAGAAATGGCCTGAGAGCAGAGCTGAACCTTCCTTAGGACTGAAGCTTCTATTTTTCAGTGCAGACTCAGGCAACAGATTGCAGAAAGGTTGATCTGTGAGTGAATCTGTGATTCTGCAAGCAACTCAAACTGCTTTGCCTGATTCTGGGTGAAAGTTGCTCATATGTATGTATGTATGTATGTATGTATGTATGTATGTATGTATATATAAATTCAATATTTACATAAATATTTACAATATTTAAATAAATATTTACAATATTTATTTAAGCCATGCCCAGCCACTCACGTGACCACCAAGCCATGCCCAGTCAGCAAGCCACACCCACCCAGTCACATGACCACCAAGCCACACCCACAAATTAGGCCATGCCCACAGAACCAGTTGTTAAGAAATTTGAATCCCACCCCTGTGGGTAAGCCAGAATCATGCCAACAGAGCACGTACAGATTTGTTTTTACCTCTCTTATTTACCTGTACCCATTCTCAGATGTTTCAATGGCTGCTTCTTTCCAGTTTCTTCTCTTTGAAAAAGCAGATTGCTGCTGTCCTGTCTTCTCCTGCTCTCCTCATAACTGCAGGGTTCTCCAGAGCAGTCATGGGATTCAATTTTTTTTTACTGTGGGCATGGCTTGATGGGCGTGGCAGGGTAGAATACCGTAAAATCTCCAGTCAGAGGTGGTATTGCCAGTTCTCTGAACTACTCAAAATTTCCGCTTACCGGTTCTCCAGAACTGGTCAGAACCTGCTGAATACCACCTCTGTGCCAGAGGCTCCTACTTCTGTCTGCGTTCCTCTGGAAATGATTAGAGAGAATAGTGAAGGCGGAATATCTAAAGCAAACCTGTTTCTGGTATTTGGAAATGGGAAGCCCAGAGCAACAAAGGAGAGTTTTTAATGGAATCTCTCTGACATGACCTTTTGTTTTATTTCCTCTGCACTCCAAAAGTTATTTTTTTGGGATAATGTCCCAGCTAGTCTACTCCCTCCTTAATCTCTTTGCTTCTTTTCAATCCATCCATTTTTCTCAGTATCAGCACGATTAACAGAAAATGAACATGCTTTTGAAAGCAGTGGCCATGCAAGACGGTGCAGAAATTGATGCTTGTGGTTTCTTCTCTGTCTGATTAGAATCTGAAATTCCTCCATTTTCAACAGGATTTGAATGTTCAGGGCTGAGCTAAAAAGTCTCTATAGCAACTGTGGAGAAGAACTTTTTCAGCACAAATCTGTCTCTGTGTTAGAGAGGGGTCATTTCTGGTATAGAGATTTGTCTATTTTAAAACCGTATCATATGTGTGGCAGCAAATGCTGGAAGAGTGGGAGAGGTGTGGAATTTATTTAAACTGGAGCCACAACAAGTATGATTGCTTTGCCCACAAATGTCTTGTGTTTCTGGAGATCTCCAGTCTGTTTTAAAATACTAGATCAGCTTTCCCCAACATGATGGCCTTAACATGGGTTCAAATACTGTGAATTTCAGTCTTGACACAACTGGAAGGCAACAAGTTGAGAATGATTTTTGATATCTATATAATAATACTGCCAGGGTATAAAACCCAGAGAGTAGGTAATTGAAATTATTTAGCTTTGTATGTCTTCAAGCTGTGGTTGTGATGGCCATTTTGATGGTCATTTGACCCATGTTGTCACAGCAGTATAAAACCTCTCTTCTCTACCTGTTCTGTTGTCTAGTGGTCAACATACTTCATGGTATTTGTGCTCCAGATAGAAATGTGTAGGTATTGGGATACTAAATTAATGGGAGAGTCAATGAAATATTACAGTAGACTATTGTAAACACAATTATATCAGTGTAAACATAGTTGAGTTATTGTTTTCTTAGAAAATGTCTCTCAATTACTGATACACACTGACAAAGCAAAGTACAATAGCAAAGGTGTGCAATTCTATTTTGTCAAATATTGTCTGATTACCCTAAGCCATGATGTGATCTATTACTCAAACCAAGCCAATTGTAATTTATTCAGCAAACCACAGTTAAGCAAACCATGGCTTACTGTGATATATAAACTCAATCTTTGACAGATACCACACAACATCTTATGGTTTGAAATGTAAGCAGGCAGATTTTCCTAACAACTGACAAGAAAAGTATATAATAAAAATGCACTGGGATTATTTAATATACCAAAGGATACAAGAGACAGGTTTTTTATATTAAAGCAATGTGAAGTATCCATTACATTTCTATATCCTCTCTTGTACAACACATTTTTCCCCTAATGTTTTCCCACAAGTGCAAGGTAATTTTTTCAGCTCAACCAAGGGTTGATCCATTGGTTGCAACAGGAAATGACTGACCAACTTCTTGTTGAATATACATAAAGTATACCCAACATTGTTCACTTTCAGTATTAATACTAGAACACTATCTGATTTATTACTTCATGTTTCTTTAATTGGCTTTTATTGCTTGATAATTTTGTAAGCCACTCTTGAAATATTCTTGGACCAAACAGAAGAAAGAGCCTTAAATATCACAAAAGCAAAATATAGGTCTGTTTTGTCTGGAGAAAACTGAGACAAAGCAGGCTCATTAACCTTAATTCATGCTATTCATATCTGTCTGCCTTCTCTTTGCCTTCTACATTTTTTTTGGAGTCGCCTAGAGATTGGATAACCAAAACACCATTTTAATTTTCATTTCCAGTGGGTTACACAACACTGGATATCACTGTAGGACTCTTGCGATTCCTAATGAGAGTTTTGCAGGTGGTAACACCTGATTAACATTGGCTGAGTTTAGAATCTAAGTAGGATTCAATCTAGTTAGTATTGTAATGGGAGACAGTCAGGAAAAAACAGGGTATATTGTAAAGACAAAAGACAAATTAGAAGAAAAGTAATGCAAAACACTTCATTCTGCTGAGAAAACCTTGATGTTACATTAATACATCCATTATAACATGTGAGGTTGAGTTCAGCTCAGAAGAAGTTTTTTTCCCCAAAGTCACATGGAATTCTGCATCATCTAATATGGCTAGACTTGCAGTTTAATTGTGAGTTGATACCACACAACATCTTATGGTTTGAAATGTAAGTAGGCAGATGGATGGTGCTCGGCTGAATATCTTAACCTTAATTTTTTTTTCAATAGCTTTTCTGGACAGACTTGCCAATTATTCTTCCTCAATCTCCAATCCCTCAGTAATGAGGTGTACAAGCATGCATGGCTTGTGGTGGCTTGGGCCCTGATGTTTCCCACAAAGGACCTACCAGCCTCCTCCTGAGAAGCCTGGTGCACTCTCCCCATAAATCCTGTTGATGTTGTTGCCAGTCTCTTTAGAGTCAGAAAAGGTCAGTTTGCAGGTGAGTAAGGGTTCAGGAAACAGCTCTGTAGAAAGACATCTGCACGCTCAGCAATAGAAGGTCCTTTCACTGTAAAGCCATTAGTAAGAACTTACGAAAGGTCTGCAACAATATCTTAGGAGGTAAATTAGTTCTGGTGGGAAATAGTTCCGTTGCAGAATTTCTTGTAACCAGTCCTTTCCTTTCAGTATTGTACAGCCTGTAAAGAAGACTTTGTGTGATTATTTTCTATTGAGTTAACTGCCCAAGAGCCCAACACTCCAGAGAAATCCTCTCTGCCACTAATTTATTAGAATGAAAGTAACTGATATCTCCTCTCCTTCTGTAGCATGGACCAAGCAGGGGAATATGTGCTAAAATCCTTTTCTCAGAATTATCACAACTGATTCACTAAGAATTCTACATCCTGTTACATAGACTGCAACACATTCACAAGAAAAGATTGAAAAGGAAAAAAAGAAATGAAAGAAATAATGACCAGTTTCTTTCAAAAGAGCTGCCCCCTCCAGATGTCCAGATGTCTACACAAACATAGTCAACAGAGCAAATTTTCATAGCTCAATCTCACTTCATAAAAAGTATGCCAGTACTCTTCCTAATCCTAGCTTGTGGTGCAATTACTTGCTTACAAATGTCCCCTTCCACCCCAAAACTGGAGACTGCTCTCATGACTGGATTTTTAACATTTTCTTATTTTATGTTTCAATTCTCTGGATTGACAACTCAGATACTTTTCTTTAATTCTTTTGGCATCTGGAGTTCTTGAAGAGAAATTTCCCCATGTCCACTGCCTTCTCAACTGGGAAAATATCTACAGATGCAATGTTAACAATTCTCTGTGTTTTGATATTAAATTTGATATGGATGGCTTCATAGAGTGAGTAGTGTAACGATAAGAAGGGTATGTATTCATCTTGTGATTATATTTATGGCATGTTGGTTTTCCGATTCTAGATTTTTCTGTCCAAATGACCATTATATAGAAAGCAGGGAACTGGAAGAGACAGTAATAGAAATTCTGGGCAGATCATGATACTATACTGTATTTTATGAGCCTTTTCAAGCAGAAATAGAGGAGGAATCTGTTAATACTGTTAGTGTATGTCAGGGTCATCAATTTATATCAATGCTATTAGCAATGGGATTATCATTTTGAAATCAATGTAACTGTGGTTTATCAACATTTAATGTCCTTTTCAACAAAGTTATGTAACTCTTTAGGTAAAATAAAATAATAACAACTCTTGTATCTGGTAATCCTGAACATTCCAGGAAGAAGAGAACATAAATTACATAGCCTAGTTTATAATTCTAGAAAAATAGTATTTTTTCTATTGAATATCATAAGACTCAAGAAAAAAATATTGTAAAGCCTAGCCCCCTTTCCCAGATCAAAGTTGCCACATAATAGGGGAATAGGAAAACAAATCTAAAAACCCAACAGTAATTTAAGAATGAGTAATATGAAAATATAGACATCCCCCTCCCACCACCATTTTGTGTATGGTAGGCCTGCTTGTCTGAAAAAAATAGTCTGTCATTATTTTATTTATATACTTATTGCTAAAGTATGCACGTACTTATTGATATCACTGCTTCAGTGATAAGGGCTATAACAGGCGTTAGCACAGGGCCATGAGTTTTCACATTTTAATAAAGTGCTATCAAACCAACTGCAAATGGCTTAGCAAAACCAGGAAGTCCCCACTTGGTTGTCTGAAATTGGCTTCATCCTACCTATTAATTCATTTAATTCTGCCCCTCCGTGAACTCTGAGAGATTTGTGGTTCTCCAGATAACTGAAACATAATTCCAGCAATCTCCTTCTCCCCTCCCTCTTTTCTGGGGAGAGCATGCTTAGTTAATGTCTTCCCATAAATCTGAAAGGTATGACTAAGTGCCAAATCCATGAGATTCACATGTGTGCTTTGCTTTTGTCTCTTAAAAGTATATGAAGGGATGCTCATAAAATCAATAGATGAATATTGGCTAAAAAATCAACTGTGTCTAACTAATCTCTATCCATTATTGATATTCACATAGAGAATAAATATGGGTTATAAGGAGAATAGTTATCACTGACAATGTTGGACAGCAGCAGAACCATGAATAAATCTGGTAGAAAAAGGTTGGCAAGAAGATCCAGAACCTAAAATTATCTTCTTGTGAGTTCCTTTTGGAGTTAAAACTGGCAATCATTAGAAGCTAATGCTGTCCTATCTGCTGAACTATGGGGCTATCTGCTGAAAAATGGGGCTATCACTGTAAGGAAGAGGTGATTTTTGATGGACCAAGGGGATGTAGCTTGGAATTGAGAGTGGCTTTCAAAAAGTTGACCTCCCTGAAATGTGTTGCCTTTCTTGGTCTCTTATTGCTCCCATTTTCCATATAGTCTCTTTAATCTCCATTTCGGGAGTCAGATGAGGGCTCATCACCCTCCAGAAATAGAAGTCCTAGGAAAAGAAAAAAAATCTGCTGGAATCTACAATTCTTGCTGCTGGGCCACACAACCTAGCATGAATTTCAAAATTTTGAAGCCTTCCAATTTCCTTTCAAAGAGGAAAGGGTCATCCTCCTCATCCTTCTTTGGAATCCTTCTGAAAAATCTCTGGACTTCAGCACTCAATTAATGTCAACTTAGCTGGCATTCAAGGCCTGACAATTACAATAGCAACTTAAGCATGTGACTTCACAGGTCTAAACCAGATGCCTGGAAACCTATATCACCAGGCCTCTAGTAACCATGGTAATTGTGTCACACCTGTCTCCCAGGTAACTCTTTGGACTCCTCAACATATCTAGTACCTTGCCTCAAATGACTGTAAGCAAAAGATATCCAACATCCTGGTTGGATTTTACAGGGATATATTTCTTTTTTACCAGCTCTGTAACTAAGCAGTACTGCCTGGTGACAAAAAACTTTTGGTAACCATAGTAACAGATGAACATCACATAGCAACATGTACCTCATCTCCCCATGGAAACCTCATTAGGGCTTTTAGTATCAATGTGTTTATTTACAAAAAAAAATATCCATGGCATAGTTTGCTCTGAGAATAAGTTTTCTAATGAGACATACAGGTGCTAAGTATTCAGCAGAGGATCTGGCTGCCAGATGTTCACTAAATGGAAACAAAGAGAGATAGCTTTGCTGCCATCTTGTGGTCACTGGGACTTTTACAAGAGAGATCAGGAAGCCGTCATTAAGGATAGTCTGACTTTTGATTCAATGTGTCAGTGGCATGACATAGATGCTGTGTGGCCACAATCCTGCATGGTGTCCTTTAACAGGGTTAAATCTGAATTGCTGTCTTAGGGATGAGTCAAAGCCATGGTTAGATTTCCCCCCCACCTTCTATAACTGGTTTCCAGAGCTTCTGAGAGCCTAAAATATAGCATATGCTTTTGGTTGCCATAATTTCCCTCATTCTTATGGTTATGAGCTTTGATCCTGATTTGCTTGCATGTTCAGCTAATAGTATACCAAAACTGACCAAATTAAAAACAAGGCACAATGAATGGTGCTTAACAGCTGCCTGGATGTTAAGTTCTATTTCCTTTGCTCACCCTAGAGAAAGAAGCCCTTATTCCCCTTTCTTAGCCTCGTGGGCAGCCATGAAGACAAGCAGTGAATGGACATTTTGCATGATGGAAAATATGCTGGACTGTCATCCACAAGCTTTGAGGAGGCTGTTCTTCACTTTCCCTGCTCCAATTCTTTCACTGCTGTTGCTGTGGTCTGCCTCTTCTTATTGTATTGCAAAGCTAAAGCTTTATACACCCTGATGTGCTGGAGAAAGTGAGGAGGTAAAAACTATTTGTATTGAAACATAGATTTCTACACAATTTATTTAGCCCTTCTAGAGCACACCATTTAATCTCGTTCAGTTCCTATTCTATATGTATATGTGTGTATATACATACATACACACTCACACATACTACATAACTTCACACCTACATACATACATAAACAGAATAATCCTCTAATCTTCCTGCCAGTAGCCTTTAATGGTGGTGAAATAATATCACTTTCTCCCAGTGCATCCTGCAAGGATTTATTTTCCTCATAAGGTTTCATCCCTGGTACAGCTCGCATTAGGTTTTTACCATTCTCAAGTATCTTATAATATTTACTAATGGAGATATTTTTTTTTCTCTTTTACATTCTTGACAACCATGTTAGGGTTGCATGCAACATCTCAGATGTGCTGCATATGACAGAATTTATTAAATATTATAAGATACTTTACTCCTTTTTGAGCACTTGCCTTTTACTTGGTGCATTGGTTTGTGATGAGCAGGAAGAGTTTGGCTTCTTGAGGGTAACTTGACAGAAAAAGGAAAGCAAGATTATGTCTTTAAGGCAGATAGGAAGTTTATCACAACAGCAACAGAACCTTTGGAAAATCTATTTGGATTAATGCAGAGAAACATTCTGATGGCCTCTTGGAACTGGACCTCAAGGAAACTTGTTACAAACAGATGTATGTATAAATGACCAATTTTCTTCAAAAATGGTCAGATAAGCAATATTCCTATGACATTTCCCCATATTTATAAGCTGAGATGCCTTAGGTGTTTTCTTCTTCTTCTTCTTCTTCTTCTTCTTCTTCTTCTTCTTCTTCTTCTTCTTCTTCTTCTTCTTCTTCTTCTTCTTCTTCTTCTCCTCCTCCTCCTCCTCCTCCTCCTCCTCCTCTTCCTTCTTCTTCTTCTTCTTCTTCTTCTTCTTCCTTGCAGCATTGCAGAGAGTAAGAAAGATGATTTTAATGGAGAAAGGTAGGAACTCTTACTTAGGCAAAAAGGGTGAAACATTCCAGAGCAATGAGATAACATTGAGCTCAGATAGATGTTTCCATGATTTGATTGGAGTATAAGAAAGAGGAGAAAATACAACCCAAATTGTCTTATTGTAGTAAATCTCAGTCAAAATAGTTTTAACCTTCCTGGAGAGTTAATTTCCTGGTCTGGTCTACTAGTGGGGCTGACAATGAATCTTGCAAGTTTAATTGTACTGTAGTCCCTCCCTGCCTCACAGTGTAAATGTTGTGGGGGAATCTAGCAGGAGAGCAAGCTTTGGATACACTCCCTTGTGCCCCTGAATGAAAGGTGAGATACAAATCAAATAAATGTATACACAACTGTATGGCACTCCTGCTAAAACTGCTTCCCTGTTGTGAATATTGAGAAAAGAACAGGAACACCATCCTGTTTCTAGTCACAGGCTGAGAAGAAGAAAGTGTTAATTCTTGGAATGCCCTGGTTTTTAAATGATTGTCAATTAAAGTAGAAGGTACCCGTGCTGACAGGCTGCTCCCACTTGTTGAGCAATACCCAGGAGTAGATGAGTAAAGGATTATGTTATGTATGCAGGTTTAAAGTCATTGGTTTAGTTTGAACTGTTCTTGTAAAATGTAAGAAATGATTGGTTTAAAAAGTGCGGGAAAACCCTGCACTCTGATTGGCTGGCAACTGCGGCTGCTGGCTATAAGTAGCAGCCGCAGCCCAGCCAAAGGGGGTTTTGTTCTGAGCTGTAGTCACTAATAAACTAAGAGCTTGAAGCACTTCGCGTCTGTCTCTTCATGCAAACATAACAGATTACATGGAGGGTCTTTTGTCTGCTTCTCCAATTCACAGTTAACTTGTTTGGTGTGTTGTGTAGCTCAAAATCAATTCCGGCTCCTCCGATAGTTTGCATGCTTGCATCCTGCCAAGGAGAAAACTGTTCTGCTTGGATTCTTCTTGTTATCCCCTAGGTTCCTCCCCATCCCCTTTCCCCCAGGAAAGACACATTCAGATGACCAATTCCTTCCTGCCACAGCTGACACCGTATGATTATATTAAGCTGACAATGCCCTTGAATCCCAGATATACCATAATTGCTCTGAAATGTCATAGTGGCCTCTGGCTTGTTGCAAGCTGTTTCTGCAAAGGAGCCTTCTCAGTAGAGAAACAGAATGCTTTGCATGTCACTGCAGGCCCATGTGTATTATCAGATGCAAAGCAGTCCATTTTGTGCATGACAGCCGATTTATTGTTATAGTCTATCTAGTTAGAAAACACCTTGTGGCCTTTTTGTAGCAGGGACTATTGTAACCTTGGGCTTTATAGTTATGTTAGCATGTGATGACGTTACCTTTCACGCATTATAGCTACTTTAAATTCTGCAAGATGCATAGTTGGGAGGGAGAACAGAGAAGACAGCTGGGTCTTGATTATAAATTTATACGTGGTAAACTGGAAAGAGTCCTACATGTACGTAGGAACCCAGCCCCTTTCACCCCAAACACATCAAATTTGCAGGTATAGTTTATGCATGTGTACGCATGATTTCCATGTTTCTCTAGATAGCATGGCCAAATGACATAGGTGACATAAGGTTGACAGAAGTCAGCTCTCTTGTAGAAGAAAAGATGGTGCCCTACCAGGTACTCTGGCCCATAAGTCAAATGATTTTGACTGTATTCATTGTACCATTCTTAGCCAATGAAAATGCTCTATCTATGTGTCCAGGGCAAGAGGCAGATGCAATAGGTCTCTTTGGAGCATGCTCTGTTTTCAATGGACTATTGAGGTGAAGTGGAAAAGAATTGGGTGCTGTTAATTCTTATGGTGGTAGCCTTCTTTTAGGAATCTTCCAGCACTCTGCATATTGATACTTCTTGTACTACCCTTGTTTTAGGGATGTAGTTACTGTTAATAAGTACTTGAGTTTGCAATTAGAATAAATAAGGATTTACATGCTTCAGTGAACGTTCAAAACATTCAAATGTATTTCAGTGTTCAAGTATTAATAATAATAAAGCAAGAATGATATAGGCATATCAAATGAAAGTTGGAAAGACAACTTTTTTAGGTTCACAGCAATAAAACTTAAGATTTATTCTTATGTGAGCCAGCAAAAAAAAAAGAACACTAATGTGAGAGAAGGGAGTTGAGAATCAAATAAGAAAAGTAAATGAGACTTCTTGCCAGTGGACAAGTGATGGCTGAAATTGCTCTTTAGTCTTCAAGAGAAAAAGCCAGGCTGTTGGTTTCACGTATGTTGAAATGGGGCTAGTAATGAATGGGCTCAACTCCCAGAACTGCACTTGCATTGAGAGCAGAGTCAGATCTGGAGCTGATTCCAAACATCTACAGACCCAATATGGAAAAGTAAGTCTTAGGTTACATTACAATAGTCACGTAGAGTTTTCACGGGAAGGAGATGTGTTGTTGTATCCTATGAGAGAGTCCCTGTTGCAAACAGAATTAATAGGATTATAAGAGGAAAAATGACTGATGATAGAGTCATATCAACCACAGTTTCATTCATCTTCTGCAATCTGGTATGTTGGAACTACAGAATACACAATTCTAAGGAATTGTAATCATGAAAATCCCAAGAAGCTGGTCTAGACAGATGCCTTAAAGAAAAAAAAAGATATTTTTCAGTAGCTGCCTGCATAGTAGTTTCATATTGCTTTCTACACTTTTGGAGTTTAAAGAAGTTTGGAAACACTAAAGTAAGGTTTATTTAAAGGGAAACCATCTCTGACGTATGTGATGAAGTATATTCCTCTGTGTTTTCTTGAAAACAATTATACAAAATCCATAGACAGAATAATGATACTGATGTAATTCCTTCCGATTGCCTGGCAACCCCCTCCCTATTCATTTACAGATGAACTGCAGTCCTTCTCTAATTTCTTTCTGTCATATCACTTGCTCTTTCTCCCAAAATGGAAACATGAACTATAAATTATTTAAAAGTCTGAGTCTGGAAGCTGAGAATCATAACTCTTTTGGATTTAAGAAACAAGGGATTAAATAGAAATCTTGGCTTCATTATCGTTAGTCTGCACAATAGCAGTATCTCTCCATCTATACATACATACCATTTTGTTGACCTGTTTCACAACCTCTTCGTGTCAGTGTCCCTGTTCACCTGACGTTTTATTCATTTTTGAACTTGGAAGCCCTTGGTGCTCTCTGAGCTTGGTTGCTTTCTTGCAGACATTTTGATACCAAACTAGGTAACATCTTCAGTGTTAGAAGGGAGTGTAGTTTGCTTTTTGATTAATACACTAGCTTCCCCTGACAGTGTCGGTATTGTTTTCTCCTTGGTAGTTACTTGATTAGTCTGTTCGCTGCTTCATTTGTTAAGTTTGCATGAAGAGACAGACGCGGAGTGCTTCAAGCTCTTAGTTTATTAGTGACTACAGCTCAGAACAAAACCCCCTTTGGCTGGGCTGCGGCTGCTACTTATAGCCAGCAGCCGCAGTTGCCAGCCAATCAGAGTGCAGGGTTTTCCCGCACTTTTTAAACCAATCATTTCTTACATTTTACAAGAACAGTTCAAACTAAACCAATGACTTTAAACCTGCATACATAACATCATTGACTTGATAATTCCTTAATGAGAGTGTTGGTTACTGCTTGATTGTTTGGTGTTAATCCTGGTGTTGATCCTTGCTTATCTGGGTGTTGGTGAGGAGATGTTCTAGTCTTTTTGTTTTTGTTTTGGCTTTTGTATTATCTCGTTTGAATGGTGTGTTAATGCTGTTTATTTCTCTATGTCTATTGATGGCTCATTTATCTGAGTCCCAAGCTTCCAGGAAATCCCCATCGGGTTATTTTGAGTGGGGGGATTTAGTTTGATCTAGGATGCTCACAGTTTTCAAACTTGTTAGAATTTTCTGTTCAGCATTTCAAAGTGAATGTGTCTACCAAATCTTTGCCTATCCCCTGCCCCCCCCAACATAATATTTGTCCTTCACTGCCTCTTAAATCTTAGCAGTGTCATTGCAGCTGTCAGTTGGGTCTTCTCCCACAGGAGAGATAGGCTCCACTCCCTTTGCCACCAGAGAGAAACCTATTGGGGCAAGATCTGAGGAGTTAGGTCTAACTAATAAAGTCTACAGTATATCTACCTCTGCTGATTGGTGGCCAGGTACCAACCAGTTGCTGCCAAATAAAAACCCATGTGGGGAAGAATTAGAGCTGCCAGGCACATTTTCCCTGTTGTAATGTAATGTAAACCATTATCTGAGGGGCAACTGACTTCAGTGCTGTGAACCATTATGTTACTGCTGGAATCAATAAGATTTATTTTATTTTATTTATTTTATTTGACTTGTATGCTGCCACTCTCCGAAAGGACTCGGGGCGGCTCACAGATAAAAACATAGAACAATAAATAATTTTAAAAAGATTAAACCTGACAAGCCAAATCCAACAGTAAAAACCCAGTTAAAATCCCACCCTTCCCCACAGGAGGTCAGTCCAGCCCAGCCTGTAAAAACAACCAGGTTTTTAGATTGTGCCGGAAGGAGGAGAGATCGGGAGCCAACCGGAGCTCAGTGGGTAGTTGGTTCCCTAAGGCGGGAGCCGATACCAAATAGGCCTTTCCCCGGGGCACCGCCAGCCAGCATTGTCATGCGGACGGCACCCCGAGGAGTCCCAGCCTATGTGCTCACACAGGGCAATCAGTATTGGATGTCGGCAGGAGATGCTCCCGCAAGTACCCCGGACCCATGCCATGAAGGACTTCGAATGTTAATGTCAGAACCTTGAATCGCAAGATCACAAACGAGTGGAGCATGAAAAAGAAGAAGACGATGGCAATAGCCATCAATGTCAGATTCAAGCAACAACTAGAAACTATTGTGGAAAGGTCACCACCAACTAACCTACTGCTTCTCTTGTAGTTAAGATGGATGTTCACATGTTCGTAGTATTGGTTGCACTGCATTCTTTATAGCAGTGGGCTGGTTGTCAGAAGCCTGCCAAATAGTGCTTGTTGTTTGGAAGGATACTGCCACCAGGGTGTTTTGTATGTTAAAATGATTCCAGGGTAAATCCTGCCCATGCTTTCACATGCCTTAATGCAGTAGACATTCCCAAGTTGACCCATCTGGCACTGCTGTCTGAGAGTACCTTCATTTGTGGGCTTGTTAAACTTAATGACTTTAATGAGTGGATCAAGTATGAGAGGCCCACTTGATCAATCCCATTAAATGATACAGGAAAAGGGGAATTAGTTCCTTGTTAACTTGGTAACAATTTGTAAGAATAATCTATTTTGACATCTTTTTATTTGGCTGTCAGGAAGCTGAGGCATTGAGGGCATTGCCAAAAGCCCCTGTCTTATTAAAAAAACTCTTACTGGATTGTAAATCATATTTCTTTGTTGAGTTCTGAATACTGCTGGTTGGCAAGAGAATATGTGAAATGACACCACTGGAAGTAGTGTATCTAAGTGTCAGATGCTGTGAGAAAAAACTATTTAATTAAAAAGATTTTTAAACAACCTTATGGGACAAGGTTGTCTCTAAGCAAGTTACTAATTTCTGACAAGGAGCCCATGGATTTCCTCCACAATAACCTATTCACCTGTGCAGGCTATTATTTCACACAGCCTTTATTAAGGTAGTCATGTATTTCTGTAAATCCTGACCATTATTTTCCACAGGAGAAAAGATTCCAGAATTGTGACCCTGACAATTATTTTCCACTGGAAAAAAACATTCCAAAGCTATGGTGGTTCATGAGAACCTTGTGAGTATTTTGTGGGTGTTTCTTCATTTATTTCTCACCTCTTCTTATGCATCCAGGAATGAGCATGGAATTCCATCTTGGGGTTCTCCCATACTCTTTTGGTCTTCTCAACCTGAGATTCACAGCTTTGACTTTCATAGAAACTCCAGTCTGCAAGGAGAACAGCATATTTGGAGCACTGTTGTGTATGCTGCTTTACGCTTGCATATTATGCTGCTTTATGCTTGCATATTAGTAAGTAGTTTTTTTTTGTGTGTGTGTGTGTGTGTGTGTGTGTGCTGTTGACTCCTTACAACTACCCAGGGAAGTCCCTGCAGTATTCTTGGCAAGATTTCAGAAGTTCCTCCTTCCTAAGGCTGACCTAGAATAACTGATAGGCCTAAAATGGGACTAGAACTCACAGTCTCCTGAGTTCTAGCCTGGTGCCTTAACCTCTACACCAAACTGGCTTTCTAGCTTGGTTTAGATTATCATTTCATTGGTACCTTGGCTGGTACACTTGAAGTGGGATGTGTGTCATGCTTATTCCTTCACCAAAAAATAAGAAATACGGTAATGAAAAATTACTCTTTATGAAAGATAATTCCAGCTGCAGCTGAACTGTGTTGGCACATCTTTAAAATAAAATGTGTTTGAAAGCCATTTGTGATGCTTTTGTCGTACCATCTTCTTGAGTTTTGCAAACTTCTGAAAACGGTTGAAGAGACATACTAATCTCCTTGAGTTGGTGTGCTCTAGATACATTGGACTCAGTCTCCCCTAATTCCCAGTCTCCTAATTCCCAGTCAATGGGAGCTGTAGTGGTTACATTGGCAATTGTCTTTTCAAAGCAACTGCCAACTTTCTGGGAGAGAATGTTTATTTATTTTCTTACTCATAAAAATTTATATAGTCACTCGTCTCAAAAAAGTGACTCTGGATGGTGATCTAAGGTTATAAACAACAATTTAACAATCATCATAATGCCTAGGGACACAAGCAAGATCTAACTGATAAAAATGATATTAACCAATGTTAGCTAGCAGAGCTCACCTAACCACCCAGCTCCCATGTCTATTGTTATTGTTACTGTTACTGTTATTGTTAAGGTTGGAGACCCCTGGGCTAAGGGGTTAATGAGCTTCTCCATACAGAGTGGGGGATTCCAGAGGAGCATAGAGTCTGTCTTGCTTCCACTGGATGGCTTTGCAGGGAGGACACCTTGTGAGCTCCCTTTAACAACCTCAAGCTGTGTTGGGAGCTTCCCGGTGCTCCCATGTTACACCCCTCCTATGTGGCCTGCATTGGCTGCCAGTTGCTCTCCGAGTGAGATTCAAGGTTTTGGTATTAACATTCAAACTCCTACAAGGCCTGGGTCCAGGGTATTTACGAGAACGACTCCTGCCGGCATCGAATGCCAACCGCCCTGTATGAGTGCACAGATGGGACTCCTTGGGGTACCGTCTGTGACCCAATGTCATTTGGCGATGTCCCGGGGGAGGGCCTATTCTGTGGCAGCTCCCACTTTATGGAATCAGCTTCCCCTGGAGCTCCGTTTGGCCCCTGACCTTTGCACCTTCCACCATGACTTAAAGACTTGGTTGTTTGGACAGTTCAGGCTGTGCTGACCTCTTGGGGGTGGGGTGGCTTTGTTTTAAACTGTTGGGGCTTTAGTATGAATTTGGCTTGGGCTATTTAATATGGTTTTAGTTAATTAATTTATTGTATGGTTTTAGTTGTGAGCTGCCCCAAGTCCTTTTTGGAGAGGGGGCGGCATACAAGTCAAATAAATAAATAAATAAATAAATAAATAAATAAATAAATAAATAAATAAGCAAGCAAGCAAGCAAGCAAGCAAGCAAGCTGGGGGAAAAAAGTTTTGTTCCAGACTCTTTGGTGATGACAGAAGAGCCCAATCTCACTTTCTTTCTTCCCTGCCACTCCCTCTCTCCTTTCTGTCTAACCTAATGTTCACTTTTGAGCGCATTTTTGGCAATGGCCTGAAAATCCCAGGACTCCATTCAACCAGCAGCATGCATAAAAACTAGCTGAGAGGAGGGGGAATCCTCATGGGCAAGCTGCCCTGAAAATGTTTCAGCTACTTGTGGAAGAGGAATTAAAAATGCAGTCTTGTACCTTTAATCCAAAAGTACTACTAAACCAGATGGGGAGAGAGAAAAATGGTTAACGCTTTCTATTCCAAATGGCTCTGAAGCTGAGTTTTGGCTGGTCCCTTTCTCTTTTCTTGCTTAAAACAGGAGGTAGTTGAGGTGAAGGAAAATGGCAAGAGGCATTTCTCTGGGATTACAGTTTTAAGAAGCTGCTGGGGAGTGCCAGCAGCATTCGAGAAAAGAAAGATGTAGAATGAAATTAAGGGAAGTAGTCAGTGAGAGCATCACAGTGTTACCTGGACCAGCTCTCTAATACTGCATTTTTAATAACTTGGATGATGAGCTAGAAGGGATTATTTATCAATCTGCAGCTAGTACAAAACTAAGGCAGGAAGTAATCTAGAAAGTAACAAAATCCAGCATGATCTTGATAAGTAAAAGAAGTAAAAGACTGAAAATAACTGTGCTATTTTTAACTGAGATAAATGCTAGGTTCTTCCATTAGAAAAAAAGTAAAGAGGCAGAAATGAAGAAACGAGGAATATTTGGTTTGGTAATATTCTTTATTTATTGTCTCAATCTTCATGTGAAAATGTTTGTGGAATTATATATGATCACTCCATAAATACAAGTCAAGAATGTGTTGTGCCTGCTAAAGCAGCAAGTGCAGTTTTTGGCTTCATCAATAGAATTACAGTTGCCAAATCAAGGAGAAATAATACCGTGTTTCCCCAAAAATAAGACACTGTCTTATATTTTTTTTGGCTCCCAAAAACACACTAGGTCTTATTTTCGGGATAGGTCTTATATATTTATGGTGCCAAATAGTGGGTGTGAGTGTGTAGGGGGTGTTTCGCGGGTGCACAGTTGCTCCCTGAAAAGTCTTCCTGGAACTGGAGATTTACACTAGGTCTTATTTTTGGGGTAGGTCTTATATTAGGGCAGGTTTAGAAAATAGTGCTAGGTCTTACTTTCGGGGTAGGTCTTATTTTGGGGAAACACGGTAGTTCCATTTGTTTCCATGTTGGTCAGTCCTCCTTCAAGTAAGGAACTCAATCCTGGCTAATATTTTAAGCAAAAGGGAAGGGAAGCAACGCAACGCAATGCAACAGGAACGACCAGAGGATTCCCCCTAGAACTCTGATATGATATCCTCTTGTCTGTTGCTTAGAAATGGATTTCCTAATTTCTAAATAGTCTGGCCTAGAAACCAAGAGACTATGAGTTCTAGTGCTGCCTTAGATGTGAAAGCCAGCTGGGAGACTTTGGGCCAATCACCAAGAGCTGATGAGTTCTAGTCCCACCTTGAGCATAAATGCCAGCTGGGTGACTTTGAGCCAGTCACTCTCTCTTAGCCTAACCCATCTCAACAATGTGTTGTTGTGGGGAAAATAGGAAGAGGGAGGAGTTACTTATAAAGTAATAAAGGCAGGATAAAAATCTAATTAATAAATAATCAAATAAATACAATGATTACAGTTGCCTGTTTTGCTTCAGAAAATAAGATGCTTCTCTTGCAAGTGATTGGATTATATCAGCCCAGTAATTCATATGATTGGTTTCACTGTCAATCTAACTATTCAGGAACTTGAAAGAGCAATGAATTACCAAAGCATCCATTCATACTAGATATGAAGAAATAATCTGCTAAATCTCCCTTAATTGTTTCATGCTGATTGGATCCTGAATACTGAGAATATGGAAGGAAATATCCTTTTTCATATGTTCAGGACTAATCATGGAGGGAAGTGGGAGCCATCCTAGAAGATATGAAAGGAGGCTGCAAGTCATTTTTGTGGAATGTAATTATTGTTTTTCATTGATTCACATTCCTGATTGCCCAGAATATCTAATCACACTGAGAACTGTAACCTCATTCAGTCAAATATGGTTACAGTCTCCTTTCAGACTCAGTTTCAACGTAAAAAATTTTGAGAAAGAAATGGGGTGGACATGCACATCTGAATAACCCATCTGTAATTGAACTATAAAATGTCGGCAAGATGGGTTTTGTGTGTGTGTGTGTGTGTGTGTGTGTGTGTGTATGGCAGCTGCATTTAATGCACTTTATAAAACAAATATTTCATCAGTGTAAACCAGATTGCCTCTATCCTGATTATAAAGGCATTCATCTTTTAATATCTCAAGTTTTAATTTGAACAGGTTTCCTAAGATGTAACTTCCACATTTTTGTGAAGCAAAAAAGTATTCATTAAAAGTATTTTGTGTTAACCTAAAGTGTTATGTATGCAGGTTTAAAGTCATTGGTTTAGTTTGAACTGTTCTTGTAAAATGTAAGAAATGATTGGTTTAAAAAGTGCGGGAAAACCCTGCACTCTGATTGGCTGGCAACTGCGGCTGCTGGCTATAAGTAGCAGCAGCCAGCCAAAGTGGGTTCGTTCTGAGCTGTAGTCACTAATAAACAAAGAGCTTGAAGCACTCCGCATCTGTCTCTTCATGCAAACTTAACATAAAGGGTCTTTGATTTGGAGGCGGATGGTGGCCTGAATTGTGCTAATGCATTCTTTTCCTTGGAATATTGCAAACTTTATGAATACTTCGATTACCCTGTAATTTAGCAGATGCCCATCCTAGCAGTTTAATATTTTCTTTTTATTGCTCTTTCAAACAAATGTGTGCATAGGAAGGATGGTAGAAGAGAGAGTAGTGAGAAAGGATTAAATTGCTTAGCATTTAAAATTCTATAGGAAGATTTGGGGAACAGAAAGGTCACTACAGTATAGAGTTTATTACTGCTTTCAGTATCTCCAGGCGTTTTTCATCAGGAAAACTCATTTTATGTTAACAATGTCTATTTGTATTACGAAACCGTGAAAATCATGGACATTGTGCCTTAAAAGTATTGCAAATATAATTTCCTGCTATATATTTTTTTTAATTTTGAGGCTTCCTAAATTTGATTTAGGAAGGTCCTGAGATTGTGGTAGGAAGCAGATGCTGGGCTATTTAATTGTGAAACTTGGTTTCCAGAAGTCTGCAGAGATTCTCAGTCATCCAGGTCATGGTTATCCCAATGGTGCTTTTGCAGGAGGCGACTGGATTTTCTTGTTTTTCTTTGAAGACGTTTCTCTTCTCATCCAAAAAGCTTCTACAGTTCTGGCAGGATGGTTGAGAATGGAAGGATTTATATTCCTTGCAGACAGTTGGTCATTTGCATCCCTTTAGAGAGTTGCTGTAGCACTTGGAAGTTTATCTGTGTCCTTAAGGTCACCTGAGTAGTGTTCCTGGTTCCTGTAGTCTGCAATTTCAGTCAGAGCTGAAGAAGCTTCTTGGATCAGAAGCAAAATGCCTTCAAAAGAAAAAACAAGAAACTCTGGCCGCTTTCTGGAAAAGCACCTTTGGGACTGATTTCTAGAACCACTATAGGGGGTCATGGCCCTGAATCATATGTGTGCACTTCTAACAGTTATTCTTACTATTGCCTGGTGGCTTGTAACACAAAATGTAGTCAGGCAGTTGCTAATTTAAAGATGGAATGAAGAGATGAATCACTGCCATTCCTGATCTTAAGTGACCAGAAGTGTTGAAAGAAATTGTGATAGTGGTCCTCGGGAGATTTTGTGGGAATAAAATGTTTACGAACCAATAGGTTATTCAAAACATGAATACAAGGGGGGGAATTTAGATTTATTCCTCTTTGTGTTTCAGAAATGCTTCTCAGAACAATGGATCCTTGGATCTCATGTGCTCATAGAATAACTTAATGACATCACCTTCATCCTGCTCTGAAAAATCAAAATTTGGAAATATTGAATTGACCACTTTAGCATGTGCTCAACACTGACTAG
Source organism: Naja naja (assembly GCA_009733165.1). Lineage (NCBI taxonomy): Eukaryota > Metazoa > Chordata > Lepidosauria > Squamata > Elapidae > Naja > Naja naja. The sequence goes on from CM019149.1 coordinate 137,073,196, forward strand.
AACCCACAAATCTCTGGAGTTTACTGAAGAAGGTTATCCAAAGACCAAACATTGAATGAGTCAGAGGAATATTATGAGAGTAACAGAGAAATCTAGTGGAGGAGATCCAATGCACTCCGAGTAATAATTCTTAGTGCTAATAGTTTCCAATGGTCTAGATAGTTCTGAATTCTTCATAAAGCACTCAATGATTCCATCTTTTGGGATTCATGCACCTTTGGTTGCTTTAGGTGACATTATCGTGTGATTTAATTAAGAGGAAGCAATTTAACTATTCCACTGAACATTTCTAGATTATCTGGTAATATTGATTTTTTCCAGAAAGAATTTTATAAATACTTGCCTATTTGTTTGGGTCAGGTTAGAAATGTTAAATCCAGAAAGAAAATCCAATTCGGTCAAAGTTCTGTATGCAACAGAATTTCATTTTAATGTATGCCGATTAGTGTACATTTAAAGTGACAATAGAGTTATTCTAAGTTCTACTATGGGGTTATAGATAGTATAGTATAATCCCTATGTAAGGTTTCTACCATATTGAGAATCATTCATGTACTATTTTTTTGCTATTCTTTCTTCAATGTGAAGGAACACTACATACTACATTAATTAGATTTCCAGTGCCTTGTGTTTGGGGAGGACTGGTGAAGGAGTTGATAACACCTATTGAGATCTATAAAATAATTTTATGCTGATATGTTATAAAGTGGCTATTATATAGCTTCCACCTTCTTTTTCTAAAGGGCAGCCAGACAGATATCATCATGCTGGTGCATAAAGGAGAAGGATCTGGCATGTATAATTCATGTTCAAGATAGTTTGCTCAATGTATGACTGGTAGGAGATAATAGTTCATAGTTCTCTTTGCAAGCTGTAGATGAAAGACTAAGTTCCTTAAAACAGTTGGAGGGATTTATAGTTTATAGTAGAAACAGAAAATCAAATACTGTTGTGTTTACATCCCCCAAATTGGAGGCAAGGAGGCGTTTTTGGCTCATGGGCCTCATTGTAGTTGTAGACATAGAAAAGCAGACTTCACGTTTCTGAGTTGTTTTTTTGTTCTCTTACTGGAATTCAGAGAACCATTAACCAAAACCTGGTGCAGAAGAGATAATGATACTATAAAAATGCATTCTTGTCATTGCTACTTGTAGCTATGAGATTCAGTGTATTAAAATACAACAGCCAGCTCAAGGGGTTTTCCCCCCTGAAATTCTTGCATACCCTTTGTATGAGAAGAACTAGTTACACACACCAAGGATTATTTGGAAACTGTGCATGCACTGCCAAGACTCAAACATTGTCTTCAACACTGCTCTGGTGATGAACCCAGTCGCCTATGGATTGATCAAAATCAGTTACTGAACTGCAGAATATAAACAACTGGATTAAAAGATTGCTGGGCCCCAAAGGCAGCTTCTTAAATACACGACTGTTGTATTTAAATAAACCAAGGCAACCTTCAGAATCTTGAAGAAGAAGAATAAAGGTGTACAATTCCTGATTGATCTGGTGTGCTGCCAGAAGAAAGGAACCTGCCTAATTCAGAATTTAGGAAGGCTGGTTTTTCTACAAAGGAGTGGGCACCTTTTGTATTTTCTTATTAAAGTTGTTGTGTATGCAGGTTTGAATGTCATTGGTTAAGTTTGAACTGTTCTTGTAAAATGTCAGAAATGATTGGTTTAAAAAGTGCAGGAAAACCCTGCACTCTGATTGGCTGGCAACTGCGGCTGCTGGCTATAAGTAGCAGCCGCAGCCCAGCCAAATCGGGTCTGTTATGAGCTGTAGTCACTAATAAACTCTTCACTGAAGCACTCGCGTCTGACTCTTCATGCAAATCTAACACTGGCGACGAAGGTGGGATCCTTCCCGAAGAGAAGACAACGCGGAGAGAGATGGCTGGGCTGAACATCCCCCCAGCCCCGTTCGATCCGACGGCAGAAGACTGGGACTCGTATGCAGATCGTTTCCAAATGTATTTGGAGGGAAACGATCTCGCCGACATTTCTGACAAGTGGAAGAGGGCGGTCTTTCTCACCCACTGTGGTCCGGCAGTTTTCAAGATGGCAAAGGCATTGGCGGGAGCTGCAGACATGAAGGTAATGGACTGGCCCGACTTAGAAAAGTTATTAAGAGCCCATTACACCACAAATATCGTGCCTCATTAAGAGACACGAATTCTACCGTCGGGATCAAGGGGAAAGCGAAACGTTAATGACTTTGTGGCAAGTTTAAGGGACATTGGGGGTGCATGTGAGTTTATCAACTTAGAAGAGGCCATGCGATCGATTTGTTCTAGGCCTAAAAACAAGGTTTTGCAGAGCAAATTATTAATGAAACCTAAGATCACGCTTAAGGAGGCCATAGAAGAAGCTTCTTCAGCGGAAGCTACCAAGTCCTCAGCAGCAGCCATGAAGAAAATTAACAAGGCCGCAAGCCATCCTGATGTGGAAAAATCCACAACAACCCATTGTGAGCAAATAGATTCTGATTCAGACTGTAGTGAGGTGGAGGAAGGAATTTATAGACTCAGAATGGAGAAGAAAAGGAAAGACCTTGGAAGAAAGAGGCAAGACTTTTATTGCAGAGGTTGTGGGGGGCCACCCCGCACTGAATGCAAGTTTTGATACCATCTGCCTCCGTTGTGAAAAAAGAGGTCACCTAGCAAGAGTCTGCAAATCATCCAGAACTCCACCAAGCAGAAAAAAGTTTCCTGACAAAGAATTCAAGCTAACAACTTCAGTGAGAAAATGGGGCAACACAGAAGCAAATGGGAAGAATGAAACTCATCAAACAGTCACTATTGGTCATTCTTCACCCTTAAGAAGCAGAAAAGTACATGTGAAGGTACTTATTGAAGGAAGGCCTTGCCAAATGGAAGTGGACTCAGGCTCCTATTTATCTATGGTGTCATGGGACACTATTCACAGGCTACTTCCCAACATTCAGAAGAAGCATTTCCAGAAGCAAGCACTGACTCTTAAAGACTACCAAGGGAACAAGATTCCAGTAGTTGGAACAAGAGAATTCAACGTGAAGTTCAAAGGCCACACCAAACTTGCCCTGACCATCGTGGACAAGACGCCCAAGCTTGCTGGGACTTGAGTGGTTCAATCCACTAGGCATCGAGGTGACTGGCATCAATCACATGAGCAACACTGAATGGGAGGAGGCCTTGAAGTCTGAGTTTCCAGAGGTCTTCAGCGACGGATTGGGCAAGTATATGGGGACCCCTATCACTTTCAACCTAGATCCCAAGGTGCCCCCAATCGTTTAAAGCCCAGAAGGGTCCCATTTGCCTTAAAGGAAAAAATTGATGCACAATTAGATAAACTAATAGCTCAAGGAGTTTTAGAGCCCACTGACCACTCCAGATGGGAAACACCCATAGTCACACCAGTCAAGACTGATGGGTCAGTGAGAATCTGTGGAGACTATAAGGGGACATTGAACCATGCTTCAGCAGAGCATATCCAGTTCCAGTGGTGCATCATTTATTACATTCACTTGGCAGGGGTACAGTCTTTGCCAAATTGGATCTGGCCCAGGCATATCAACAACTAACAGTTGATGATGCCACTGCAGATGCCCAAACCATTGTGACTCATAGAGGTGCCTTCAAATGTAAAAGGTTACAGTTTGGAGTAAGCGTGGCACCAGGCATTTTCCAAAGCCTTATGGAAAGGATGCTCCAAGGACTGCCAGGGGTAGTGCCTTACTTTGATGATGTGAGAGACTCAGAGAAGTCTTTAGCATATTCAAGAAAGCAGGATTAAAAGTCAAGGAAGAAAAATGCACTCTTAGAACTGACAAGGTTGAGTTCTTGGGCTATATGATTGACAAGCATGGCATCCACCCTACAGATGCCAAGGTTCAAGCAATCAAAGAAGCCCCTAGACCAAAATGCAAAACAGATTTGCAAGCCTTCCTTGGACTTATTAACTTTTATCACATGTTCCTACCTCAGAAGGCAACCATTGCAGAACCATTACACAGATTACTTGACAAAAAGTCTGTTTGGGTCTGGGGCAGGAAGGAACAATCAGCATTTAACAGTATTAAAAGACTAATCACGTCTGATGCTGTACTCATACAGTTCTCTGAGAATTTACCTGTTGTACTGACTTGTGATGCATCCCCTTTGGAGTGGGGGGGTTGAGCCACAGGCTTCCCAGGAGGAAGCCCCTATTGCATTTTACTCTCACACCTTGACCAAAGCAGAGAGGAATTACAGCCAATTGGACAAGGAAGCATTGGCAATTGTTGCAGCTATCAAGAAATTTCATGAGTATTTATATGGGAGAACATTTACCATTGTCACAGATCACAAACCTTTGTTAGGCATTGTGGCAGGAGACAAACCTACACCCACTATCCTGTCACCAAGAATGCTGAGGTGGACTGAATTTCTTGCTGCTTATTCATACAAACTTATCCACAAGCCTGGCAAGGACATTGGACATGCTGATGCCTTGAGTCATTGCCCACTTCCTTGTCACAAGGAGGACTTTGAACCTGAGGCACACACCTTTTCCTAGAAACTGTTGCCAAGCTTCCAGTACACGCTGCTGAAATTCAGAGAGACTGCCAAAGACACTTTATTGGCTCCTATTATAGGCTGGATTAAGAAAGGTTGGCCTCTTCAAGATCTACCTCACCTTGCCCAACCTTTTAAGTCAGGCAAACTGAATTATCTGTATTAAGAGGATGTATTTTGTGGGGTAACAGGGTGGTTATTCCTGCAAAACTGCAAAGAGAGGTTTTGGAAATGTTACATGAGGGTCATCCTGGTATTGTAAGGATGAAGGGATTGGCCAGGAGTTATGTATGGTGGCCAGGTATTGACAAAATGGTTGAAAACTGGGTTGCATCTTGTCCCAACTGTCAGGTAGTCAGGCCTGCCCCACCTCTCACCCCCAAACAGGAATGGGAATGTCCTAGGGGCCCATGGTCTAGGATTCACATTGATTTCACTGGCCCTACCAGAGGGCACACCTTCCTTATTATAGTAGATGCATATTCCAAATGGCCAGAGGTAATCCCTATGGCATCCACCACAACTGATGCTGTCATCAAGCAGCTTAAAGCTTTTGTAACCCACGGGTTACCTGATGTTCTTGTCTCTGACAATGGCCCTCAATTTACATCCAAACTTTTTGAATCCTATTTAGCACAACAGGGTATCAGACATGCCCTGACTGCCCCTGGGCACCCTTCGCTAACGGCCGGGCTGAATAATGCTTTACCAAGGAAAAGCTTCAGCAATTGGGTCCTGGGGACATCACTGAGAAAGTTGAAAAACTTCTTAGTGTTCAGCACATCACTCCTAACCCATCAACTAACTTATCCCCAGCAGAGTTGTTGATGGGTAGGAAACTTAGGTCTCCCCTTGACCGCCTTCATCCCTCTTACGCACCCAACGCACCACTTGATTCCACTAGCAAAGTTCGCATGTTCAGTGTGGGTGATTCTGTTTATGCTAAGAACCTTATGGGTGAACCTTCATGGATTCCTGCTGAAATAACTCAAATAACTGGCCCTCATTCTTTCAGGGTACAAACGGAGGATGGTGTCTGGAGCAGGCACATTGATCAGTTAAGATCCAGATTACCTCAGGAACATCGCAATTGTTCCTCTCTAGTTCCCATACCTAATGCCTTTTCTAGGGGAGGAGCATGAGGATAATCAGCAAGCAAGAATCAACCCCATGTGTAACGAGCCATTACGACAGGAACCATCCCAAAACCTGTCACAATGCCAAAATCCATCCTTACAAGTGGAAGATTGCACATCACTACCTGACTTGGGTGCTGACATTGGGCTGGAGATGGGTTGGGAGGAGAGACCAGATTCTAACAATCAAACAGGGTCTTCTTTCACAGGAAGTCCAACTAGGAAATGTCAACAGACACATTTCCTCTCTCACTGGGTGAAAACATTAAAACTTCTGAACCACGAAGGTCTCAACACATAAGAGCCCCACCTATTTAAAAGAATACATTAGATAGGTTGGGGTTTGAGTATGGACTGAACCTAGTGGGGAGGGGTGTTATGTATGCAGGTTTGAATGTCATTGGTTTAGTTTGAACTGTTTTGTAAAATGTCAGAAATGATTGGTTTAAAAGTGGGAAAACCCTGCACTCTGATTGGCTGGCAACTGCGGCTGCTGGCTATAAGTAGCAGCCGCAGCCCAGCCAAATCGGGTCTGTTATGAGCTGTAGTCACTAATAAACTCTTCACTGAAGCACTCCACGTCTGACTCTTCATGCAAATCTAACAAAAGTCACATCCCCTTACAGGTAATCTCCTAAGGTTGGGCAGGAGTGAAGCAAAGAAGGGGGTGTTTCAAATATAACTGTAGCTGTGAGAGGGATCTTGGAGTCTTAGTGGACAACCAGCTAAATATGAGCCAGCAGTGTGCAGCAGCAGCCAAAAAAGCTAATGCAATCCTAAATTGTATTAACAGAGGGATACAATCAAGATCAAGGGATGTACTAATACCACTCTATAAAGCCTTAGTAAGACCACACCTAGAGTACTGCATCCAGTTTTGTTCACCACATTACAAAAAGATGTTGAGACTCTAGAAAAGTACAGAGAAGAGCAACCAGGATGATTAGGGACTGGAGACTAAAACATATGAAGAACGGTTACAGGAACTGGGCTTGGCTAGTCTAGTAAAGAGGAGGACCAGGGGAGACATGACAGCTGTCTTCCAATATTTGAGGGCTGCCACAGAGGAAGGGGTCAAGCTATTTTCAAAGCCTGTAGGCCAGACAAGGAATAATGGATGGAAACTGAACAAGGAGAGATTTAACCTGGAAATAAGGAGAAACTTTCTGACAGTGAGAACAATCAACCAATGGAACACCTTGCCCTCAGAAGTTGTGGGAGCGCCATCACTTGAGACTTTCACAAAGAGATTGGACTGCCATCTGTCAGAAATGGTGTAGGGTCTCCAGCTTGGGTGGGTGGGGGGGTTGGACTAGATGACCTACAAGGTCCCTTCCAACTCTGATTATCTGTTATCTGTTAAATATCCCACTTTTTTCCTTTCTTTCTGTTTTGTAACATGGTACTCCCTTTCTAATTTTCCTTTTCTGTTACATTCTATTACTCTCTTCTCTCTTCAAAATACTGTACCAGATCATTAGGGAAGATATAGGTTATACTTATCAAAACTGTGCATACGCTGTAGAAGGCCTTTGAAGTCACAATGAAATTGCATAACCAAGGACTGCAGGTTATCCACCTCTCTAGTAAAGGAAGGCTAGAAGAGGAGGAGACCCTATGACTTTCTAGCTGTTTCTATGCCAGCATTGGCACTGCTGGCTGGAACTCTGAAAGTTGCTGAAGTTTAGAAACAATTATTTCCTATTTTTGACCAGCTTGATACTCTTAATAATGCAAGACTAATTCTGAATCTGACATGAAATCACTTTGGAATCTCATCTACTTGTGAGGGAATAGAATGATGAAAAGTTATTTTGATGATTACATGGTAGCACTGTCAATATAACATTCTTAGCCATTTGTTGTGGAGGTTTCAAGAGAACATAGTGCCTTCATTCCAATGTTTTGGCATGGATAGGAGTTGTGCTTGTTTGTTACATTTTTCTTTTTCTCAAGGCGTTCTGGTTGGTGGATCCTTCCCAGATTTTACTCTCAGTCATCTTGTGAAGCAGATTAGTCCAAAAGATGGTGACTGGCCCAAAGTTGTCCATTAAATTTCATGGCCGAGTGAGAGCATTCCTTCTCCAGTGTTCTAACCATTATGCCATACCATACTAGCTTCCAGTGGAACAGTTGCTGGAGGGGAGTATAATGACTACAGCAAATGAATGTCTAATGATCTAAGATATGTCAGAGGTTATACTAAGGGACAGGAAGATGGATATTAAAAGCTGTGTTGTGGCTTGCTGCCCATATGACCCCCTGAGTAGACTGGGCTTAAATTGCTAGACTTGATATAGAAGAACGCCTGGTATCTCCTGTAGGAGATTGCAAAGAGTAAATGTGGGCTGCTAGGGCTGTGACACATGTTTATAGAGAACTGAATGTAAACACTGTCACTTCAGATTAAGTTGCACGCTTTCCATTCTTCTGACTCAAGCAACTCCAGCCTAGATCAAGCTTTCTGCAATCTGAGACTGGCAAATTTGGGCCAAGAGAAAAAGCCTTCCAAACCATAAGCCGGCTTGAGTCCTTTGTGCTCTGGAAGAGCAGCCTTGCTTGATTAAGAAATTGTTCCATAACCTCTAGTTAGGCTGTTTCCTGTTCTAGTTTTTCTCCTGCCTTTCCCCTCCAATTGATCTAGGAAGTGTTTTCCAAAGAACCATAATTGAAATAGGGGTTACTGCCCAAATCAACGGGTTTCAGCCTTGTATTTGCCACATACACAGAAAGTTCACTGCCTGCCTAGTTTTGTCTCTCAATTTTTGAGTATGGAACTATTGTCCTTTGCCTGTTTTCTTATATATTCTCCATAATAATGCACTTATTAGAATAACACTTCACAACCAGGAATGTGGAGTCCTTGGTGCTGTCTGAGCTTGGTTGTTTTCTTGCAGAAGTTTCATTAACCAGCTGGGTAACATCATCAATACAATGCAATGAAATGTCTGCAAGTAAACAACCAAGCTCAGAGAGTACCAAGGACTCTGCAGTTCATCCCTGAGCTACAAATATTCTCTAGTAATCGGTTCAGCCAGGAAATCTGGAAAAACGCCATGTGCTCAAGTCATTTAGCCAGTTCAGGAACTTAAGCTGAGTTACATTTTCCCCATCAGAGTAATTGCTTGCCTGACAAGCCAAGATGTATAAAACAATAAATCATGAATTCACATTGTACTTTGTGATTTATCCCCCCGCCCCCGGGGATGGGTTTGTACATTATGCTAAGCCAAGAACCAACCAACCGCAGAGTACCTTATTTTCTTTGTGACATCCAAGAGTGCTGGATGGTGTTAAAAATTTCACCTGGACACTTTTCATACTTATGACCATTGCAGCATCCCCATGGTCACGTGATCTGCATTCAGATGGTTGACAACTGGTTCATAGTTATCACAGTTGCAATATCCTGGGGTCATGTGATCATATTTTGCTCTCTTCTGACAAAGTCAATGGGGAGACCAGATTCACTTAACGACCGGGTAACTTATCAACTGCAGTGATTCACTTAACCACTGTGGCAAGAAAGGTTGTAAAATGTGGCAAGACCCACTTAACAAATGTCTCACTTAACAACAAACATGTTGGGCTCAATTGTGGTTGTAAGTCAAGGACTACCTGTACTATCATCTCAGCTGTTTTTCTGCCAGTACATGCCCTTAATACAGAGATGAGCCAATGTGAACTAGTGGCTTCTGAAGGTTCAGAATTTGATTTGTGATAATCTCTGATCTCCGAGTTGAGCCATTATACCCTATAGTATTGAAATCCACTATTTCAGCCTTCCTCCCTAAAATGCCTAAAATACTTTTTGTCCTACTGACTTGTGAACAGTCTCCAAGTAAATGTAAAACACATTGCTTGAAGAAAGTAAACATGTGAACATAAAACTTCAGATGTCTACAATTATACTTTGAAAAATCTAGGGGAAGAGGCTTAATACTGAGTTCTACCATCCGTCTACTTACCATGCTGAGTTAAACTATGTCCCACATCTCACTAAAATAAAACCAAACAGATCATATGATGGCAAGAATGGGGATGTTGTAGCCCTCCAGATGTTGCTGAGGTACAGTTCCCAGTGGCTCCATGTGGCCTGTTCTATGACAGTTGATGCTGCAAGTCAGGAACTTGCAGAGAGACCTGGTGCCTAGGTTATAACTCTGATGTTCTTCCGAGGGAATGATATTCAGGTAATCCTCCTTTAGTGACTGAGACATTTAGTGACTGTTTACAATTACAACGGTGATGAAACAGTAACTTTGTGACCAGGCCTCACCAGATCTTACATCTCAGGTCTGTAAAGCAAAGTAAAAATGAAGTAAGATCATAAGCACAGTCACAATTTTATTTAGCAACTGCTTCATTTAACAACCAAGTTATCAGTCATGATTGTGGTTGATAAACAAGGACTATGTATACTAGAGCAGTGTTTCTTAAAGTGTGGTCCAAAGACGCCCCCTGGAAGTCTCCCAATTCCTCTCAGGGGTCTACAAAATCAAAACTATTTACCAGACATTGAAGCTATTTGCAAAAAGTATAAAACAATAATTATTCTCATCATTACTTTTATGTATTAAAAATATAGGGGGGGGGGGTTTCATGAAAAAAATATTTTATTTCTGTAAGGCCCATACCGAGGCAGAATCTAGAGCCCTTTTGGCCATCATATGTTAATTTCTAATGGTTTTAGTACTGTTTACTATTCATATTTAATGTTTCACTATTAAGATAGCTAGAAGTTCATTCCAAAGTATGAAACATCATTTTAGATATCTTGATCTGAGACAGAAAAGCTCATTGTCCCAGGCTTTTATTAAGGAGCCTGCTTGAGAAGATGTGAGAAATGAGACTTTTCAATTTCATTTCAGATTCTCTCATCAGGAAAAGTCATACTAAGGTTTTGTGGGCCTCTCTCGGTGCACAATATCTGCGGGTACTTTATTGTTTTGAAAAATGTACAAGCAATTATATGACACAACTTGTGCCACTCTCTCCTTATTACTCTTTCCTCCTTGCTCTGGCCCAATGGTACTAAATTAAATAACTCTAAAAGCAAAATGGATTGTCTGTGTGTGTGTGTGTGTGTGTGTGTGTGTGTGTGTGGTGGGGAGCACTCTTTGCTCCATTTTCTTGATTTCAGCTGCTTCTCCTGGTCCCAGTCAGTTTAATGGAGTGCTGAGATTGATTTGACAGGATAGCAAGTGACTTCCAGTCTATTCCATTTTGGCACTAATGGAAACTTTAAAAAAGAACATCCTCTAAAATGACAAGATGCTAACAGAAATGTAGCTTTGCATTGCACTGCTAGCTCTCAAGGGCTCATGCGGTATTATTACCGTTAAGCCCCCATTACATAATAAACTTCTGTCCTTTTGCATACTAAGAAGGGGAAAATATTTTAAAACCTTTTCAAAATTGCTGGGTATGAGATTGAGGGTGGAAAAAAATAGCTTCCTCTGACCCTTGAATTAGGCCTACTTAAAATGGTCTGGGCAGTTATCCTTTTTAGGCCATACTCCATGCTTGGCCTCTTGATGACTTTTGAGGGAGACCTCTTCCAAAACGTGGCTTGTGTTTGGGCCAAACACAATTTATTTTCATTCAAATGTAAATTCAGTTCAATCAATTACATGCACTTAATCCAAAACTCCATCTGTCTAATAATTTCGTGTCAGTTTAAAATGTTACACATTGATGGGAAGTTTTGATAGGACTTGGGGCCTTCCCTGATGTTCTGTCATGTGCCCCTCTACAGAAAAACACATCTGGCTGTTGCACCTGAGATGTTTTGGCTTCTAAATCACATTCTGTCAAGGGCTGCGTTCCTTCAGTTTCTAGGCCATCCTGGATGGGACGGAAACAAAAAGGGGAAGGAAGGCAGAGTCAAGAATAGGCAGGGACACAAATTATCTTTATTCTTTGCCCCATTTGCCCCCTCTTTCTTCCAACCAGTAAGCTAACAAAGGAGGGATGGCAGTCTTAATACATCTGGAAGGCTTCAATAAGGAAAAACTGCCTTGGTGCTTGACAGCACACCTCTGTTTGCACACTGATTGGCATTGCCAGATCCTAATACCAGGCATTTCTGAAATCCTGTGAAGGATCTGATGCTTTGTGACAGCTGTCAGATTTTCAGCAAATGTCAGTCTCGGAATGGCATCATTGGTGGACCTTGCTTGTTTTTGTTGTCAGATGAAATATTGTATATACAGTGCTCTAGTTACTGAAGGCAACTGATGATTGTTAGCATGACTTTGGTTGCTAATATTGATTGGGTCATGTATCCGTATTAAATAAAGAATCTTTAATTTCTCCACACATGATGCTTAAGTTTCATTGACTTTGCTGCGTGTGACTTTATAGTTACTCCACAAGGCAGAGTGCCACACCTAGCATTTTGCAGATGAGATGTTAGAACTTGAATGTTGGCCTTCCAAGGTCCAGTCTTGTTCTTTATCTGGTAACTTGGGTCACTATGAAATATAAACTTTAATATAAACTGCCAAACCCCTGGCAATGTGATATCTCTCCTCCTTTTCCAACTTTCTACCCTAAAATGTAGCCTGCTTGTTGTTGTTATTGTTGTTTTGGAGTTTTTCTTTCTTCATTTGTCCTTTTGAATTTCTTGGAAGAGATGTGCCATTTTGTTTGTCCTCAGTTCAGTCAGAATATCTTGGTTTTATGAAAGGCCAGAATCTCTTTTCCCCTTTACATTTATCAACGCAATATTATTTTAAGAGGGAACTTGGGCCACCATTGCATTACAAAGAGTGCCATGAAGCTTGCATCTCCCTGAAATTCACTTGCAGCATGAAGCTCAAGTGATATACCTCCCAGGTCCTTGGTAGTTCCTTCCTCAATGTCCCCGCCTCACTTTCCTTCTTCAAGCAAAGAAGAGTACCAGTCTAGTGGTTTCTAAATTGCTGGGTGGGGTGTGGGGAGGCAGAGAGAGGTGAGATAAGAAAGTCAGGGTCAAGGGTCTCAAGTTGTAGCTCTCTTGGGAAATAATCTACTTGTGCATAAAGCAATTACAGTGATGGTTGCTCATCACTCAGGCTTATTGGGCCCGATCAAGCATTCACAGGCCAATAGGATCAGGATGGAACCATTTATAGGCCTCAAATTGCTGGTTCCAAGCTGTTGGACAGGAAAATACCTGAGCTGCTGCTTACTGCCTATTAAATGTTGCAGAATTATTGAGAAATTATTGCCTGGCAGGAAGAAAAAGTCTGAAATATTTATTTTGGAGTGTGGTAAAAAGCAGCAGAGGGAGAAGCTGGGAAGGGTAAGTGGAGAAGGTTCCAATTTTGGAGGTGGTGGGAGGAAAAAAAAGGAATACAATGTTTTCCTCTTTCTGAAATGTAGTAACTTAACGAGGCAGCTGGGGCTCCGTTTTCCCACCACCACCACCAGGACTTCAAGGCTGTAGAAGCAAAGGCAGCACCTCTGGGTGTCTAAAGGAGGCCTTGGTTTTGCTCAGGATAAAACAAAAGAGGGAGCAGTCTTTCCCTGTCTCCAGCAAGAGCCCCTTGGCTCCTGGAGGAGGGGCGGTGGTAGATTTGGCAGACCCTCCTTCTCTTCCTTTGCCATTTAGGTTGCTGCGGTTAGAGTGGGGAGGGGAGGAGAGAGCACTTTGGGAAGGCACATTGAGGGAGGGGAGCTCACAGTTGGCTTTGCTTCCCAAGGCTAGAACAGAAAGAAAAAAAAAGAAGAAGAAGAAGAAGGGAAAAACCGCAATGACATTTAAGCATTGCACAATTTGGTATAGCCGGCAGTGGTTTGGAATTTGTGTCTCAGTTTGTTCAGTCATAACCGGCATTAGAATAGAACAGTGGCGAGCGAGATTGGGGGAAATGCAGGAGAAAGAATTTGGGGATATGGAAGAGGCTGAAAGAGCAATGCCATTGAGCTTTGGGGACTGAGATGTGTCATCTCAGAATATAAGCAACCAGGAAAGGAAGTCAATGTTATGACACATCATCATTCAATGAAAGAGCCCTAAGCCCTTTCTTTACACCTATCCAGTGAGATAGGTTGGGTAAGGACTACTGAAGGGTTCAAGACTAAGTGAGGTTTTCCCATTCTCTCTTGGTTTTATCTGTTTCACTGAAGTAACATATAACAACAGAGTTGGAAGGGACCTTTGAGTTCATCTAGTCCTGAGCCTTGGTAGCTCAGGCTGTTAAATGCCTGCTCTTAAGATCCAGCTGCCTACAATTATTGTAGGCTCGAATCCCACCAGGCTCAAAGTTGACTCAGCCTTCCATCCTCTCGGGGTAGGTAAATTGAGGACCCAAGATTGTTGGGGGCAATTAGCTGACCTTGTAAAAATGCCGCTTAGTAATAAGCAGGCATATACAATGGAATGAAGGCTATTGCTGAGCACACTGGGTTGTATCCCAGAAATTGTAAGCTGCCCTGAGTCTTCGGAGAAGGGCGGCATATAAATGTAATTTAAAAAAAAAAACCTCCCTGCACAAACAGAGAGTCTATATCAGGGTGTCAAACTTGATTTCATTGAGGGCTGCATCAGGATTGTCTTTGACCTTGGGGGGCCGGATGGGTGTGGCCAGGATGGGCGTAGTCAGTTCAATGTCACTCATCAAGGCTCTATTTTCGGCTGCAACAGCTTCCTGCAGTCCTCTGCCAGTGAAAACGGAGCTTGGGGAGGCTGCATATGGTCCTCCTGAGCTCCCTTTTTGCTGGCAGAGGCACTGCAGGCCAGTCTTTCACCCCCAAGCCTTGAGGTTGACACTCCTGGTCTATACCATACAAGACAAATGGATGTCTAGTCTCTTCCTGAACACCTCCAATAATAAAGCATCCACAATGTCTGAAGTCAAGGTATTCCGGTGGTTGATTGTTCTCACTGTCAGGAAATTTCTTCTTAATTCCAGGTTGCTTCACTCCTTGATTAGTTTCCAACCATTGGTTCTTATCTTGCCTTCTGATGCTTGGTAAATAGTTTGCCCCATCATCTTTGTGCTATCATGTCACCCCTAATCCTTCTTTTCACTAGACTACCCATACCCAATTCCTGTTTTTGAGAGTTTTAAGTATACAAATGTCTCTATGTGTGCACGTGCACACATAATGCACCAGAAGAAGATGGTGATCATTACAGGAAAAATTACTTTTTTGGTCCAATTTGTGAATTGAGGGATGGCTGAATTAGCTGACAGACTAAAAAGGGCATAACTTTAGGAGTTGTAAAGGATTCTAGAAGGCAATGCAGAAGTATAAGAAACATGAAAATTAGCATCAGAAGAAAAGCTTTATTATTATTATTATTATTATTATTATTATTATTATTAATTTATTTATTTATTTAGACTTGTATGCCGCCCTACTCCCAAAGGACTCAGGGCGGCGAACATACAAAAGGATATACAATAAAACAACTAAAAACAAGTCCAAATTACCAAAAGTTAAAACAATAAAATCACAAATAAACAAACAAATTAAAACTACCCACCCCAGGGTCAATCCAGGCCGGCCTGCTGAAACAGCCAGGTCTTCAAGTCTCACGAAAGGAGCGGAGATCAGGGGCCAAACGCAGATCCGCAGGAAGCTGGTTCCACAGGGCGGGCGCTCCCACAGAAAAGGCCCTAGCTCTGGGAGCCGCCAGCCGACAATGCCTGACCGACGGTATTCCCAGAAGGCCCTCCTATGGGAGCGCGGGCGATTGGACTGTGATGCAGGCAGGAGGCGATCCCGCAAGTACCCTGCACCCAAGACAATTCAGATAACAGATAACAGATAATCAGAGTTGGAAGGGATCTTGTAGGTCATCTAGTCCAACCCCCAAGCGGGAGACCCTTCACCATTTCTGACAAATGGCAGTCCAATCTCTCCCACAACTTCCGAGGGCAAGCTGTTCCATTGGTTGATTGTTCTCACTGTCAGGAAGTTTCTCCTTATTTCCAGGTTAAATCTCTCCTTGTTCAGTTTCCATCCATTATTCCTTGTCTGGCCTACAGGCGCTTTAGAAAATAGCTTGACCCCTCCCTCTCTGTGGCAGCCCCTCAAATATTGGAAGACCGCTATCATGTCTCCCTGGTCCTTCTCTTTACTAGACTAGCCAAGCCCAGTTCCTGCAACCGTTCATTGTATGTTTTAGCCTCCAGTCCCCTAATCATCCTGGTTGCTCTTCTCTGTACTTTTTCTAGAGTCTCAACAACTTTTTAATAATGTGAACAAAGCTGGATGCAGTACTCTAGGTGTGGTCTTACTAAGGCTTTATAGAGTGGTATTAGTACCTCCCTTGATCTTGATTGTATCCCTCTGTTAATACAATTTAGGATTGCATTAGCTTTTTTGGCTGCTGGCTCATATTTAGCTGGTTGTCCACTAAGACTCCAAGATCCCTCTCACAGTTACTGCTATTGAGCCTGGTTTCACCCAGTCTATATGTGTACTTTTGGTTTTCTGCCTAAGTGTAGGACTTTACTTTTCTCTACATTGAATTTCATTTTGTTAGATATGGCCCAGTTTCTAGTCTGTCAAGATCCTCTGGATCTTGAGCCTATCTTCTTGGGTGTTAGCTATTCCTGCCAGCTTAGTATCATCTGCAAATTTGGTAAGTTCCCCTTCTATTCCCTCATCTAAGTCATTCATGAAGATATTGAAGAGTACTGGGCCTAAGACAGAACCTTGTGGCATCCTACTGCTTACTTCCCTCCATGTAGACTTAGACCCATTAAGGACTACTCATTGAGTATTGTTTGGCAGCCAGTTGCGAGTCCATCTAGTATTGATGCTATCTATTCCACTTTTTTCTAGCTTACTAAGAAGTAGGTTGTGGTCTACTTTGTCGAATGCCTTGCTGAAATCTAAATATATTATGTCCACAGTATTTTGCTGATCTACTAATTTAGTCACTGTGTTGAAGAATGAAGTAAGATTGGTTTGGCATGATCTGTTCTTAACAAACCCGTACTGACTTGTAGTTATTACTTTACTTGCTTCTAGATGTTGGAGATCTGTTTTTTTATTATCTTTTCCAGTATCTTCCCGGGTATTGATGTTAGGCTGATTGGTCTATAGTTTCCTGGGTCTGTTTTTTTTCCTTTTTTGGAGATGGGAACCACATCAGCTCTTTTCCAGTCCTCTGGTAATTCTCTGGTGCTCCAGGATTTTTGAAAGATGTGGTGCAGTGGTTCTGAGATGACCTCTGCCAGCTCCTTTAAAACTCTGGGATGTAATCCATCAGGCCCTGGTGATTTGTGTTCATCAAGATCAGACAGGTGTTCTCTTACTATTTTTTGCTTATTTTAACTTTCATTTCTGTTATTATGAAAAAGTTTTATTATTTTCCAAAATACAAACAAGACAAACAAACATACAATACTTAAACCAATATCAATTTCAAGTGTGTCGGTCGGTCACAAATCTCGGTGCCATCTCCTCATCATCCATACTCTCTATTACAGAAAAAGAATGCTATAATCGTTATTATTAATTCTCTATCATATTATAATCTCTATATTGTATTTCCTTTCAACAATTCTATTTATCTCCATTGTTCCATATATCACCAAACTTTTTTATCTAACCATTGGTAAAACATATTCCATATCTTATAAAACTGCTTTTCTTCTTGATCCCTAATTTCAAATGTTAAGTAGCTTCCAAAATGTATCATTTCCTGTCTCTTTCAAAACAAGGAAGGTAAAAAAAAAAGCCTCAGCAGCCATTTCTTATATACGAAAAGTGGAAAATAACCGAATCAAAATGATCAAATTACATTAGAGCCCGAGATGCCAGAAAAGAAAGACAAAATTCAAGAACTGTAATATATATATATATATATATATATATATATATATATATATATATATGTATGTATGTATGTCTTGGTGTATTGGTCTTGTCCTGGAGAATACTTGTCCGTTTGCGATGAAATCCTCATCCATCATCTTCAGGCTGGTGTGTCTTCCAGCTTCGTTCTTCTGGGACTTCTCCCCAGAAGAGCAGCCTGAATTCAACTCTTGGATGAATCTCAATAGGACAAAATACCTAAGACATATTTCTATATATATATATATATATATATATATGTAAGATCTTGGTGTATTAAGGAGTCTTGTCCGTGTAGATTGAGAATATATATATATATATATATATATATATATATATATATATATATATATGTAGGTCTTGATGTATTTGTTTTGGATAATACAATCAAGGCTATCAACCCCTAAGCACATCCTAGATCTGACCAACCATTGCCTTTCCAACACATACTTCATCCACAATGGACAAAGATATAAACAGATAGAAGGAGCACCTATGGGATCACCCTCTCACCGTCATCGCTAATAACCTATACATGGAACATTTGAAACCAATGCTCTAGACAAATCGAATACAAACCCAAACTCTGGCTTAGATATGTAGATGACACTTTCGTAATTTGGCCACCGGGAAAGAAAAACTGGACAACTTCCTCACACATCTCAACAGCCTACACCCCAAAATACAATTTACCATGGAAACAGAAACCAACAATCAACTTCCGTTCCTGGACGTCCTAATTTACAAAAACCAATGGCTCCCTAGGACACACCATCTACCAGAAAAAGACACACTAACAGCTACTTAAATGCACAATCCCATCACCACCTGCAGATCAACTCCGTAGCAAGACCCTCATCTCCAGAACCAAACGCCTAGCTGACAAAGACCACTTGAGAACAGAATTACACACCCTCACTAACGTATTAATGTCCAATGGATTCCAAGAAGCACAATCACCAACCTAATCGAGAAGGAGACTCCCCAAAACCAAGACACAGAACAGGACAATGGCATCGCCTCCTCCCTTACATCAAAGGCACCACAGATAAAATCAGCAAAATTCTCCACAAACACAATATCAGGACAGCCTTTGGCACTGACCAAAAATAGCCAACATCTTAAGAAACCCCAAAGACAAGATCCAGCTAGAAAACCAAGGAGTTTATAAAATACCATGCAAAATTTGCCAGCCACATACATTGGACAAACCAAGGAGAATAAATGCACTGCATCGCAGAACACAAGAAGCATGATCAGAAAAGAAGAAAAACTTCCTCCCTTTCCAGCACCTTAAAGCCACAGGACATGAAATTGATTTTGAGGGATCCAAACTTATCTCCAATACTGAACACTTCAACAAGAGAATAATTAGGGAAGCCATCGAAATAGAGAAACACCCCCATAACATGAATAAACGGGATGATACTTCCTGCCTACCAGACATCTGGAAACTAGCCTAATCAACAAACGAGTCCCAGCCACGAAACCAACACGGACCCAAAATAACACATGATGCCACCACCAATCTCCTTCACCAGACTCAAACCCAAGCCCATGCCACAGATGAAAGGCAACCACCATCCAGAAACCAGACCATGGCTGCAACACCAGCTGCTACACCTCCAAACCCCCAAACTAAACTGACACATGCTATAAACACATAGCCAGACCTCAAACTCAGAGCCAAACCAAGGCCCAGAATGCCACATCACAGCCTTCCACCCAGGATACTACATCACAGAACTCAGGAGATCACAACACAAAACATCAGGAGGTTGCAGCACAGACAACCCAGGAGATTACAGCACCACACCCAGGACGTCACAACAATAGAACTCAGAAGGTCATCACACAGCCCATTACCCAGGTCGTTACAACACAAAGGCTGAGAGACACACAGCCAGCACCTCAGCCACACAGGGTCTCAGGAAAAAGCCATCCAATCTGCATACATCAACTCCACAAACCAATCAAAAGTAACAACACAGCCAACTCTAGAGTTTAAAAGGGAAAAACAGCCACGATCACACACTTCTCCAGAAGAGCAGAAGCTGAAGACACCAGCCTGAAGATGACGGATGAGATTTCGTCGAAACGTTGCCAAGGTATTCTCAATCTTACAGGACAGACCGAATACACCAAGACATATATATATATATATATATATATTTATATATATATATATATATATATATATATATATATA